>CM021105.1:667915696-668116448 GCA_007115665.2 Sequoiadendron giganteum | reverse complement strand
GGAGAAACAAAAAGAAGCAACAAAGGAAATGCTCAAGAATGTGGAGCCATGAATTCACACAAAATGTAAAAATGAATTATGATACAAAAGATAGTTTTCAACTACATATAGATGAAAACCCTAAAAAGGAAAACCCTAGGCTTGCACAATAATAATTAATAAAGTAATTAATTATTATGCACCTAATGTTAGCTTAAGTGAAAAAGAGTTAAAAGGAAACTTTACATAATTACACAAATATTGTTTAATTAATAAATAAATGCCCAATTCTCTAACATAATAATCTTAAATTGTTGCATAGCATAAGCATTTTCATCCATACATCCATGTGCATTCATGATCATCTAATTAATTTCATAGAAAATACACAAAAAGAAATGCATCCACATAATTTGCATCCATAACATTTGCATCGCATATCATTCATTCCATAGCATATCGTGAAAAGATAATGAAAAAGAACATATCATAACATAGGAATAAATAAATTGGATCCATACATGATCAAATGTAAACATATCATTTCATCCATATATCATAAGCATAAAATAAAGCGAACACATCACATCATATTGAATCTGTATCCATATCATATATATCAAAAAATGAAGGTCATGATACAAAATCTGGATCAATGTATGTATATCAATGATAAGTACAATATCTATGGGGCTATCAAAAAGGAGCCCATGAATGTATATTTGTGATAAAGAATCAAAAAGTGTCTATACACAATAGTTATCCCTGATGGCTTCTACCCTCTCTATCCTACCTCTCGGGTTGACCCTCGGCTCTTGATCGTGCATCACTCCACTACAAAAAATTAGGCTATCTAAGTTCATGTGGTACATCTCGGTGATAATGTTGCCTATAATACGTAGCCTTTGTCATGGCCTCTTGATATAATCTCGCTGAAATTGTCCTATCGTGTGTGACCACCATGATAGCCTCTATATGTTGGCATTGGGCAACCTTCCAGTCCCTCTTTGCAATCACAGTCTGTACCTATTTCAAAGCTTGATATCTCTTAGTCGTGATGGCCACCACCTACTACCGTGCTTGGTCTCACTCAATTGTAATACCCAAAATTTGTTGGCGAGCCTGATCCCACTCACCAGTCAAAATCTACACCTGATGCTATAGTTGTTGTATCTATGCATCCCTCACATCTGGTGGTAGTGGTAGTGGTCCTACCTACTACTATACAATTAGAGGCTATTGTGGAACCTACTATCCTACCAGAGGAGCCCCTGGAACCTAACAATCCTGGCCATCCTAGCCACCCTTTCCTCTTCCTCTAGCCCCTACCTCTGGTCTCCCTCGAGGAGGAGCACTTGTTGGATCTTCAACCATCAGGGAGGAATGAACCAAGCATCATATGCAAGTATATTCTACACCATCTCCTAACCCTGATCATAGGCCCAAGGCTAAATCGCTAACTATCTAAAGCTCTTGACTACCTTGGGAGTTGGAATGGTTGGTCCCCATGTGGTAACCTCTCATGTCGACCTAGCAAAAATGGCCCTATAACCATCATCTGGCCTATCCTGAATCTCTCCAAACTATCAAGCCACCCTGTATGGTAAATATCTCTCAATAATGGTGTGCTCGCGACCCTGCATATATCAGGTCTTCCTAGAAAAATGAGGCTACTGAATATCATCATTCCAAGGTGGAATTTGTAGCCATGGGCACCAAGAAAAAACTGTCATATCATCAATGATTCTTCACCAATATGGGAGCCCAATTTGTCTAGTGTGCCTCAAAGTGATCGCACCTCTATACCTCTAATTGATGGGATCATCTAGATCAACATCCACCATATGAATAATAGGTCAAAGCACAATAATGTGTTCCCACACCCAAATATGTAGCAGAGTCACCCCTACACCAATGACTCTCCCATCACAGTAAACAAAATTTTTCAAATCATGATATAGGGAGGTCAACATCACAGGCCCCCACATAAAGAGTGTCCTCTTGTGCAGAATTTGATGCCACACAAAGCCCCATCTTGGGTTGAATCCTCTATTGCATCTATCTGGAACCACCAAACCTAAAATGATGGCTGCAATGATCAATCAAAAGGTGGGGACATGACCTCTAAATGACTCGAGGTCGATCTGTGATGTAACTAAAACAATATCCTTCATCTCCATCACCTCATGACAGGCGTCAAGTCCAACATCAACATCATGAATCACATTATCGTCATGAATAGGAAAGTGCAGGATCCGCCAAACATCCTCCAAGGTCACTGTCGCCTCACCTATCAAAAGGTGGAACAACAAAGTCTCACTATGCCATCTCTCACATAGGGTAGTCATCAATGGCAAGATGTGTCCAAATCATAGGCACGTATGAAACATACCAAAGGCTGATCTCTCCTAGGTGCTCCTCATGTAACTCTAATAA
Organism: Sequoiadendron giganteum; assembly: GCA_007115665.2. NCBI lineage: Eukaryota > Viridiplantae > Streptophyta > Pinopsida > Cupressales > Cupressaceae > Sequoiadendron > Sequoiadendron giganteum. The sequence continues at coordinate 668,114,033 of CM021105.1, read as the reverse complement.
ATCGCCTAGTCTCTCCAACACAGTGGACTTATGCTCATGCGACATCAATGGTGGAATGACCTCCTACATCCACAAAACAAAGAGCATCAAGAAATCAAGGAAATTTGACTCAATTTGGAATTTACATCTCATAAACCACAATAGCATTGCTATTTGCAATAGCATCACTCTATTTAAATTTTAACTTGTGATGCCCGAAATCATTTTAAATAACAAATCAAAATGTGTGTTGCCAAATATATTGGTGTCATGACTTACTCTTTGGAAAATCCTAACCCTAATTTCTAAATCGGTTGTAGCGTTGCTAAATAAACATGTGTCACCATTTAAAATTAGAAACCCTAATTTTAAATCATGAGAAGTGTCGTCATAAACATGTGTCACAATAATTCATTTCAACATCATCGATTGCAATTTGGGCCTCGCTATATAGCGACACCGCGAAAGTTTAAATTTCAAAGCATAATAAATGCATCAAAAAGTCAAATTTCAAATCAAGTTTGGAGTTACATACTGGTGGTCTTGCGCTTGGAAGCTGTTGGAACTCCCGAACTCAGTCAGAGATGTGCCTGGAAAGCTCATGGCATGCCATTTCATCAAAAGGTCGAAGCTCAAAACAACAAGAATCTCTTAAGTGTGAATGCACAAATGAATTGAAAGTGACCCTTCTTGGCTTATTTATGCTTGAAAATTAAGCTTTTTTGCCCTAATTTCACCTTCAAGCTAGGGTTTATCATCATTTTCACCAAATTTTCCAATTGGAAACTAATTTTGCATTATTTTTTGCATTTTTGGCATAATTCTTGCATCCTGAAGCCTTTATAGACCGCTTGGGACAACTTTTCACCTTTATCGAGAAATCAACCCAAAATTCAAAATTGTTGCCCGATTTCTCAAGGGGACAGGGAGTCAATTTTATTCTTCTATTGGGGTATCTAAAAAATTAGATTTTTTTAGTTTTTGATTTTGGTAGCAGTTTTCATCTAAGGAGTGTTATTCTTTAAATCGAAGCAATAGGCACCTCGCTTCAAAGAGGAGCAAAATGTAAACACTAAACAAATTCTTGAATGGTATCATGCACTTGAAACAGGTTTACTAACATCATTTCCTCTGAAACCCATCCTCTTTTCGTTTAATTGATTGAATTAGCCTAGCTAATTAATTAATTGCATCATTTTCATCTATTAACCTAATTTATTAAATCGGGTTAATTCACCCCCCTTCACGCTAACATTTCATCTAATTAAATTAAATTAATCAAGTTATTTAATTTAATTCCCTAAGTCTTCTAATTTAATTAAATAATCCTAAGTTATTTAATTAAATATCATTTCACCTTTTCTCATTCATTAAATCATTTAATTTAATGAAAATCATGTTATTCTTCCAAATCCCCTAATTGTGTGATTAAACCTTGTTGAATTAACAATTAAACTAATTCTCCTCCAAAAGGGGAATATTCCTTATCTCTTTTTTTGCACAATTAAAAATTTCTTTTAATTTGTAAAATATCTTTATCCTCACCCATGAGAACATTCCAAAAAGAATATTCTCTCTCTTCCAATCATTTAAGAAAGGGATATTCTCACTTAACTTCAATTACAAGTTATCTTTTAACCTCTTGAGCAAATCACCTTCTAACCTGTGTGTGCAGGTCAAAAGTATTTTGTTTGAACCAAATGTGATCCCTTGATTAATTTTCATCTTGCATTCTCATCCATTGATGAGAATCCATGATCCATTCCTCTTCTTTCTTTCATCCTTAACCATTGATTAATCTTTTCAATATCAACCCTTGATTTCTCATTTGCTCTTCTATAAATAGAACCCTATTTGGAGACAAATGGATCCATCTTTCAAAGCAAACTATGTTGTTGAATCTCATCCATCCATATTTCAATTGCAAACTTATGATGTTGAACTCACTTGCATTCACACTCACAATTTACTCACTTTTGATTTGTTTTAGTTCATTTTAGTTGCATAAATAGCTTAAAACATCCATTAATGGCTTCCATGCATCCATCTTAGCTTGTTTATAAATTAGGGTTTCCATCTTTTAGCTTAGAAGTAGCTTAAATTAGCTTATCAATTGCATATTTAAATCATTTTAGTATAAAATCATGTTAATATAGCTTATATCATGTTCATTTTAGCTTAAATCAAGATTAAATCCATTTTATCACAATGGTTTCATTAATTCTCTTCCATAGAATCAATTGAAATAGGCTCACTAATCATGGGATTGGGAAAGGGTCATTTTTCCACATCAACATGACACTAATTCCAAAATAGGATAAGTTTCAAATGGGTTAGAGTAGGAATTTAACTGTTTTCATAGTTTATGGTTTTTAGTTTCAATAAATACTTAGTTTAACTTTAAATTTGAATAATATTGTTTGGTAGATTAAAGTTTAGTGGCTTCATTATACTTCAATTCATCATGGATCAAGTGTAATTGATCCACCCTAAAAATCCTCGTCTTACAGGAATATTCAAAGTTGATATGTGATCAAGATATTGAATTTAAAAGGGGCAAAAAGGTGAACCGATGTGTGATCGTGTTGGGTGAATCATGGTTGGATGGCTCTCAATGAAATAATTCACACCAATTAGAGTAACTCATGATTGGGAACTACCTTCGTTCATTTCATCGAAGCTTCTCATGTGGACTTCCGCTATCCAAATGCCATTGTTACAACGGATTTTGTACCACGATGCCCCATGCTCTCGTTCCCACAGCAGCAGAGGGACATTGTCTCCCCGTGCAAGTTTCCTTGATAATATAATGAAACGTCGAGTCTTCTACAAATCTTAAGGTGATTGAACTATTTGGACCAGGTACTTAAGAGGTAAATACTGTCATGGTTTCATGGTTGTCTCTCTAGTGCATCTCAACTGTATAAGAAGTGATCCAAGCTGGGTCTATCTGTTTATATAAACTGGCAATTTATGCATATAAATTGGTTTTGATAGTAAATCAAAGGTCTCATAGCTGTTGTCCTCCCATATTTGGCTTTCTTGATGTGGCGATCATCATTCCCATAGTGGCATACTAAATAAAATATTTTGGCGATGTTACTCTGCCATTTAAAAAAACCATCTTCATCCCACTTGCGGGAATATATTTGTTGCAACTCTCATCCTAATCTTCATGCAAATCAGCTCCACAATGATGTTTTCCAAGTGATTGTTTGTTGGGGGGTCTTCCACGATCGATCAATATTGACTCAGGCAATGAAAGTATGAAGGATTGGAAGATCATCCTGATGGGGGCGCCCTCCTAATGGTAGGAATGGATCATTTTATTAGGAATGTCATTCATCCATGGGAGTCGCAGAATTCTCTTTTGCGAGTCCCACTCTAGTCCCCACCATCCTTTTAGGCATCATCATGCAGACTTGTGATATGCAAGGGATCACCCACCCTCTCTACTGTTGATGGCAGCTTTCCTAAGCAGCACTCTCACATACATTTCCTGCAATCTACACCCACTTGGCTCATCCCCGCATTGCCTTATTTCCCACAGACGGTATCAAGTATGGATAGAATCTTTAGCATACAAGCCTCCTCATGCATTCTCAAATGGTCCCTCCTACGCAAGAAATTTCCACACCCAGGAATCGGTGATTTGGCGAAATGACCTTAGAAAGGACCCCAATGGAGGAAGATATCTCAAATCCACCAGTACACTATGAAATGAGAAAATAAACAAATACTGGTGTGGGCGTTTATTTCTTGGACGTGATAGTTAATAACAATAAGAATGGAAAGGCTAGTGGAATGGAACTTATAGTAATAGTGGCTTGAGAGTGGTAATTCATGAGCATTCATAAACATGAATTGGAATGGAAAAAATTCCATAGCCGAGTGCTAGGGACTATTGATATGAGGGGCTCTACAGGTGTTCAGCTCGAGCACAAGCTGGATTAAGGGAACTCATGACATTCCTATTTTAGATGGCACAAGAAAAATAATATGCTTGTATCATGAGGGGTAGAAATGATGAACGCATAAGAAATCTCAATAGAATGAAATGACCTCCCGAGTAGAGGAAAATGCAACACTAGAGGATTTGTAATAATGGCAATCTGCTTTACCACTCCTACCATGTGTTCAAATTCTCGCCATAGGTGCCCCATAGGCATCTTTCTGCTTTCCTCTTTGTGGAACCTTCTGGTGTCATGGTCATCACCCTTTCCATCATCCTAATAGCCATCTTACCACAGCCACACACACGCCTTACTCCACATCTCCCTTTGTAGAGGTTCTTGTCATGGAGGACAAAATTCACAAGACCGAGGATGGTGATTCCTACAACTAAGATTTTTGCGTGCCTTTAGAAATCTGATTAGTATGATCGATGTAGAGAGGAAAAGAGGTTGTTATTATTTCAACTGGTGATGCATTGCAAACCACTATAGAAATAGGGCGAGAATGGAGGATACTATGGGTGCTCTTGAGGCGTGGATGAGGTAGTGTCGATGCACTGGCTTCTCTCCATGCGAGCTTGAACGCTATGGATGCCATGGCTACTGCGGCCATTCTTTTACGATAGCCTCCCGCACCCTATGTCCCGCATCCTAGGTTCCCTGTAAGATGTGATTTAGTAGGGTGACAGTGAACTTATGATTTGAATTATGATTGGCATGGTGGACTTGAAAGCATTTTTTGTCCTTACAGAACACTGGAGGTCGACGGGGCATAGATGGAATATATCAATACTAGTATGGCATTCGATAATCTTTATAATGGAAGGTATTTGTGAATGTCTGTTATGTAGCAATAAGCTCATGATATCGAAAGAATTTGGCGTTTCCAAAATAAGTGACCAATTTTATCAATTGAATGAGATCATTGCTATAATAATGTTTGATCTTTTGAATGAAATGTGAGGCCTCTACTTGCTTGATAAAGGTGCGGTGACAATGGAAAAACTTTATTTTACTGGCATAGTCTTGCATCACCATGATTCATCTTAGCCACAATGATACTCCATCTAGTAAGAAATATTTTACATGAGGAAGGAGTCATGACTAGACCAAAGTGGGAGTTTGATTTTCCTTTTGAAATGAAATGATTGATGGTTTAAAGAGTATGATTCTAAGCTTGATTTTAGCCTCACAACAAATAAAAATGTCGATGTATGTAGTCAAATGGTGTGAGGAATGAAAGGAAGGTATTGTTGAGAAATTTGGTGGAAGCTTCATCCCTTATCCTTGCAAACTCCTCTGCATGATATTCATTGATGATGCCACTCCAACTCAAGGACGAACGTCACAGACCAAAAATACAAGAGGACAAGGGTACGAGTCGTTCTCTAAATCATCCCTCTTCATTATAAGGGATGTGGAATTGTTGGATAATTATTGAAAGCATCAACATCAAAAATCCCACTAATGATCATAGTGAGTATTATGTTTGTAACGTGCAGGTCCATGCCATGAGATGGAGGTAACCTAAAGGGGGTGTTTTATGAATTTCTTGAGATATAATATAATCTTATGATTAGAATTCAAATGTTTAATTTAGTTATCTATTTGTGTGTGCAGGGATGGTCTTACAAAGGGTGCACTTATTAATGAAGATCTGCATAGGGAGTTGCATCAGGCTTGCGTATGGAGATGCCTATGGAACAATTTCAAGAGTGAGGTTCTAATTCAAATTTCCAAGGTACGAGATCTATTTACTTATGAACACATGCTAGTAGAATTCTACTCAAATACAATCACTCATCAAAGGGAGTTCATTCAGGAATCTACACTAAACCATGCGACGATTGAAGAGGTGTTATCAAACAAGAAGATGGAGGAACTCTTCAAGAGGATGAACCTACAATAAAAAGAATACTTTCACGTAGGATGCATCAGGACCCGTGTCCAAAGGGGAGTATTTTAAATCAAATGTGCTCAAATAATGGATAGTTTTCCAAAGTGGGATGATGCAAACATATCAGACAAGAGGTTGTTTTCATTAGTTTCAGCCACAGCAGAGAAGGTAGCAAGAAGATAAAATAGCTACAGTGGATAAAAGACAAAATAAGCTACAAGAAAAAATGGAGAAGAGGACAAAATAGTCTATTTTAAATTGTGAAATATTGGTGGTGGGTGAAACCCTAAGTTGTAACAAATTTGGGCCACACATTGTAATTAAATCTTGGCCATTCATTTTATTTTCTGAAAAATTATAAATAGGCACTTGCTCCTCATTTTTAGGGGGTGGTGAATTGTTGTAAGAGGCATATTGCAGCAATAGAAGGAAACATTGCATTATTTTGGGTATTTTCTTTGAGCTTGCTCATTTTGCATGCATGATTCAACCTCCATGTTAGTTTTAGTTTGTTAATTTCTTGAATGTCTTTAATGATGGTTGTTATTATAGTATTGGATGCACTTCTAACTCATGATTTTTGTGTTTTTTTGATGATGAATCACTTTGTAAATCTAGTCTAAGCTAATTTATATGTTGCACTTTGGTTCAATTGTATGTTCATGAGGTGAATGCACAATATAAAAATCTATAGACCTTAGAAGATTGCATTGGTTTTGTGTAGCTGTAGGTTTCTCTTGGTCAAACAAAACTTAGTTATGGGAGTTATTCTACTATAGCATCCTCCATTATTATTGTTCATTCATAGCTTAAATTTAAAATATCTCTCTCAACCCTTTACTCTTTTTCTATTTATTCTAGACATTTGTTAGTTTAGGATCCCAAGCACCATAACAGTGCCAAACTTGGTGATTGAAGTGAGTTTCAGCTTGTTGTTCTAAGTTTTTTTCCTTTGTTCATTCATTTCCAGAAGTTTGAAACTCCATTTCCAAACCTGAAAATTCCATGCTTTGTGAACCATAAAGGCCTCTTTGTGATTACCAACAAATCACATCAACCAATTGAACTATTCCAAGCACTGTCATGACCTGACATCCGAGAGACCTTGGGGTGATTTCTAAAACTTAGTTGCAAAAATTACATTTCAAGGGAGGCATTACACTTGTGCATTGTCTATGTTGAGAAGGTGCAAAAAGACCCATCAACAATTTTCAAATCTAAAATTTTAATATCTACTAATTCACCCTGTTGGTGTAATTAATTGTGTTGTACCTTGTCCTAGGTCATAATTACACCTTAGTTAATTTTACTTAGGGACCACATAGGAGTTGTTGGAGCATTTCCACCTTTGGTGGACTTATCATCTTATTACTTTATCACCTCCACCTTTCATGGACATATCATGTGATTAGGTTTTCACCTTTTGTGGGTGATCCACTATTTATGGTGGTTATCACATTGTCACTTTCCACTTTAGGTGGAGTGGTAGCTTTTCATTTTTGTCTCATGTCATAAGATTATGACACTTGTCATAACCTTGTCATAATCTTATGCACTCCTATGTTCTCACCTTGTCTATATAACCAAGGCGTCTCCACTACATTTGTACATATCATCTCATATCATTTGACATTGAATACAGTTTATTCTTGTCACATTATTTTCTCTCTTCTTGTGCTTTCCATTTGGTCCATAGATCTTGACATCCATAGCCAATTCTAACATGGTATCAGAGCATGTTTGATCCAAACACACCCCCTCTCAGTAGATCATTATGTTCTAACACCATCAACAAACTTTATTATATTTTCCTCCAACTTTATCAAATTATTTAGAGAAACATTCATTTTTTATGTATCTATATTATCTTCTACAAAAATAGAATTCGGAATGGGAGAATATATTACTAATTTTTTCTCTCCAAACCTTATACACCTTTATCCCTCCATCCTCAGATAAAATTTAAGGCATGATGCCATGCTTAAGATCGTCAAAATTTTACAAAAATTTATCCATAGCAAGCTAGTAGCTTTCATGAAATATCATATTGTCTTCAAAGGAACATGAATTTTCAAAAATAACTTCTAACTCAATTGGAGGATGGATGTCAAAAAAAATTGTTTCCATCATTTTTCAATGAATTGCCTTCTTGGACACCAAGTGTCAAAAATACTCTGGATTGTATATCTTAAGGAAATATGAATAGTGTAAGCATTATAAATTGCAAAGATATCCATTCCATACATCCTCCAAATGAATTAAAATACATGATAGCTTTTGACCAAAAATACTACATGTAGCCTTTAATAAATTTTCTTTCTTCTCTACCCTAGCCTTGTTTTCTGCCTCTCTACTCTTCATCATCTCTATTTTTGAATTATTTACCTTCATACTCAAGCTTTCCTTTTCCTAATCATCTTTATTCCCAACCACAGATTGAGGTGGTGGCAACAATCTAGTGAAAAAATTCACTTGCTCTTACAACTTTAATAGTTTAAATGTTGAGCATTAACCTTAGCTAGGTCTACTTCTAATATTATCATTATTACCCATGTAAACATGGCATTATTTACAGTTAGGGTTGTTGCCTGCAGAGTACTTGTGTTGCAGTTTGGTTGTCATTGATTTCAAAAGAGAGTTACAATCTAGTTGTTTGGTTGCTAGAGTCTCTGAAAAATGCTCTACATTTCTCCACTGGTGATGGTTTGCTCCTACAATTTGGAAGATATATTTATGGAGTGTCAAGGCATGTGTGATCCAAGTTTTAGATCATTTGGTTACCGTAAAAGTGTTTTTTAGAGTGACAATTTGAATATTGTTGTTTCTTTGAGGTTGTTCTCAGAGGTGTGATAGTTGGCTCTGTATTTCTTCATAGTGTAAGATATGGTAATATGGATCAAAAGATAATTTCAAACAATTGTGAAGGTGATAAATCTAAATTTTCAAATCATCAGTCCTTCCACACAGAAAGATTAAAGTGACAGTATTCAGGATTGTGTTGTCTGATGATTGGTTTCATGTTTGTTGTCTTGCATCAACTTGTTGTTGTATAATGTTGCAAAAGGGATGTATGAGGGTATTCTTTAATACCATGTGATGTTTATTGTTGCTCTACAAGGTTTTTTTTTGTTTCTTCAGAACATGTTGTGGTCTAAAATGAAGGTGTTGCTAAGTTATGCTTTTTCCTAGCTAATTAAGATATGATGAGAGTGTACACCACAATTTTAAGGTTACATGGAGTTAAAGGAATGTTTGAAGGTGTTGTTTGGGTCATACCAACTCATCTGGGAGAAGCACAAGTAATGCTTTATCATTCATGTGTACTGCCAATGTGATATTTTGTTGATTAAGGTCGACCTAATTTGAATTTGGAAAGCATGCAGATGAAGTTGATAGAAGACTAAAGGTGTGAAGAGTGGTTAGGACCAAGTTAAGAATTTGTTGGAATTTGTAAGGCATGTTCCTCTTCCTAGTGTTGTGTGTTGGAAGAGTGAAGAAGATCATATTTTTTGTTGTCATTGATGTCACCATGTCGGATAAGGTGTCAGTTTGATCCTGTAATCTGAACCGGTATGAAGAACAAGTTTACATCCTCTAGTATTTTTAATTTGGTATTTTGGTCCTATTTTGGTCTGATTTTTCCCTCTGGTGATCATCATTGTTCATAGTTTTGGGAAATGGTTCATGAATGTTGGAAGCTTGTAAGTATCTAGAATTTTGTGTGCTCATATGATCATATGGCAAGTTGGCTTTGCTTCGGTGTTACATTTTGTTATTAGGTCTATCCACGACTGACCTAATAAATAGTTGGTGGTATAATGGATTAATTTGTGTTACGGATATATGAGTGACCTATTCTAAGGTACAAGTTGACATGATATAGCATGTTACGTGCTTGAATTGTTTTTGGGAAGATTTTGTATGTTCCCAAAGCCAACAATTATATTTTTGGTGAATACGTGTTGCATCTAATTAGGCTAACCTAATTGATGCTTACAAATGTGTCAGATTGGGTAGTTTGGAGATTGAAGAAGATAGAAATATGTGTGTGTAGTTGTGTGGATTGGATGTGAATGTGAATAAGAGAAAATATTAGTCTACTGGCATGTGAATTGTCTAAACATCAAAGGAACTGAATCAACACTTGTTAGGTGCACTCTTACTAGTTCATATTCTGGTTGTGGAGCCATTTCTATTCTATAATATTTTGTAGGTAGTGAGCCTCTCATTCTGGACACTGAGTCCTTGTTTGGATAGTGAGTCCTACTTGTAAGCAGTGAGCTTTTGTATCTAGCAATGAGCCTCTTTTGTATCCAATTTTGGAACAACTATATATAGTGAGCTAATCCTCACCGTGGTTTCTCCCTCATTAGGTTTTCCACATAAAATTATGGTATTCATGTTTTGTGTGATTTCATGTTCTTTTGAATTTGTTTGCTTACCTTTTTGGGTATATGCATTGAATTAATTGGATGATGTTTGTTCAATAAGTTTTAGAAGATATTGATTCACCCCCCCTCTTAGTATCTTGGATATTCAATAATTGGTATCAGAGCATTAGTTCCTCTGGAGAATCCTAACAGCTTGAGGAATATTTTGTAGATTGAACAAATGGATAAAGAAGAGCTTTGGGTTGCTCTTGAAGATCTTGACAAGGCTGAAAATGAAAAGAGAGATCTGAGAGAAAATCTTGATGAAGCAAATGAATGCATCAGAAAGTTGAAAGAACAATTGAAGAAATTCAAGGAAAGACACATAGAAGTGAGTGAATAATTAAAACAAGTGAATGAAGAGATTATCATATTAAAGGTGCAAGTGGAAGAAAAGAAGAGAATTGAAGAGTGTCTGAATATAGTAGTGCAAAGTAAGTCTGATGTATGCTCAAGGCTTGAACAAGAAGTGATGAACCTGAAAGAAGATCTAGAGAAAGCAAAGCTCTATGAAAATAATTTCAAGAAAAGCTCCACCAAGCTTGATGAATTGATTGCAGGACAAAGACCCTCTAAAGACAAAGGTGGTTTTGGAAGTGAAGTCAGTGAAAACTCTAAGAATACGCAAAATTCAAATCTTGTAGACAATCAAAAGACTCAAGATAAAGGGAAGCAGAAGAGAAACTTTTCTAGAAGACTGCCTATCGGATAACCAAATACTCAAAGGTATCCATCCTTCAATGGTGTTTGTTTTTCATGTAATAATTTTTTTCATAGGGCAACTGAGTGCAGGAGTAGGATGAATCAGTTTTTTGGTTCCCTCTCCAAATAATGTTATGCATGTAATAAAATTCGACATAGACCTACTAAATGCAAATCTTAGCTGAGGATGATTAGTCGGGTGATGATGAATAGGTTTATTGGAGGTAGAATGAATCAATATTTTTATGGTTGTTGCTATACCTATAACAAGTTTGGACATGAAGATCAGATGTTAATAGAGGATAAAAAAATTAGAGAAATGTTGTCTGCTACAATTGCAAAAACCTGGGACATATTTCAAGAGTTTACAGAAGTAAAAATGGAAAGCAGTATGCTCCAATCAAGGAGAATGAACCTTTAAAGAATATTGACAAAGATGAGGTTAAGAAAGAAATGAAAAACATATGGAAAAATAAAGAAGAGCCAGAGATGACAGATGTGTTTGTGCCCTCATCCGGTATAGATGATTCCTTCGAGAATTAGACCTAGCATGGTCTTAGGGGGAGCTTTAATAGAATATTGTTCAAACCCCCTAGAAATATGGTATGTCATGTGTCGGCATGAGGATATGTTGTAAGGATTGAATGGATAGAGGTTATGCAAAAGAAACTGGAAGAAAAAGTGCATGGTCATTTGCAAAGAAAATTAGGGTTTCTCAGTACAGTGGAGAAAGATTTTATCAGCTTTTTGAATTCTAGTGCATTTATTGCGAATTAGGGTAGCACGATGATGTATAAAGAAAATTTATAAGTCAATTTTTATCACTTGTGCATTTGAAGAATTCAAAGAACAACTTAAAGCAATCTTGAAGAAATTCTAAAGCAATTTGGAGTGATTATGAGGTAATCTGGAGAAATCATTGTGAATAATCAAAAACAAGTGATGGAATTTTTCTCTCACGATTACAAAAGAAATGTAAGAGAAAAAGAAAATTGTGCAAGACAGAATTTGAAGAAGTTAAGTGTAAAAATGGAATCTATTCCACTAAGGCTAAAAGGATTTGAATTGGAAGAATTTGATCATCGAAAAATAAAGGAAATAGAACTAGGGCTAAAGACCAATGAATTGTAGAATGTAAAAACCCTAGGTTTAGATTTATGGGGAGAATTTTCTTGGTTTGCAGATAAATATTCCATCTTGTTCTTGTTGAGTTGAATTAAGAATGGTAGCATTATTTTGGAAAAACCCTACCCTATCACAAAGGAAGCAATTGAAGCTATTAAAAGGTTGTGTAGTGTCGGTAACCTCCCCGAAAAGAAATTTGTGAAGTAAAAAGAGGTGGAGGAATTAACTGGAATCGACAAAGACCCTCAAACCTTGTTGATAAACTCTATTATCGACCTACTGTAAGGTATGTTGTGTACGGTATTTCTTACAAAATATATTTCAGAAATCATGAAGGCTCCACTTCGGCTATTTTTCGTATATCTTGCACACATGATGGTAAAGGAGAACAAACAGTTTGACTTATGTAGTCTCATTTTGGAAAATCTAATTAAGAATGTATGAATGTCTTTGGTAGAAGGATATCCTTTCCGATTTGGATCTTTACTTGTATGCTTGGTATTTTACTTTCTAAGTTCGTTATGGGGAAAAGAAAATGTTAAATGGGAATCTAGGATCCCAGTTGGAAAACAAGTTTACAGACATTTGGAAGATATGGAGGATATTGCAAGTGCTTTTAAAGTATTTTTCTTTTCCTTGCAGAAGGATTTGTGCTCCGACGTAGTGGTGTCTAGTTGGTTTGAGGAAGGTTCATCCTCTAGTACAAAGGAATTAGAAGTTGTTATTGGTGATTCCCCTCTGAAATTGAAAAAGAGGAAAGTTATCACAGAAGATGTCATTATTATTTCAGAAGAGAAGGAGAATGAACAAGAGTCCTTGCTTGGATCTAAATCTTCTGATCCAAATGATATTCGGACAATGTTGGATAGAGGTGAGATGAAGAAGATTGGTGAATTATGGAATACCCACTCTTTGGTGGATAAACTTAAAATCAAAGATGCTCTAGTTGAGTATTTACTCAAGAAAGGTATTGATATTTCAAGTGTTTTTGATTCATTACCAAATAATCTAGTTGAAATTGTGAAAGAGAGATACAAGAAAGTGTTTTAGGTAAAAAATTTTATCTTTACTTGAGTTTTTGAATGTTCAAAATCTTTTTTGCAAAATGGGGAGAGAAAAGGAAAGAAAAGAATTTTAAAAATTGAATTGTTGAACAAAGGGGGAGTCTGGGAAGCTGTTTTGGAGTTTTGAAAGTTTTCAGTTTTCAGTTTTGGAATTTTGAGAATGTAATGTCACCATGTACATACACTTATTTCCTATCTTTTTGGTCACCCTTTTCCATTGATGTCAAAGGGGGAGAGATTTTGAGTGAAAGGAATGAAGATCTATGTGAAGGTTTTTGGCACATTTTTCCATCAATGAAAAAGGGGGAGATTGTTGGAAGAATGAAGAATATCATAGTATGTGTTTTCATTGATATCACCATGTCAGATAAGGTGTCAATCTGGTCCAATACTTTGAACCAGTATGAAGAACAAGTTTACATCCTCCGGTATTTTGGGTCTGGTATTTTGGTCCTATTTTGGTCCGCTTTTTCCCTCCAGTGATCATCATTGTTTGCGATTTTGGGAAATGGTTCATGAATGTTGGAAGCTTGTAAGTATAGAATTTTGTATGCTCATATGATCATATGGCGAGTTGGCTTTGCTTCGGTATTACACTTTGTTATTAGGTATATCCATGGCTGACCTAATAAATAGTTGGTGGTATAATGGATTAATTTGTGTTACGAATATACGAGCGACCTATTCTAAGGTCCAAGCTAACAAGATATAGCGTGCTACATGCTTGAATTTTTTTTGGGAAGATTTTGTATGTGCCTGAAGCCGACAATCATCTTTTTGGTGAAGAAGTGTTACATCTAATTAGGCCAACCTAATTGATGCTTGCAGATGTTTTAGGTATATATATTGGGCAGTTTGGAGATTGAAGAAGATAGATAGATGTGTTTGTAGTTTTGTGGATTGGATTTGAATACGAATAAGAATGCAAATATTAGTTTGTTGGCATGTGAATTATTTGATCATCAAAGGAACTAATTTAGCACTTGTTAGGTGCACTCTTACCAATTCATATTCTAGGTGTGAATCCATATATGTTTTATAATATTTTGTAGGCAGTGAGCCTCTTGTTTGGACAGTGAGTCCTACTTGTAAGCAGTTAGCTTTTGTATCTAGCAATGAACCTCTTTTGTATCTAGTTTTGGAACAACTATATATAGTGAGCTAATCCTCACCATGGTTTTTCCCTTATTGGGTTTTCCACGTAAAATTTTGGTGTTCATGTGTTGTGTGATTTCATGTTCTATTGAATTCTTTTTTTATCTTTTCTAGTATATGAATTAAAGTAATTGGATTATGTTTGTTCAATAAGTTTTAGAAGATACTGATTCACCCCCCCTCTTAGTATCTTGGATATTCAATAGTGTGTAGTCTTTTGGGTCTTTCCATCTACATGTGTCATACTATTTATTTGATCCTTGGCCAACTTGTAATATTTTCTGTTTTAGGCCAACATGTGAATGTAATCAATGTAATATCATGTATAAATTGTAAACCTAGTTGATCTAGAAGGAGGTGATGGGATTTTATGTGCGAAATTGTGATATTTGCATAAGCGACTGAAAGAGAAAGAGCAAAAGTTATAGATCCTATATGAATTCAATTTGATCATATATTTGTGATATAAGGGAAGTGAAGAGTATGCCTAATTGTTTGCTAGAGGTAGTGAGCCAAAGGTAAAACTTTTTGAAGGTTGAAAGAAGTGAGTCAGTAAGTTGTAGAGAAGACATTTGAAGACATTTCCAGAAGTGACAAAGCATAATTGCAATCATAAAAAGGAGAAGTGAAAAAGAAGAATTGCAATCATCAAAAGGATTGAGCCTAATTATCAATTTTAGATAGTGGAAGGACTGTCATTCTATAATCTTTCTTGATTTTGTGTTAGAGTAAAGGTTTTAACTTAATTGTGTTAATTAAGTTACCTTTATTCCTCTCTTAAGATTTCACTTTAGTTTGCATAGTGTGACATTTAATAATTATATTATTATTAAATGTCCTCCTATTAGGGTTGCACAATCTCCTTTTATAAGGATTGATCATTGTATTTTATTCATACACTCTGATTAATACAATTTTTAGTTTTCAGAGCACCCTTGCTTTTTTGTCTCCAATGTCTTCTTATGTGACAAGTTATTTGCATGTAGGTGATCTTCGGGGTTTGTGAAGTTGGATTTTTCAACTTCTACATGGTATCAGAGCTCCAGACCTGTTGCTTCATGTTCGTCTTCTGAAGGTTTTGGAGCTTCAAGGGTTTGGGGTTTGCTTTTTTGATCCAAGGAATCACCTGCAATTTCAAAGTATTTTTAGTCCAAATGAACCTCGCCATTGAGTCTGCAGCGATCCAAAACCCCTAAATTGATTGTTCATTTGTCTAGTTTAGACAAAGTTGATTTAAGAGGCAAATTTTTTTACCCGTATGGCCGTCTGCACCCTAGTAAAACAAATTCTGCATTTATGTTCATCAGATATTTAAAAAAAAAAAAATTGTAAATGTTTTTCTGATTTCTTTTTAAAAAATCAAAATAGAAAAAAAGCCTTTTAAAGGCTTGCTCAGGCCTTGTACCAGGTACTCACAGCACCTGCGTACGTAGACCTGCGGGCCACTTATGTACGCCGGGCGGCGTACTGCCAGCCGTTGGCGGCTTTACTGTCGATCGGCGGTCTGACAGTACTGCCGACGGCGATACACAGGCCACCCGTTTTTTTTAGGATAATTTAAAAAAAAAAAAAAATCAAAGTCTTTTTTATTATTGTTTTTTTTTATAAAAAACATTTTTTTTTGTAATAAGTCCAATTGAAGAAATGCAGTGATAGTCATTTCGCCATCAATTTTAGGTTCGAATTTTTGCTGCGATGGCCGTATGACCGTCAAATTTAATCCTGCATTGTATTTTTTCCCCTTTGGAGTTGTTTTCTTCCAGAGGCCATAACTTGGGCATATGATATAGTTTTTTGGCAAACGAGATATCGTCAAAAAGTTGGTTTTGTCAACTTTCCAGTGGTGTGGGTCTCATTGCTTCATTTTTCTATTGGTGCATTCTACAGCCAATTTAAGTCAAAGGAGCTATTTTTCAGTCCCAAGCATGTACCTTTTGATCAGTTTCTCTGTTTTTCATGATCTAAATGGTGTTGGAACCATATTTCAGAGCTCTTCAGTTCCATCCATGCAATATTTCTAGATTTCCCTCCAGGTATATTTTATTTAGTTTTTTGTGTTTTCACACTCTGGTGAATTACCTGGAAATATTAGCTCTTGCGAACTTCTCGTTTGCATGGGTTGCTTCATTTTTTGGCTGTTCTTCATGTATTTCCAATTTTTTGTCCTTTGTGGGAATTTTGAGCATCATTTGTAAGCAAAATATTGTATGTAAACACACTGAGATAAAGTGCCACACTATTGTACATGTATTTTGGGGATTTTGCACATAAGGTTGTGCCATATTTTGTACTTACACTGTATTATAAAGTTCCATGGGGGGGTTGTGTAGTGCCTTTGTTTTTGCCATCACACCTTTGTCCGGTGAGTGTCCCTCCACGATAACAGTGGATCCATATGATTCTAGCCTCATGCATGTGTGTTTTGTTTTGCACACCACTTTTTTAGTTGCAAGTTCTTTCTTGTGCACTTTCAGATGTTGTGTCTTCTCCTTCATGCACTACAGGGTGTTACACAACATTTCAATGGATTTTTCAGTCTCTCCCAGTTTAGCATTATGGGGGGGTATTATATTGTTTGTGCTAATGCTTCCTTGGCTTCGCCTTGGAAGGAATCTTCCATTCTTAGTTGATCAGTGTTTTTCAGACTATTGGTACTTGTGCCATTTGTATCTTCGTTCTAGGTGTTTGCCTTTGTTTGCCATCTGATTCGAGTAGTGTCATTTGGGGAACTCATACAGATTGTTGTCTTCTTGATCCTGATCATCTTATCTTCAGAGGAGGTTCTTCAGCACCATAGTAGTCATCTTTTGACAGTTGTTTGCAGCTTTTTCTGCTTCAGTGATGTTCTTCATGGTTTTATGCATCTCTTTTTCGAGTAAATTTTTTCCCATGAGGTTTTCTTTATTTCTCCACTTTATAGAGATTTGGTTGTATTTGGGTACCTGATCAAGCCTAGTTGTCGAGACCCATGTTTACTTTCATGCTTTGTAGTTACCTTTGCTTTCTTGCACTTGTTTGTAGTTGCACTGTTGCTCATCTTAAGGGGGGGTGTTAGAGTAAAGGTTTTAACTTAATTGTGTTAATAAGTTACCTTTATTCCTCTCTTAAGATTTCACTTTAGTTTGCATAATGTGACATTTAATAATTATATTAATTATTAAATGTCCTCCTATTAGGGTTTCTTTTAGGGTTGCACAATCTCCTTTTATAAGGATTGATCATTGTATTTTATTCATACTCTCTGATTAATATTTTTTCATCTTTCAGAGCACCCTTGATTTTTGTCTCCAATATTTCCTTTCTGTGATAGGCTATTTGCATGTAGGTGATCTTCGGGGTTTGTGAAGTTGGATTTCTCAACTTCTACATTTTGTACTAGATTAGGGAGTTGTAGCTTCATTGGGTAGTACCCCTAAAAAAAATTCTGTAGGGAATTGTAGCTTCCTTGGGAGTGACCCTAGAACCTTTTCAAGGAGTAGTAGCTTCCTTGGGTTGTAGCCCTAAAATAAAATAACTATTATTCATTTGTGAGGTTGGATTAGGGCAGTAGCTCCTAGCATCTTTTCTCACCATGGTTTTTTCCCTATGGTGTTTTCTACATACACCTAGTTTTGTGTTGTGTTGTACATTATTTATGATGAAGGGTACTCCCCTTAAAATCTGAAACTCACAAAAAAATAGAGAATTGCACAACAAAATGCAAGGAAGTAAATATTTTCTATTATCGTTGAAATGAAAATGAAATTACAACATTATAATTTCCATCACATGAGATTTTTGATTACATAAATATAAAAATCTGCAAATCAGAGCCACCATCTACACTACTCTACCCTCCCTCTATAACCCCCATTCACATCCTTTATTTGGAAGGTGTAACCACCCTAGAATATTTTGGAAAGTGTAACTTCCTCAAGAAGATATTTTGAAATTTTATTAATTTTGGTAGTACAACTTTGCAAGGTCATAACTTTTGATCCGAACATTGGATTTTCAATTATAATATATTTTCAAAAAGCTCTTGAGAAGATGCATCCCTCGAAAGTATTACCTAAATATTTTCTATGTGCATTTAGTGTTGTGTTGTGCATTGTTTCTATCTTTCATGTTCTTGCTTATGCAGTAGAATTTGAAGATTATTTTGTATCATATGTTTTGATATCTAATAGAATACTGATTCAACCACCCCCCCTCTTAGTATTCTGGTGTATATTCAACAACTTGTGTCTCCCAATATTCTAACAATTAGATTGTCATTCAACTCACTTGTATCATCAATAACTCTGGTCTTATTTGTCTTAGGAAAAAATGACCAGATGGCTAAGATCTCATGCTTTGGGTTAAATCCTAAGCCAAATTAAAGTGCATCTTCTTGCTCCTCAAATGCAAAAATTGGGTTATTTCCCTCTTACCTTCAGAGTTTATCACCTTGGTAAGATAAAATACCCACCACTCTTTACCAATTCCCTACCCTTTTGAGGTGTCATTTTTTCCATTTCAGTATCCACCTCTTTGCAAAATTGGGTGATGATTTCCTTTTTCTTTTCATCAAAGAGTTGTTTCCCCTACAATGTGTTTTGCATCTCCTCACCTTTCTTCCTAAGGATAAAATATTTGAATTCCTTAGTGGTAATGAATTTATCATCTTGCATGAACTGAGAGCAAGTTAATGCTCTCACATTATCAACCACTTGATCTCTAGTTTTAAAATTAATTAACTTTCTTTCACTATATGGTCTCTCAATTACAACCCTGCTAGGAGGATGCATCACTTGAGCCACATCAAAATCATTTGGAAATTCATCAAGACCTATGGGATAAAACACCAAATATTTTATAGGGGTAGCTACTTGCTGCAAAGGTATAATGATTTCAAGGATTGGTTTCTCAATTATTTGGGATGAGGAACTAGGTGTATCCTTCTAAGGTATAGATTTAAATGCATATTAACCAATAAATTGGTTTCATTGTAAATGATTATCATGATCTTGAGAATTGGATCTTGAATTTTTGTGTGTTCACCCTTATAGGAGGGTTCTACTCCTTTTCTCCTTTCTTTTTCTATGTGAATCTTGCCCCATTATTCCTCCCTTTTGCGGATTTTGAATCTGATGAACAATTTCAATTAAATCCTCAGTTGGATCATAATCATGAATAAAGGAGGTATGCTTATACTTAGTCTAAACATCATGAATAAAAGTCTCAAGATCACATTTTATTATCTTGTTTTCCCTCATTCTATAGGGTAGTAAGTTGCTAAGAAGTAATTATAACCCTTTTGTAGTTGTGACCTAAAAGATAGAGAATAGAAATGTAGATGGTAGAATTGCATAATTTTTATAATTCTTAAAATGAATCTTGTCTGACTCATTTAATTCCCATACAATATCCAATTATGCAATTATATCAAGAATATATTTAGGTATGATGGGGGGTTCCGTTGGGGAACCATAAACCTTGATAATTGTACCATATGAATAGAAGAACCAATCTCCTCAATTATGGTCAAAACCTAATTCAGACTTAAGCTCTTTTGGTCTCATATATATTATTACCTCTTCTAATAATCCCTAGCCAAATTTATGGCCTAGATTTCTAAATACATCCCTCACAAAATACTACTCAAAAATATTATAATTTTTGCATCACAATTGTTGTCCCATATATATATATGTTCATTCCTGTATTGGGAGAATCCTCTTTTGAGAATCAAAAGATTTGATCTACATATGAGTGGACCATATCTTTCTTCTATCATACAACAAAATATGGCATAACATGGAATACCACTTGAAGTGTACAATTCTTTCATTCTCCTTAATGGAACACAAGGCTTTGTTAATCCTATCTAAAACAAAGGCTCCATAATTATAAGGCTTGTTGACATCCATACTTTGGATATCAACTACAAATACCATCATGTTTAATGGCATCTATATTTTAAAATCCATGCCTAATACAAGACATAAAGAAAAATATGTCTTCACAAAATAGTCATCAAAGATGTCATAATTAAAGGGCTCCAGTTCTCCACTAGAAAACCTCTTTAATTCCCTATTTTTCCCTCTTGGTTTGAAACATGGAAACATTTCACCCTATATTTTTCTCTTAACCTTTGGTATTCCTTGATTAATGCCCCTAAGTCGATGGGCAATTGAGCATTCTTGTCTAGGTTGAAAACATCACAAATGTAAATTTTGTCCAAGGTTATTAAAGGAAAACCCTCTCCACTAATAATAGTTCTAGTGTATGGGTTGTATGCCCTAACAATAGATCTAAATAGTTAAACATACAGGAATACAATAGGTCATAGAAACCTCCCCACCCCCAATCTCCAAATATTACATCTTTTTTGGTCCACTAGACACTTTCTGAAGCAATACTTGAAAAGTGTGTAGCCATCGATGGGGATGCTTGCATCTCGATAGCAATCATTTTTTCTATTATTCTATCCACCAAAATTCTTGAACCCTAACTGAATCTAGGTCTTTTTGAAGACCCTAGTAATTTAGCAAATGTTTCATCATCCAGACTCCTTTTAACTCCCCTTGAAGTCTCGGCCATTTTTACAGGGTTGTTTTTAAGAATATAAAACTAGGGATTAGGGATTTTGATCTTTTGGGAAGATTTCTTTAAAAATCAAACAATATACTTCATTTTCAACACCCTTATTTACTTTGTATAACATAAAATTTCTTTTTTATACCAGAATGCAACAAAAAGGGTGTGAATTAACTTACTACTTTTTACTTTTAATAAACCCTATAATATTGTAGAAAACCCTCATTCACCAAAAAATCACAACAAATATGCTTTGTAACCTTTTCTTTATGATATAAATTATTTGAATGCATACAGTTAAGCTAATTTAATTGAAAATTGGGTAGATAAAGATCAAATCCTTCATCAATGCCTTCGCATTCTTGAAGGTGCAACCAATGATAGTCATTTTCCATTTTAGTATTTGGGTTGTCAATTAGATGAAGATCAATGATTATCATGGAGATTTTAAAATGCTTCAATGAAAATATCAAATCCTTTCTAAATGTTACTACAACCTTTGGAAACGTCATTATTTTGGGAGTTTTTGGAGGCAAAAGCAACTTGAAACTTGCTTTTATGAAGAAGGAAACTCCTGTGAAATCAAAAAAAGTAACAAGGAGAGACATGGGATGTGATTCTGGGAGCTCATTGAAAGAGCCAAAATAACATAAAAGGTTTTGTGATAGAAGAAGCTTGTGTGAAAAGGAAAAAAATATTGCAGCTAACATGATATGGTGATAGCTTAGCTTAAGACCAAAAAAGAAATACTTTTCATGGATTTGTGAGAAGGAAAAGATAAAATAAAAAGCTTCCCAAAAGGTTATAGCTAACGTGATTCAATTGAAAGCTAACATTTGGTGTTGATTAAGACTAATATAGGACCTTTGAATGGGTTCATCTTCAGCTAAGTTAAAATATTTTAAAGCACCTGTAGTAACCAGAACAAATTAGGTTACTAGGAAAGGGGGTTGGTAACATATGATCAAAAATACATCATTAGGAAACTTAAGCTATCGAGAACCAAAAAGGAAGGTTACCATTTGAAAATAACTAAAGAACATAGAACTTAAGATTTGATTGGTAAAAGACTCATACATGTCAACAATGATGGGAAGAAGAAATTCATTTCTTAAGCTTGTGAGAAGGTAAAGGTAAAATGAAAATTGATTGCAAACTAAAGGAAGTGTGTGAAATGAAACCATTTTTCTTGTGAGGCCCGACAAAGCATAAAAGGTTAACCGGTATTTTAAAAGAGCATATAAGGAATAGGCTTAACTGGTGCTTAAGTAAAGGGGGCTAGTCAAAAAACAAAGTATGGGCCTTGAAGATGTAACTTAAGGGATCAAACAAATAGAGAACATGGTCAACATAAAATTATAACAAAAGTGTAAGTACTTCGCAAGGGTTTAAGGTTTATTCAAAATCCTAATGAAATTTCATAAAAATCCTTTTAAATATGACTATTTAGTAGATTTCAAAGACATTTGAAAAAGCTAAGATGCAAAATTTTAATAAGTATGACTAGTGGTTCTTATTGGGTATGATTATTGCAGAGAAGCAATGCAAGAATCCAAAATTTTGAGAAGCAAACAAGGGAGAAACAAAACCAAAAAATATAGATAGTACAGAAAATACATAAAATGCACTGTGAATGAAAAATGCCTACTTTAAGAAAAGTAGGGTTTTAAGAATTGTCCATGCACTATAAATTCTAGAAATTTTTCGTTTATATTTTACAAAAAGTAATAATTTGCACCATGATTGTTTGCAATTAGATAAGGTCCAAGCCAAAGGGTATCAAATTCAAAATTATTTGTTTTTTATTTCATATCAAAGAGACACTTCACTTGTTGTTTTTTAAGGTTTTTTTGTTGTGTCATTCTCCTTGATTTATCCAACTCTATGAGTTGATTTATTTTTCTTTCCATGATATCATAGACATCTTCAATATTATCTTGGATAAATTTGTAGATGGGTATCAGATTACTAGTAGGTACTCTAGCATCCATCCCATACACTAGTTCATATATGGAGACTTATCAATGGCTTTCTTAATAGTCACCCTGTTAGCCCAAAGTGCTAATTTGAGCTTTGAATCCTAATATTTATTTTTCTATCATCTTCTTTATGATATTCATCAAGATTTTGTTGCTTATTTTTCTTATCCATTTCCTTATGGATGAATAAGAAATACTTATTCCATATTGAAAAAAAGTTGTAAACTCCTTAGATCTAAAGCATAATGCAGTGTTTGTGATTATTTTGACAGGCACTCCAAATGTAATGATAATATTTTCTAGTATAAAGTCCATCACAACTTTTCTAGTGGATTTTCTAGAAGGGATTGCTTCAATCAACTTTCTAAAGTAATATGTTTCTACTAATATCCATTTATTTCCACCACTATATTTATCTATGATCTATCCAATGAAATCAATACCCCACTACTAAAAAGGGGCATCTATAGAGATAGGTCTTAATGGTAAAGCTCTAGAATACTTCAATTTAATTTAAAATATTTTACATGCTTCACATCTTCTTGCTAGCTTCTATGTGTTAGCAAATAAAGTGGCCCACCAATACTCTAATCTTGGAAGCTTATGAGTAGTAGTTTTGGCTATGAAATGCCCTTCATCTACTCCACTATGTATTTCAATTATAATTTGGGTAGCATGTGCCTCGTCCACACATGTGAGTAAAACTCCGTCTTTGTTTCTCTAGTATATTTCACCTTGCAACACAACATGCTTGATAGAGTGCAATTTGATCATCCTCTTCTAATTTTCATTCATACCTCCAGGACATGTCATATTTTGTAAATAATGCACAATATCCGTGTACCAAGGAGATGATTATAGATTGCATTCCATTGAGGGAGTGCTTGTCTCTAAAATATTTACCTGATTGACCTCAAGATTTGAATCATCCATGAGATTAGTCAATACTTGTCCTTTGATAAGCTTTGTGATCTGAATATCAATATTAAATTCTTGGATCTTGTTGATCCATCTACTTCTTCTCCTTGTTACCTTCTACTGAGTGAATATGTCTTTGACAACAACATTAGGAACATAAGCAACAATTTCATCACCTACCAAATAAGGTTTGAAATTCCTCACCAATTTTACAAGAGCATAAGCCTACTTTTCCATTATATCATAATTTAACTTGACATCTTGAAAATATTTTTTAAAGAAATAAATAGCCTTCTCATATCCTTCTTGATTCTTCTATAGCAAGACAATAGTTATAGTATGAAATGAAGCAAAATAGATAAATTGAAAAGGTTTTGCAAAATTAGGATATTTCAAAATAAGAACTTGTTTTTTTTTTTTATTTTATGCTTTGGAAGGCCTTGGTTGGTGTTGAAGTTGATGATTTAACTCCACAACACCTAGAAATCACCTGCAAGCAATTATCATATCACAAAAGAAATATCAAAGCAACTAATTTCTTATGTATTAACCCGAATGGTTCTGAATTATTTGGAATTACAATGAATGTGCAAGCTTTATAAAATCATGTAAAAGCAAACCCTAGATGAGGATTGCATTATATTGTGAGAAGTGTCTTAATCTCATGCAAGGAGACAACTAGACCTATAATTAGCCCAATCTAATAATAAAAAATCACTCCTAAGTTTAGCTTAAGTGAACTAAATTAATAAGGGACTTAATAATTAATGAATGAATAATTAATTATCAAGTGATTATCTTGATTACTCCAACTTTTTTTTTTCTTTGTATTTTTTTATTGATTTTTTTAATGAAAAAACCTAGAAAATTTGAGACAAAATTAGAATTTATTTTGAAAACCTTGTACCTACACATGAAAATTGAGGCAGATCAGGCCTAGATATATATAGATTTATGTGCCCCTAAAAAAAATTATCCTAGGATAAGTCGATCTTTCCATCAAAGCTGAATCTCATAGAATTTGGACAGGAAACTATAGATCTAAAGCTCTGAAACCATGTTGAAGTTGATGATTGAACTCCACAACACCTAGAAATCACCTGCAAGCAATTATCCTATCACAAAATAAAGATCAAATTAATTTATTTGATATGCAACCAATAGAGAAAAGATTGAATCTAGAAGAGAAACTAATTTTCTATGCAACCAATAGAGAAAAGATTGAATCTAGAAGAGCAACTAATTTGCTATGTATTAGCCTGAATGGTTTTTTATTATTTTGAATTACAATGAATGTGCAAGCTTTATAAAAGCATACAAAAGAAAACCCTAGATGAGGATTGCATTATATTGTGACAAGTGTCTTAATATCATGCAATGAGACAATTAAACCTATAATTAGCCCAATCTAATAATAAAAAAGCACTCCTAAGTTTAGCTTAAGTGAACTAAAGTAATAAGGGACTTAATAATTAATTAATGAATAATTAATTATCAATTTATTATCTTGATTACTCCAATAGTTGGCTCTTCTCCCCAAGATATGGATTCACCATTCTTAAGCATCTTGGAAATGGATTTTATTAATTTAGCAAAGTTTGTGACAAACCTCCTAACAAATTTCACTTGCCCAAAGAAAGATTGAATACATTTAATGGTTTTAGGTTGGGGGATCCTTTTTCTACAACATACTCTAGGTAGATATTCTTATCCCTTCCTTTGATATAATATGGCCCAAAATATTCCCTTTTGTAACCCCAAATACACATTTCTCATGGATCAATGATATGCCATATTCAAGAGCCCTAGAAAATATATGTTCAAGATGCATGTAATGATCTTCTAATATTTTAGAAAAACAAATCAAGTCAGCTTGATATACTACCATTATTGTATCAATAAGGTCTGAGAATGCAACATCCATTGCCCTTTAGAATGTTGCTCCAACATTAGTCAACCCAAATGACATCCTAGCATAGACATAGGTGCCCCATGGTGTGCTAAATATAGTCTTATACTACTCCAATTCTTTCACTTTTTCTTGGTTGTGTGGATGCTAAAAACTTGCAAGATATGGCTTAAACAATTTCACGTTGTTAGCATGAAAGTTAGTTAAAACCAGCAAACTTAGATATCCCTATGAAATATTTAACCATGTCTAGATATGAAACCAATGAGTAGGAAAATATATTAAATAGAAGCATATAAGAAACATGATTAACCCTTTATCTCATAGTGGATTGGTGCCACCATGTTGTGTAGTAAGCAGCCCTTTCCCAATCCTTGAACAAGCTGAATGATGTTATGAGTAAGATTAATTCTCAAATGAAGAGAATAACCTTGCTTGAAATCTATGAAGTGAAGGTGAATTTGAGCATAGTAAGTTTACTCAAAGTTGTGTGTTGTTGAATGAGGAGAGGAGTCTCCAATTTATAGATTTCCAAATTGGAATAAAGAATGAAATAAAGCAATGTAGGATCATTCAACATCCAATGGCCAAGTGCAACTTGTCAAGATGTGAATGGTTGAGGAATGAGCACATGTTGGTCAATGTGCATGATAAATGCCATTAGGTGGAATTTCAAATTTGAGAAATGACATGTGAGAGGGAAAAAGGAATGAAATAAATGCCACTTGGCTCAATGCACAAGGACATGTAAGAGGAATGAATGCCTTGTTGGATGTACAAGTCTACTTGGACTTTTTGAATTCAAACAAGGGAATATTCCCTTTTTGATGCTACATGAGGGAAAATGGAGAATTAAATAAATCAAAGTAATTGATTTATTGTGCAACTTGCATTCTCTAGAGGATTTTAATTGAGAAGGATTAACTTAATCAAGGATTTGATTAATTTAATGAAGATTTAAATTTATGAATTGATTTGAATCAAATTGAGAAGAGTTAACAAATGGTTTTGATTTATTTAGACAAGGAGGAATATGTTAGATTAAATCAAATAAGGTTTAATTTATTTAATTTAATAAGAGGACTTTAGAGAATTTAATCAAATAAAATGAATTATTTCATTAAACAAAAATGTTAGGTTAATTAGATTAAATTGATCAATTTAATCACTGGAGGAGAAAGACTTAATTAAATGAATTATGACTCATTAAATTAAGAGGCAGAATATGATGAAAAGTTGAGAGTATGATTCAAGAAGGAATGTTGTTAATAAGTGTGTCAAACTGAAATTGTACATTTTCCATGTCTACATTTTGCCCCTCTTTGAAGCAATGTACTTGTTGCATTGGTTCAAAGAATAAACTGTTGTGATCAAAGTTAAAAGTTTCTTGATTTTTTCGAATGCCCCATTGTTGCCCCAGTGGAAGGATTATGCTGGTATACTGCCCTCTTGAGAGATCGAACGAAAATGGATGATTTTCTGATCGAGATCGCGATAAAATGTGAGAGGAGTGGCTCTGTTGATCAAAGGATGAAAGATTTATTTTATTTATTTTATTTTTTTTGTAGATAGATCTGACAATGTATAGACAATCCTCGACTATGGGTAGTCTTGTGTATATCTTGATTCAACACACCGATTTTAGATAAAAATGTTAGTAAAGATAGAAGAATAAGAAGAATACGATGGATGGAAGGAGGATCCATACCATTCACATTATTACCGATGATGATGATATATTGCTTATCAGGAGTTGGGATTTTCAAAGGGCTAATTACCTTATGTTTGATAACACACATAGGTACGATGCATCAAGGTATAAAGGACCAAGATGGTGTTGTACCTAGTGTGATGGACTTTGACTCGTCAAATAGACAGGAGTAATCTTGTTCACACTTGACAAACATAACCTTATTCAAAATGCAGTTCAGATATTCTAGACATCTCGGGCCAAAACATAAAAAGGCAAGCCTTCTTATGTGGTCAACAAGATACCTAAATCATCCTTCCTACAAACAAAACAAAGTATGCATGACGAAGTTATTTTACAATAATATCCAACAAGCATAGCAAATAAAAAGATAATGATCATTACCTCATTCCTTTCTCTCTAAACCTGATTTGTTTAAGCATCATAGAGAGGTCCTTGGAATAAGCGCAAAATAAGATAAGTCAAAAAGACAAAATAAAGTAAAACAAACAAGCTAATGTTCTTCATACCGCTAGCCAAGGCTAAATACTGTGGGGTGCCTGATGCTTATGTCCATCGTAGGAAAGCTTCATCCTAGGACATGTTGTGATCAGGGTTTTGGGTGAGACTGATTTGGGTGATAAGCTATTGATATTTTGAGTTGACCAACTTGTTTTCTTACTGATCTAGACTTGAGACTTTGACAAGTAATCATTCACTTTGGAACCTACTAAACTTGCTTCTGACTGACTCACCAAAGGGTGACAGTGACGATTGACTTTATTATGAATGACAACAATCATGGGTGAAAGCGAGATGAAATGGATGCACCATTTTGGATTTTCAGATATTTTGAGGTTATTTTTGGTATTTTCACATTTTTCAATGTTTTTGGTATTTTTGAGGTGTATGATGAAGAGACTAACTTAAAGACCTATCTTAGGGGTCTCGGGAGTGGATCTGTAGATTAGCCTTGCCTACATTATATACGCAGAGACCACGTAGTAATACGGATGACAAACTGACTTGATGATAAGATTGACAAACTGGTTGCCATTTTATTGCTTAAAGGACTGACTTGAGAAGCAGACTAGATGGGCAAATGGATTGCCAATGCGACAGATGTCTAAAGGACTAACCTAATTGTAAAATAGATGGACAAATGGATTGCCAATGCGACGGACACCTAAGGACTAACCTAATTGTAAAATAGATGGGCAAACAGATTATCAATGTGACGGACGCCTAAGGACTGACCTAACTGTCTCGGGGGATGATCAAAGATCAACCTTGCCTACATTCAAGCTCAGAGATGGCGTAGTTCGACAAGGTGACAAACTTGACTTAATGATGAATTTTTTTGAAGATTTTCTGATATTTTGACATGCTTTTTGAGTTTTTTGATGATTGTTTTGAATGTTTTTTGGATTTTAGCATGATTTTGATGTTTTGGATATGGATATATGATGATATCAGTGCTGTGCTTAGGATTTTGTTGAAAACCAAGCTTAATGTTGATCAATCGGATTGATGGATTGATAGTTTGACTAAGTGTGTTAAGTCAAACAAAAGTGATAATGCACTTATAAATTCCAGGAAGTTGTGTTATCCTAGAGTAAACTCGTACATAAGAGGATAATTTGGCTAGGTGTGTTAAGCCAAACAAGGTGATAAATGATTGGATGTGATTGATCAAGATTGATGAAACTTGATTTGGAACAAAATAGCTTTGATGATGTGATGCTAAAGTACACATTCAGTGCAATTGATATTGATTGTTTGGATTGATTTTTGATGAAAGATAAAGCTTAATAAGGAACGTCTTCCTATCAAAATATGCCATGGACTAGTGATTTATATTTTGGATCACAAGTTCTTCAAATAATTTAATTTTGTGTTTGCCAATGCTTAGATCACCACATAAGTGTGAAGGATATATGTCAAGATTTATTCCCAAAGCAAGATGTAAATATCTGCCCCCAGTGTCTAGCAATGTACGGAATGCCATGGGTGGATTCTTGGATAGATGGATGGACGAATGGATATGGATCATCTTGTGATAAGATAAAGTGTTCAAAAATCAGATGCGCCTTTGGATAGTGGTTCAAGGTTCAGATAACGTTGGGTAGGATGGGATCAATGAAAATGACCCATGTCAAGATGTTTACCACCAGCGAGTGTAAAGTGTGCACCAAACCTTCATCAAGATCAAGATAAGGTAGATAGATGGAAATGGGTTGGGTAAATGGTTCATGGATGAACGGATTTATGTTGGCTTTATTATGGATGAAATGTTGGCTTTATTATGGATGTGATAAGATGCTTTCTCCTAAACTGGCACACATAGATGCTCGATTCTACACATGACGCCTGTTTGCCAGGTTTTCATCATGGTACCTGTCCAAAGCGCCACTGAAGTGGTTTTCACTAGAGGACGATTTTTCTCTTTTCTGTTTTCAATCCATTTTTGGATTTTTTTTTATTGTATTCAATCCTTTTTTTTATTTTTTTGATTTTTTATTTTTTGATTTTTTCGTATTTTCTGAGAGATTTTAAGCTAATGTTGAACCACCTGGTGGTGCTGATGTAGATTCTTTTGTCATAATGTGCCATCGATATCCTGCTTGAAGAAGTTGCTTAGCCAAGATACATGCACTTGAATGCAACTTTTGAGATCCCTGATCTGCTTTGCTGATACCGAAGTTAACTTCCTCTTTATGCGCACATCACAATAGAGCGCCTTCTGAATCCTTATGATGAAGGGTTGTTGCCAACACATGTTCAATGTGAGAATTCAATATCATGCGTGGAGGCATGGATAGTGGAGTGTGTTTAGGAATAAAAGATGGATTGGTTGACAGTTTGGAACCTTTGACTCTCCAAACTTGGGAACATGAGCAATAACGAGTGGATATGGAAGTGTGCATGGAATTAGGACCAACTGCTTGATACACTTTGTATGTTGCTTGGGAAGCCTTTTTTTGCCTTTGTGGACATATTTGTTGGATACTTGCCCCCTTTTTATTTTTCCCCACAGCTTATTTGACTAATGGAGTTTGATAGGGATAATTTTTCTTTATATTGTTTGGTATCCATATGTATTTGATTTGTCCTTCGTGCTTCCCTTATTTTTCTTTGATGACGTTCTTCATCCTTTGATTTGAATCTTTCTTTTGACGTTGGTCCCAATTTGTGGATGGGGTGATGGATGGATGAAGATTCATGACGTGGTGGGTTGTAGTATTGGCATTGGTTTCATCATAAGGATTCTTCATGCTCCCTATGTTGGCGTTTGCTCGAGACGAAGTTGCCCCCAGTTTTGTGGAAATATTACTGATATGTTGAGATCCCTTGATTGTCGAATAACCAAGGCCTTAATGCTTAGGATTTTCAACAATCTGCACTGGTTCTAGGATACCCTGTTCATGTAGGCCTAATCCTCTGCCTTGATAATTCCTCTATTGAAACATTTTATTTGCAAAAAGATATGATTTACCTTGGAAACAAGGTGTTAATCTTTCTCTTCTTTGTCGTAGATCTTCAAAGGTGCTAACTTCTTCATTGATAAGATAATTTGCTCTAAGAAAAGTAAGTGATCCAAGTTTATAAGTGATAAGATCCTTTGCATAGGGGATGACTTCTTGATTGATCTCTTTGGCTTGATCTTGTGAGATATCAGATTGTAATGCTTCTTCAAGAGGTGTTGATGCTTCACTATCCTTGTAAAATTCTTCCTCATGATTCATTTCACAAGATGTTTCTAATTCACGACTTCTGTAGGAGCCCTCTTCATGACCTATTTTTGATATTTCTCTTGATTTCTCTATATCTTGATCATGTGCACAAATGTTAAGAGTAGGAGACTCTTGTTCCTCAGTAAGAGTATGAGACTTTTATTTTGAATGGCGATCATCTACGTGTCCATCCAAAGAAAGCATCTTATGGGTAGATGGAGGGGTATCTGCTATATGGATATGATCATTATTTGTGACATCTTGTAGGAGAGTGGCCATCACCTCATTGTAGTATCTTGCATATAAAAATTCTTGATCTTGATTAATGTCGAAATTGCTTTCAACATGCTTTGGATCAAGTTCTTGACATGGGTCAATTTCAAAGGATGGATTGCTTTCAAAGGGGCCTTGGACATCGTCATAAGGCATTGGAAGTGGCTCAATATCCTCTTGATCTTTGAGTGGACTTGGATCAAATGGTGAGTTGAGAATTTCTTCAATATCTGTAACCATGAGGTCAAAGGATGTCAATATGTCTTGGAAAGGTCCATTGCTAGACTTTGGTGAAAGATGTTGATCATGCTTTGGAATAAATTCTTGAGATATGTCCTCTAACTCATTAGTTGATGTAGAGATATTTTCAACATGATCATTGGTCGAAGGATCTTGATCATCATTTTTAACGATTGTGATGGGAATTTTTTGCAAGATCTGTTGTGGGAGTAAGGCCTGTGTTTGCTCCTGAGCCAACAATGTATTTTTTTTGTCATTTTGTTGTGCCAACAAAGCTTGTTGTTGGGCTTGTTGTTGAGCTGCTTGTTGATGGATTTCTTGCAATAATGCCCTGAATTGTGTTTGCTCCTATTAGGCTTGGTGATGGGCTTGAGCTTGAGCCTGAGCTTGTCAGGCTACTTGTCCCACTTGCACAACTTGTGTGGCTTGTTGGGTGGCTAATTCTTCTTGCGCTTGTTGAGCAACTAGTTGTGCAACTTGTTGGTTTTGGAGTGCCTTTTGGTGAGTAGCTTGTTGAACAGCTTGCAACATGATGGAGAATGAATTGGCCATGTTGCATTTTTTCGGTGGTGGTGGTGGTGGTGGGTTGGGGATGGTGTTAATTGTTGGGGTGAGCGGAACGGTCTCATTGATTGCCAAGGTTTGAGTGGTGAATGGTGTGATTGAGATTCTTGGTCCTTGAGACACTTGAGAAATGGCAGATGTGTTAACCGTTGGGGTTGCTTGGATGGTTGCCATCTGTTGATATGAATCGATGAGAATTTTGAGTGTAGCAATTTTGTTTCACAAGATTTGACCTTGACATTCTTTATATGGTTGACTTGGTTGTTTAGCAAGTAGCTTTGGAATGCATCCTTGTGGTGTTTGTTTGGGATCATGGACAAGTTGATTCTAGATAATGCTCTGATTCGATGTGATGTTTAGATTAGGCATGATAGATTGAAATTGAACATTGTTGTGGTTGGGAATCATATTGCCTTGATTTAGGTAACTTTGATTTTGCATGGGGTTACCTTGACTTGAATCAACATCTGGAGTTACCAATATACTGCTAGGATTTTGAACAAAATTAGGGGGATTTGTAAGCATATCTATCCCAAAGTTCACCAAGTGTGGACTAGAAATGTTCGTGTTCAAAAAACTTGTATATGTCATGTATGGATTTGGTGGGATAATGTTGTTTGGAAAACTCATGCATTGAGTGTTTGGTTAATATATTTGCAGATTTGGACTTGGATTTAAATCTATCATTGGAAAAGGTGTTCCAAACTTTAGATTTGGCATACTCACATTCGTATCGTTGAAGTTTGGAGGAGATAATGATGCCATGTTTGAATTGCACAAATGTGAGTTTCGATAATCAATTGGCATTGTGAGGTTTGGATAGTTTGGTTGAATTGGATTACTCATGATGTATGAGTCAAGTTTGAATTCCATGTTTTTCTTGTGTTGTGATCTTGTTGCGAAAGCGAACCTTTAAGGTGTTTAGGACCAATTATGAGATGAAAGATGAAAGAGTGAGTGATATGGGTGTTTGAATGTTTAGGAAATTTGGATCGATGCTAGAATTTTAGGATTTGATTTGATTTGATTTGATTTGATTTTGATTGATAGTTTGACTAGGTGTGTTAAGCCAAACAAGATGATGGTGAATTTGTAAACCCTGGGAAGTTGTGTTATCCTAGGGAAAAACTCGCATAAGAGAATAAATTGGCTAAGTGTGTTAAGCCAATCAAAGTGATCATGAACTAGTAGACCTCAACAAGTTGCATTATCCTAGAGGAAAATTTTTTCAAGAGGATTGATAATTTGACTAGGTGCGTTAAGTCAAACAAGATGATGTTGATTTTCCAAAAGTCTAGCATAAATGATGTTTCCAAGGTTCCAAAAGTTGTTGGTGAGATGGAAATTTGATTGATGTTTGAGAGATGGGTGAAGTGATGGTTTTGATCCTAGATGACCCTATGAGGACTTGTTTACAAGACCAAGGTAATGAAGAACATGCTTTTCCCTAGGAGTAATTCAAACCAAAAGACCAATGTTTGCATGAAAACCCAATGACCCAAAAGAGAACAAGCACATGTGTGGTTAAATTGTTTGTTTATCTTGCTTAGATTCGGTTCTTTTTACCAAAAACACCTTCTTGATTAGCTTTTCAAACTAAATGTCCAATGTCCTAATTTTCTTTCATCCCACAAAGCGCATTATGTGGAAATCAAGGAAATCAAGGCAAAGGTTTCCTAGTGTTTAACCTTGGTGAAAACAAATGATGATAGAATCCAAGCACTTAGAAACCTCTAAGGATATAATCCCTAGGGAAAGCAAGAGTGCTTAAATTCGTCAAAGGTATTTGTCTCCTCCAAGGGGTTTGAAGTTTGAAGGTCTTGTGAATGTTCATTTTCAAGCGTTTCTCAAGAACCAAGCAATGTGTTTTCCACTTCCAAGCACTTTTACAATCCTAGGATGATGAGGCAATATTTTGTTGGGTTCCCACTTGGACGAATCCAAATGTGCATATTTTGAGCGAAAAGCTAAATGCTTGAGAACACTGGCTCCCCTCCACGGCGCACACTTCTCGGGTCAACCAAGCATTAGTATCCATGAATCTCCCATGGCATACCTTCCATTTCCATAAAAAAACCGCATGTATAACGTGGGGTGGCTTAAGAGCATATGACCTCTTGCACCAACATCGGCGAGAGTCCATTTATGTCCATCTAATCGGAATAATCCATGTGATTCTTGAACTTTCCTCAAGAATCCACTCTTATATACCGGTTGGAAGTCGCTTGTCTTTAGCGTGTTACCGGTTGGGTCATTCCCTTGGGTGATTACTTTTTCCCACAAGGCAGGCCCTCTAAGATAAACAATAGCAAGCTAACATATCCCATTGTTCAATCAACCCTTGTTGAAAAACAAAGGGAGAACCTCTGCAATATGTCGTGCTCACACTCGCATGTTTTGTTCAATTGTTAAGTACCCAAATTTGAAATGTGGAGGCACTCTTTTATGCAACTTAGGGTCACCAAAAAGACTTTTGATTCTCAAGATCTTCGTGAAGCGCGAGAGAAGTGCATATGCCCATTTAAATGACACTAATTTGTAAAAAAGATTGCAAGACACCAAAGACACATGTTCATTTTAATTCCCTCAGAGCAATGATGAATTTGTTTTAAGCACCAAAGGAAATGTGAGAGTTTGCTTTGTTCGATTTTAAAACCCCAATTGAAATCAAGTATATGTCTAAGGTTCAATTTTAACCAAAAGGATCAAATCAAAATGGTTAATTTTAAGCCCCAAAAATAGATGTGAGATGTTTTAAAACTAAAATAAAGATCTAGCTCAACAAGCATTAAAAAATGCTTTTGTGATTTCCTCCAATCTTATTTTTGCCTTGATTCGATTCCAATGTTCAACCTTCAAAAAAGAAAATACAAAGTTAATAACATTTTTCATAAATTTTCTCATGTATTAATGCATCAAACATGGGATATATAAAAAAAAATGTTGTTTCTTAAAAAAAAAATGGTATCCCCCTTATAGTGTTTACAAATTCCCTTATAGTGTAGCGCCATTTTATGGATTCTAAAAACCTGCAAGATATGGCTTAAACAATTTCACGTTGTTAGCATGAAAGTTAGTTAAAACCAGCAAATTTAGACATCCCTATGAAATATTTAACTGTGTCTAGATATGCAACCAATGAGTAGGAAAATATGTTAAATAGAAGCATATAAGAAACATGATTAACCCTTTATCTCATAGTGGATTGGTGCCACCATGTTGTGTAGTAAGCAACCCTTTCCCAATCCTTGGACAAGCTGAATGATGTTATGAGTAAGATTAATTCTCAAATGAAGAGAATAACCTTGCTTGAAATCTGTGAAGTGAAGGTGAATTTGAGCATAGTAAGTTTACTCAAAGTTGTGTGTTGTTGAATGAGGAGAGGAGTCTCCAATTTATAGATTTCCAAATTGGAATAGAGAATGAAATAGAGCAATGTGGGATCATTCAACATCCAATGGCCAAGTGCCACTTGTCAAGATGTGAATGGTTGAGGAATGAGCACATGTTGGTCAATGTGCATGATAAATGTCATTAGGTGGAATTTCAAATTTGAGAAATGACATGTGAGAGGGAAAAAGGAATGAAATAAATGCCACTTGGCTCAATGCACAAGGACATGTAAGAGGAGTGAATTCCTTGTTGGATGTACAAGTCTACTTGGACTTTTTGAATTCAAACAAGGGAATATTCCCTTTTTGATGCTACGTGAGGGAAAATGGAGAATTAAATGAATCAAAGTAATTGATTTATTGTGCAACTTGCATTCTCTAGAGGATTTTAATTGAGAAGGATTAACTTAATCAAGGATTTGATTAATTTAATGAAGAATTAGAGGATGTGACAATTTGGACTTAAATTTATGAATTGATTTGAATCAAATTGAGAAGAGTTAACAACAAGGAGGAATATGTTAGATTAAATCAAATAAGGTTTAATTTATTTAATTCAATAAGAGGACTTTAGAGAATTTAATCAAATAAAATGAATTATTTCATTAAACAGAAATGTTAGATTAATTAGATTAAATTGATTAATTTAATCACTGGAGGAGAAAGACTTAATTAAATGAATTATGACTCATTAAATTAATAGGCAGAATATGATGAAAAGTTGAGAGTATGATTCAGGAAGGAATGTTGTTAATAAGTGTGTCAAACTGAAATTGTACATTTTCCATGTCTACAGGTTGTATCTTAAGAAGTCATCCATCATGGAAAGCAAATCACAACCAATAATTTTATGCAACATTTTTGTTACATTTGTGGTTGTTATTTCACCAAAAGATCAACCTATTAATGCCTTATACAACCACCAGATTCATACAAGATCCACAAGAGGTGGTTAAGCCATGTCACAAACCTAAGCACCACATTGCATAGAGAAGACCAAGGGACACACCATATTGCAACAATCCCCCAAAGCACAAGCGAGGGGTTCAAACCTATGACCTTGGCTCTGATACTAATTGTTACATTGGTGGTTGTTATTTCACTAAAAGATCGACCTGTTAGCACTCGATACAATTGCTAGATTTATACAAGATCCACAGGAGGTGGTTAAGCCATCTCATGAACCCAAGCATTGCACTTCATAGAGAAGACCAAGAGACACACCATCTTACAACAATTTCCTCCACATTATGCAATGGATAATTGTCCTTTAATGAAGACACATTTAGATTTTTGAAATCTACACACAATCTAATGTCTCCATTCTTCTTTCTAGCTAGCACTAAGTTAGAAACCCAAGTAGAATTCCTAATGGGTTTGATGATTCCTCCATCCCCGAGCTTCATTAATTTTTGTTGCATCTTAGGTGCCAGCATAGGATTAATGGTCTTTATTTTTTTCTCAAGGGTTTAGCATCATATTTTGGAGGGATTTTATGTTGGAATAAATCCTCTCTATATTCCTTTATATCATCATAAGACTAAGAAAACACATGCTTGTATTTCCTAAGCAAGGAAATAAGCATTGTTTTTATTTTTGGGTTCAATCCTTTCTCAATATATACCTTTTTAGGTGCATTATCTATCCACAAATTTATCTCTTCAAGGTCTTGTTTATGTGTCGGGGCTGGCTTTGCATCATATCTATTAGTATTATCAAAGACCCTTTCCAAGATCCTTTGGGATTTTATTTTCTTTCAACTAAATGACCTCAATCCAAAATAAACTTTCCTTTCTATCAACTATCTCAACAAAACCACAGAAATCAATCTCCTAGCTATGGTATTCATCTACACATTATAGAAATTTTAGTAAATCCTAGTCATCATTGAATACCTGTTATTTGCAAATATAATCTAGAATAGAAGGCCTTGATTTCACCTTAACCTTAGATATCCCAAAAAAATTTATATCATGTGTAAGGTAAATATTGGAAAGAATATCTTCCATTGCATTTTCGGAGCGTTCCATTCAATCTAGGGAAAATGCATAAAAAAATTTAATGGTGTCTCAAATAGTAGTTTTATATTGCCTTAATCTTTTGTGTTTAGACACATATTTGGCTCTAACCTAGGACAATACTAACTCATACTCCCCTATAACCCTAATATTTTTTTATGTTATTTTTGATTTCCATATTCAATCCTAAAAGTAACGTCTCATACTCTACAACATTATTTGCGCATTCAAATTTCAGAGAGAATGAGTACTTGTAGGACTTACTTTTTGGTGATACAATGATCACCCCAACACCTGCTCCTTCCTTTTAACATGATTAATCGAATTACATGGACCACAAACCATTCTCTTGAACATGTTATTCACCTCTTGAGCCATTGGTGCAACTTTGTCTTTCTTAGATGAAGAGTCTTCAATTTTGAAATTATCTAGATCAATATTAATGAATCATACTTCTTCATCTATCTATAGATCTTCCACAAGAGTATCAAATCTTTTTTCTCTATTTAGTGTAGTGTCGAAAAATGTATTCCTTTACATTTCAAACTATTTTTGGGTCCCTTGATTTAAATGGATTTAATTAAGCCTCTAATTTCCCTATTTTATATTTACAAGCCTAATTAATTGCAATTTTTGAAGGGGGAAGTGTGATTTAATTAATGCATTTATCATTATTAACACCCCAAAATTCAAAAATCCTAATAACTTACGTCAGAACTCATTCACCCATGGGAAAATGGGTCCCCTTTAAGTTGCAAATTCAAATTTTAAATATGTTTTTAGCAGAATTTTCATGATCCAAAATTCATATTCAAATGTTCGCTTGTAATGTTTATTTTTTGGGAAATTAGAAAATCATCTATAAAAGAAAGGTTATTTTATCAATTCAAAAATCTAACAAGAGGTGAACTTTCATATTAGGAAATATTATTGTCAAGAGCATTGAAGAGAAAATTTATCAAGTATCTACAATAGCAATCAAGATCTCAAGCATCATGTCAAAGTTATCAAGCATCATGCATGTTTTTGGAGCTAACATTGTGATGTAGGTTTCAAAATTCAAGTATCAAGATCCACATCCATTGAAGCCATTTCATGCAAGATAAACATCAAGATTTTAGTCCTCCAAAGGTTTATTCAAGGGTTCGTTGAGTTGCAACATTGTATTGTCCATTCATCAACTCTTTCATGTTTTATCATTTCAATTCAAGGTTTAATTACCAAAATGGGGTTTGACCAAGGAAAACCCCCATTCACCAAAAACAAACATTATTTCCCTCTTATTTTTGTGTTGCAAATCTTAGGTTGAAGACGGATTGAAGATATTTTAAGAGAAAATTTAGGAAAGTTGTCAAAGATGCAAAAAATTTAAAAGTTGTTGTCGATTCATGGAATCTCACCTATAGATCTCATTTTTGACTTTTTGACACTAAAACCCAAATCAAATAGAAGCTATAAATTGACATCAGAGGATCCCATTTATTATTATTGACTTATTCATGGAAACCCTCAATTTGCAAATCTTTTTTTGGAGAAGGCAGAGACTCCTCTCCCTTTTCATTGCTCACAGAGACCTCAATTGCATCTCCCAACAACTCCTTGCTCTTGAATTCCCTATTGAGATTATCCTCAATAGTAGGGAACTCCTCCATTGTTGCTTCAAAATTTATTGAAGCTTCTTTAGTAGCATCTTGTCTCGGTTTCATGGAAATGATGTTGTCTATAGTCTCTTGCAAGTTACCCAGCTCACGAATCACAGCCTTTCTTGATTCTTGCACAAAAGGAATTGCTCCATGGATTTCACAATTGTTATTTTTTTAGGGAAATAGAGAGCATTCTTATTTGAAATTTTTAAGAGAAAAAGAAAAGAAGAAATTACACTATAAACAAATCAATTCCATAGATAAGTGTAATGAAAAAAATATGAAACTACAAAATGAAGTTTGCAGTTGAGATAAATTTCCCAAAGAGAAAGACACGTTAGCCTCGCCCTTGTCTGTAAAATAAAAAATAAAAGGTTTTCATAGTTCAGGACATTAGAGCGCAAAGCTTCTGGCAAGCTACAAGCACATAGTTTTTCAAATAAGATTTGCAAACTAAAAAGGTATAGAAATTTCAAAAACAATCTGTAAAAATAATTTTAAAAAATCTACTCATTTAGAAAGAAAAAAAATTGTCAAAAAAAAAGTTGTAAAGAATCCCACAATCTGTAACTAATCTTAGTCCAAGAAGGACCCAATCAAGGACTAATTTATCCTTTTCCTTTATAAGAACAAAATGAAAATGGCAAACCTGAATTTCATTGAGCCTGAGCAGTAATGACATAAACCAATTCATCATTTTCACCTGCTCCTTCTCATCTCATCTAATCGACTCCACAACATGTTCATCATTCACACGCCTTCAAATTCATGTAGCCTATACCTCATATTTCATTACATTCCTCAACTTTTTCAAAGGCCTTGACTTCCTCACACAAAATCTCTGAAAAGCCACCTAAATTTTTATAGTTGTTGTGTTTTCATCCATGGCGGGTGCCTTTGTGGATTTGGATGTCTCTAAATTGATGAAATTGACTGGAATTGTAACGATGTTCTTAGGTTTTACCTTGGATGTATTCTTTGATTTTACTGAACCTAGATCAAAAGAAGCTACAAATTGACATCAAAGGCTCCCAAAAGTTGGCTGAAATCCCTAACAAAAGACCCATTCGCCTATAGACGAATGAGTCCCAGTTTTCCTCCCAAAACTACCTTTTGGTGACTAGTACATAGTGTTTAACCCTTCTCATATCTACAAAAAAATTACTTTTTTTGTTTTTATTGAGCTTTAAATTGATGTTTCAAGTTTGAATGAGCATTATTGAGTTTATTTTCTATTTTTAGTTTTTCTCCCAAAAGTTTTATTTAGGTTGATACCCCCATCCTCAATCATTAGGAAACCAATAGATTCCCCCATTGAGTTGAATCACCTAAGGGTTGTAAGTCCATTCTTTGTGTGAATCTCTTTTCCTAATGAAAATAGGAAGATAGGTTCATCACCCTGATTTTCCCCATTTCAAATTGGTGGAAACCCTATTTTTCTATGTTTCATTTAGTTTCACATTTTTTCCATTAATAAGGATCATGACATATGATTAACCCAATTGCATGCTTCATTCAACCATTGCACACCATTTTCTTGATAGTAACATCCCATATTGAGGTAGGATGTCCACTACTATAGCATTCATCATGAATTCCTTCTTAGGGAAAACAAGAAGTTTGAATTGCACATCCTTCATTATTCCCATAACTGGAACTTCTATGGAATCCATAGCAAAGCATTTACCATATGCTTGATAACCTATAATCATATTTCTTTCATGATTGCTATTGTTAAAGGCATGACATTATTGGAAGCTCTGAAATCAATCATGCAATTTTTGATCAATTTATAATTTATTAGTAAAGTGACATAAAAGGGATCTACCTGAGTAGGGCACTTTGTTAAAGTTGTGCCTAGGAACACCTCGGGTATTTCAATGTTAACTTCTTCATGTTCCATTTTGTTTAATTGTCTCTTACCCTTTTTAGGTAGGGTAATTTTCTTCTTATTATCAAAGGCTATAGTTACACCATTGATAAGGGCAACTATCTTCTCTTTATGTGCCTTTATTCTCATAATTTCCAATAAAGGAACAAATACTTTAATTTGTGACAAGACTTGTTCCATGTCCATAGAAATATATTTAGGGATGTCATAATTGTGATCAGTTGGTAGGACTTGGTTACTGACATTTTCATCTTTGTTTTGTATCTCAATTCATTGAGTACACGAAGCATTTCCTTTTTCTTTTTCTTCCTTCATCTTTCAATATTCAACCTTCATAATAGGAGACACAATTTGATTTGCAGGTCTCTTAATACCTTTTCCTTATTTTTTTGCTCCTATTTTTTATCTCAGGCATTTTTTGTTGCTTGATAGGAAATTGATCCTTTACCTCATTCCTATTCTCCTTTATGAAGATGTTTTGTGCTCTACCTTGATCATTATTAATTGCTCTTATTTCTCAAATTATAATTACTCTTAACTTGAGCAATGGTAGCAACAGTTAGTGCTTTGATTTCTTCATTTGAAGGCCTTCTCAATCTAGTATCAGATTTAGATGTTTCAACATTATGCAAACCATCATGTTCTTCCTCTTCATTATCAAAAAGAAATTGTTGATGGTAATTATAATTTTGGCATCTTCCATTATGAACATTTGTTTCGTCATATCCTTCATAAGAAGAATATTCTTCATTTGCTAAGTAAATTCTAGTTGACATCATGTTAACATCATGATTTTCATTATGATGAATTTCACAATCATTACAAGGACTAGGATGATCTTCAAAAGATTGTGCAACCATAAACTGTTGAGGAGAATGAGGTAACTAGCATTCCATGCACCAAGGTTTATATTCTACAAGATTTTAATTGTTTCTTTTCAAAGGATAGAGAGTTTCTCTGTTAGGCATTACCCTTTGGTTATTCTAAATTGGTTTGTCATTATTCGAGTTTGTATTATAAGGTTGATCAAACAGTTTAGGCATTTTGTCTTACTTATGATAATTAGTTTTATCATGCGACAAAAAAAAATCATTTCTTGCTACCTTATAACTTAAGTCTTTGAGGGAACTCATCACCTTATCAAGTGTGTCTTAGATGATGGGATCTTTGCTTGACATCCTTTATAATTTTGTAATATCTCTGCATCATCTCTTTTGCTTACTTTCCTGTATTCTTTTCTATTACTCTCAATATGCATATCTATTTTAAAATAAACTCTTAAAGAGTGAGAATATTTATCCCTTAATTCATAGTCCATTTTTGCATCATGGGAATTACAATATAGGATCAAACACATAGGTTCACTATGTCTCATGTACTATGGAATTGTGTTCATGAACTTGATGAACCTAGTATTAAAATCTAAGAGATTCATTATATCCCTTACTAATACAGGTGAATTCATTTATAATGAATCTAGGGTCATTTTTTCACCATATTGTTTTCTAAATATTATCTTGAGTTCATCCCATGACCCAATGCTAGCATCAAGTAAGCCCATTTATCATTCCCTTGCATCATCTATAAGATACTGCATAAACAGTTCCATCACCACATCCTCATCTTCTTCCTCAAAATCATCTATCAAATTCCAAAAGGTTTTGAGATGATCTTCCCCTGATAATGCTTTATTTCCAGAGAATATGGATAATACATTTCTAACATTATTTGGCAAAATATTTGGGTATATGGGGATACCAATAAAATCTAGTTGCCTATACCTTTTTAATTGCAAGGGTGTTCATGTTGGGAAGTTCCCTACGATAGGATTTATTTGAGGGTTAGCCTAAATATTTTGTTGGTTTACAAAATTTTGACCCCCTAGTGGATTAATATTCTTTTCACCTACTTGACTACCCACATATGGATTATATTGTTAAGTTTCCATAACCCCCCAAAATTTATTGTAGTAAAACTCACTTGAGTTTGTGGGTTATGTATGGGTATGTTTTGATTTATTGGGGTACTAATTTTGGCATAAGAAGTTTGCACCGTTCTTTGTTGCAGAACAAAGGTCATAATATTTGTTACTGGGGTATTTTTTACAGATCAAGTATATGGATATATTGGAAATGTAAACTTCTAGAAGGGAGAGCTTGAGAATTAGAACACGAAATAGATGGATCTCCTGATCCATAAGACAATTTGAGAGCATCTATTATTATTTTTGTGTCTTCCCTTATTCTAATATTTTCCATTCTTTCCAACTCTATATTGAGGTCCTTGACCTCTTTCTACAATTCTCCTTCAATCTAGATATGTAATCCAAATATAGAGGCCTTTTGTGAAGACAAATTAACATTTGGATTTTCATACTACATAGCATGAGAAGTAGGAGGAGTTAAACCTGATGATAAATTAACTGGTTAGATGGATGGCCTATTTGCATGATTATTTTGAAAGTATATGGTTACAACCACAATTGGATAGCTTACTCTTGCATACATACCTTCTTTGAGGTCATATTCTCTTTGGGTTTGTTCTCTTTCCTTTTCAAGTTTTTCCATGAAAGTATCTTGATCTAACTAGAATTTATCACTTCTCATATATTCATCAAGAGTATTAGTTATTTGAACATCAACAACTAATAATAGAGTGGTAACAGTACTTCCTTTATTATTCAATTAATTATTATCGAGAGGATCAATGAGCTTAATTGTATCTTTTTATTTCTAGGTTTGTCTCTGAGACTAGAGCTCACCAATTTTGAACAAAGATCTTCTTTTGTCTATATTTGTGATAAAAAAAAATTATTACAATTTCACCAATAGGGGATCTTTCAGAGTTTCCACCCACAAATGGGAACAAATATTTAAAAAAATTCATAAAAAATTGTGAGTTACATACACAAGTAAATGTGTATAATGACTTCAAACAATATAATGATTTTAATGCAAGTCTTTCTTAGATTCTACCCAAGAAAATAATACTAGATTTTAAAAAAATTATGATATCCCCATCAATGTCTCTAATCTATTGGTTTATTTTTAAATCCCAACTTATTTCTGAAACTATCTAAAGAATTATCTAATCTTATGCTCAAAGGTTTCAAGAGGTTGGCCAATGAACAAGTGATTAATTTTTCACATTTCTCCTTTGTACTTTAGGTTCTATGAGACCTAGGAGGGTGATCCTTAACAATATCATATGGATTTACACTTTATTTATACCAATATATTGTTTAAACAAAAATATTCTCATGAAATGTGCCAAGAATTACAAATAGAATAGACCTAATTGGCAAGATTCTTGAAGAATTTATTGCATCACTAGCTCTGAGAACATGAGCAAACTTTAAGGAATAAATCATGGCATAAACTAGAAATTGATTTAAAATATGATGACCATCAACATGTAATCATTATTCATACTCATACTAGTGCCTTGAACCTAGGATACCTAGTAAAAAAGAAATGCAATCATCTTTTAAACAAAAAATTAAAATAAATTATGTGAAAGCTCATATATTGTTGCCTTACAATGACATTATTTATAATCTACAACCAATTCTTCTTAGCAATACCTAAATAAGTTAGAACTCTCAATATTCTAGACACAACAATTTCATCTATTACTTGAATAGAAGCTATATAGGAAGCATTCATTTGTTAAAAAAGAAACGATGAACAAAAATTATCCTTGATCAATTTAATTCAGAAGAGTAATAACACATAAATTTGGAGACAATTGATTGTGAACTTGTCACAATATGCTCATATATTTTGAATTTGTACTAATTTACAAAAATTATAATTGCATCTGCATTTGTTCCATGGAATACCTA
The DNA here is from genome assembly GCA_007115665.2 of Sequoiadendron giganteum. NCBI lineage: Eukaryota > Viridiplantae > Streptophyta > Pinopsida > Cupressales > Cupressaceae > Sequoiadendron > Sequoiadendron giganteum. The sequence continues at coordinate 668,069,072 of CM021105.1, read as the reverse complement.
GACTATAAAAGTATAGACCTGAGACAAACTTCATGTGCTTACAAAAATCCAAGTTCCTTACAAAATGGCTTGAGATTCCCTTTTATAGAAACAAGGGTGCAACAAGATAAAAGCCATGGACATATGTCATATTTTCGTTTGACAATCTTTTCCTAAGGATCAAACAAAATAAAAAAAATTCTTTACAAAAGACAAAAAAAATTATCAATAGAAGAAAAGACAGTCATGGATGTCGTTGAAAAGATTTTTTATTTTTAATAAAAGACAAAATGGAAGAAGCAAGTGACTGCTTAATTATAATTTTCCATCCACACTATAAATACATCTTTTGAAGGCCAAGAAGATGTCAAAACCTTTCTAATGTGATTCAAATGAGAGGAATATTATTTTGTTGCATCAAAAATTGTCACCCTTAACAATTCCACACTATTTTTTGCTCCCCCTTAAGTTGTTGGACCTAATTGAGCACCTATTTACCTAAATTATGGATTCCATGGCCCATTTTAAACAATTACCAATAAATTGCAAATGGAAAACAAATGCATTCATTTAATACTTTGCCCCTGACACCTTAATTCCTAAAAAATAAGGTTGGGGCGTAGTCACCCAAGGTAGCTTAGTCCCCCTAATTTGGATCCAAATTCAAATATGTTGGTGTCAGAATTTTATTATTCAAATTTTTAATGACCAAAGTCGGCTATCAAGATTTATTTTTTGTGAAATTAGAATAATTACATATAAATACCTAGTCTTTGCATCATTTGAAAACTAACAAACAATTATTGGAGAAATTATTGTCAAGAGCATTGTCAAGCAAGTCAAGAGCAACATTTTAGATATTTATTGCAGCAATTCAAGATCCAAGCATCTTATCAAAGTGTATGTGAGTTCATGTTCATGTTTGTGAAGACTAATCCTTGTAGGTCTCCAATGTCTTCAAGCAATTCAAGCAAGAAAGATCCAAAACCTTGAGGAGATGTGTATGACTTCACTCCTTAATGGAAGCCATTGAAGGGTGATGAGTTGTAGCACTTTGTTGATTCATCATTCATTCTTATCATTTATCCTTTTATCATTGGCAGTACCATTGTGGAAGTGGAAACACTAACACGAGGTTTGACTAAGGCAAGCTCCTAAATGGTGCAACCTTTCGTCTCTCTTTGAATGTGTAGGTTTCAGATCTAAAGAAGTTTACAGGAAGCTTGAAGATCAATTATTCATTATTGCAATCAAAACTGCACCTCGACAACAAATGAAAACTCAATTACAGAATTATCTAGCAGTGCAATAAGTAGAAAATAGAAGCTCTGATCTAGCTCCCAAGGACTATGAAAATATATCTGAATTTGGTCAACAAGGACACTGTCACTTTGGGCGACTTAGTCTCCAAAATCAGGCTTAGATCTATACCACAAGTGCACAATATTCTGCTCATTCCATTTCTATTGTCTGAATTTGTCTATGGTTTTTGGTAATTTTTTTATTTTCATCAGAACAATAATTTACATTATTCGCCTAGTCATTGCATTGAATTTCATCCCTAAATTCATCCTATATTTGGTCAAGGGTTGGTTGAATCACCTTCTAGGCTATAATTCAGTCATATATCTTATCCAAGTCCATCAAACCCCTATTCACAATCATTCCATTCCATCCCCCTTTCTTAATGATAAACTGGAAAAAGGTGCCAAACCCTAAAGAGTGAAAATCTCCAACGGTGTTTACCTTTTTCCAACAAAACATCTTCTCCTCATTCTGTTTTCTTACACCATCAATGAACTTTATTATATTTTCCTCCAAATTTATCAAATTATCCAAAGAAGCTTTCATTTTTTATGTATCTATATTATGTTCTACAAAAATAGAATTCAAAATGGGAGATAACATATAACTAAATTCTACTCTCCAAACCTTATACTCCTTTATCCCTCCATCCTCAAAAAAAATTGAAGGCATGATGCCATGCTTAAGATCATAAAACATTTCTAGCATTTCTCCATGGAAAGCTAATAGCTTTAATGTAATATCATACTATCTTCAAGGGAAATCGCATTTTACAAAATAACTTCTAACTCAATTAAAGGATGGATGTCAAAAATTTCTCTTTCCATTATTTTTTCAATCAATTGGCTTCTAGGATACCAAGTGTCTTGAATAACCTGGAGTCTAACTCTTAAGGCAATATGAACAATGTGAGAATTATAAATTTCATGATATTCATTCCATGCATCCTCCAAATGACTTAAAATACATGATAGCATGTGATCAAAATTGCTATCTACAACCTCTGAGAACTTTTCTTTCTTCTCTACCCTAGTCTTATTTTCTACCTCTCTACTCTCTATCAACTCCTTTTCCAAATTATTTGCCTTCATACTCAAGGTTTCCTTTTCTTGATCATCTGTATTATCAACCATAGATTGAGGTAGTGGCATCAATCCAGTGACAGTATTCACTTGCTCTTGCAGTTTTAAATTTTGAGCATTAACCTTAGTTATGTCTGCTTCTAATATTCTCATTGTTGCCTCTGTAAACATGACAGTGTTTATAGTTAGTGTTGTTGCCTATAGAGCACTTGTGTCTCCCAATATTCTAAAAATTATATTTCCAGTCAACTCATTTGTAACATCAATAACTATAGGCTTATTTGTCTCAATAAAAATTGACCAAATGGCCAAGGTCTCATGCCTTGGGTTAAAGCCTCAACCAAAGTAAAGTGCATCTACTTGCTCCTCAAATGGAAAAATTGGGTCATTTCCCTCTTTCCTTCAGATTGTATCAAATGCAATAGTAGATGATATGTCCCACCCTGGTAAGAGAAAACACCCACCACTCTACCAATTCCCTGCCCTTTTGAGGTGTCATGTTTACCATTTCAACATCTACCTATTTCCAAAATTGGGCGATGATTTCCTTTTTCTTTTCATCAATGAGTTGTTTCCCCTACAACGTGTTTTGCAACTCCTCACCTTTCTTCTTAAGGATAAAATATTTGAATTCTTTAAAGTGGTGATGAATTTATTATCTTGCATGAGCTCAAAGCAAGCTAGTTCTCTCACATCATCAACCACCTAATCTCTAGCTTTAAAATTTATTAACCTTCTTTCACTGGATGGTTTCTCAACCATAGCCCTAGTAGGAGGATACATCACTTGAGCCACATCATAATCATTTGGAAATTCATCATGACCTATGGGATAATCCACCAAATATTTTATAGGGGAGATATTTGATGCAAAGGTGTAATGCTTTCAGGGACTAGTTGCTCAATTATTTGGGATGAGGAACTAGGTGTATCCTTATAAGGTGTCTTTAAAGGCACATGTACCAGTAAATTTCGTGCATTTTCAAGAACTACTATATGATCCTAGGAATTGGATCCCAAATTTCTATGTGTGTACCCTTATAGGAGGGGTCCACTCCTTTTCTCCTTTATTTTGCTATTAGAATATTGACTCATTTTCCCTCATTTTTGTGGCTTCTAAATTTGAGGAATATTTTTTATTAAATCATCAATTGGATTGTAATCATGAATAAATGGGGGGAAATTATACTTATTCCTAGCATCATAAATAAAATACTTAGGATCACATTGTTGGAAGTTTGTGGAGTTTTCCATTGATATACTTGTTGGCAACATGAGCATGAATGTACAGTATGCAGATGCAATGTTTTCATTGATGATAACATTGTGATTCGGTATGGATATTGATGTTAAGACCATAATTTTGGGTATATAGATGATAATCCAATGTATAGTTACAAGAAGGTTTGATCCAGTGCAAATAGTTGAAGTGGAAAACTGGCTATGAATCAAAATAGTGTTTTAGTGTACAGGACATCTGGTATTTTGGTCCACATTGGTCCACCTTGAAGAATATTTCTCTACGGTTCTAAGGAATTTTTTTTGGATGTTAGAGGAGTCTAAATCCAAGTTTTCATATTGTTTTACCTTCTGGTGTAGAAATTATGAATAACAGAATATCATGTTGGCTAGCAACAATGATTGCCAGTACATGATGTATGTTTTGGTGAGTCCACACTTCACCGTGGAATAATGTTTTTCCGTGTACATTTGTGGAGGTATTGATAGGTGGAAATTTCACCTATGTTCCAAGTGTCATGAATTTTTGAGGTTTGCATGTCAGTTTGTAGTTGTTCTATTGGTGAATTTTGGTGTTAGGTCACCAGCGGTGTTGACCTAATCCATTTGGGGTATTGTGGAGGTTAAGTAAGTATTGATATGTTATAAGGGAGCTATTATAGATCCACTCTGACCTATTTGAGGCATTACATGTTTTTTTAACTAAGGGTTGATTGGGAGCTGACAAGTTATATTTTTTCTTGATGGATCTAATTAGGCTGACCTAATTGATGTTATAGGTGTTTGTGAATGTGATGGATATATATGTAAGCTCATTTTAGTGTTGTAGGGTGCGAATACAATTATTTTTTATGCAAATTGTGTAAAATTGATGTGAATGTAGAGCATAATAGAGTGTTAGAGAAGAGTTATATGAAGTGTGTTGACTCTATATATTGAGCTTCAGTGGAACTATATTCTAGATGCACTTGTAACAATTCATTTTGGTCATGTTCCACCCCTCTCTTATTTCTATTCTTCCTTCTATGGGAAATGAGTGCACCTGCAATGAGCATTTATGTAATATGTTGTAACTGATTATAATATATTGTGAACTAATCCTCACTGTGTTTTTTCCCTTTTTGGGTTTTCCGTGTAAAAATCCGGTGTTCATGTGTTATGTGGTTTTGATGGTTGCTTTCATGCTTTCCTTTCTTTCTGTAAGTTTATTATGCTATATGGAATGAATTTTTAAATGGTTAAGTGGTTTCAGAGAATATTGATTCATCCCCCCTCTCAGTATTCTAGGTGCTCAACAATTGGTATCGGAGCTTCATTCCTTGGAAGAAGCTTAACCGCTTGGGGAAGATCTTGGAGGTTGAACACATGGTTCTTAGAAGATATCCTACTCCTCTAGAAGAAATTCCTACTGTTGGATTCATAGAAGAAGATTGCATGGTTGACATGAATAGAGAACTCAGAATATCCCTTGAAGATCTGGAAAGGACTGAAAGTGAGAACAAAGATCTGAAGGAAAATGTCATAGAAGCAAATGAATGCATCAAAAATTTGAGAGATCAAATCAAGAAGTTCAAGGAATGACATAAGGAGGTTAATGAGCAGCTAAAGAAAGCCAGTGAAACAATTACCAGACTGAAAGTGCAAGTTGAAGAAGGAAAAAGAATTGAAGAATACCTAAATGCTAAGGTGAAAAGAAAATTTGAAGAATGTTCAAACCTTTAACAAGAGATTGTGACTCTGAGATCAAATTTGGAAAAAGAAAAATGTCAAGAAGAAAAATTCAAGAAGAGCACAACTATGCTTGATGAAATGATTGAAAATCAGAAAGGATCTAAATACAAGGAAGGATTAGGATTTTAGAAAGGTGAAAGCTCAAAGACAAATTGAACTCCAAATCAGACTGAAAATAAGGAAAATGAACAAAAGAAGATTGAGGATAAGAAGAGTAATGGAAAGAAGGTCTAGAATCAAATGAAAGACTTTAAAAGACCACCGATCTGTTGGTGTAATTAATTGTGTTGTACCTTGTCCTAGGTCACTATTACACCTTAGTTAAGTTTACTTAGGAACCACATAAGAGTTGTTGGAGTTTTTCCACTTTTGGTGGACTTATCATGTTATCACTTTATCACTTCCACCTTTTGTGGACATATCATGTGATTACCTTTCCACCTTTTGTGGCAGATCCACCTTTTGTGGTGGTTATCACATTATCACTTTTCCACTTTAGGTGGAGTGATAACTTTTCATAGCTATCGCATGTCATAAGATACGACACTTGTCATAATCTTATGCCCTCCTATGTTCTCACCTTGGCTATATAACCAAGGAGTCTCTACTACATTTGTACATTGATACAGACATTGTTTCTCTTTGCATTATTGGCAGAATACAATATATTCTTGTCGTATTGTTTCTATCTCTCTTATGCTTGTGCTTCCATTAGGCCTCTAAATCTTGGGTGGCCACCTTCATAGCCAATTCTTACATGGTATCAGAGCTATTGGAGTGCCTTTGGATTGCCATTTTGGGGAGATATTGAGTGCAATCTTGCATTTTCTTCATAGAAATACCAAATTTTGGAGAGGTTCAATTTTTGGCTTTGTATTGCAGGTGCATTTTGGGAGCTTGGTGCATAAGATCTGAGCTAACCATTGCGTCCGGAGTGTCCGAGAAAGTTAGATTTGCCTTTTTTTCGTCTCAGTTGGACATTGGAGGCCAAATCTACAAGGGTTTGAAGTTCGAAGGTGGTTGCCAGATTCAGGAGGTAGCCATATTTTCGGAGTATTTTTAGCCAAAAAGGACATTGCCATCACGTCCAGAAGGGCCAAAAACCCCTAAATCGATTGTCAAATCATCGAATTTGGACAAAGTTGTCCGCCGAGGCAAAAAAAAATTATTGGTCGAGCCGTAAGGCCCATCCATTATTGCGTCGGTACGATTTTATTTTTCAAAAAAAAAGTTATTTTCTGCGAAAAATAATTTTCAAAAACATCATAAATTTTTTATTTATTCGTAGTATTTTTTTGTACTGAAAATATTTTATAAATTTAAAAAAAAAAAAAATCTTGTACAAGCCTACGGACTTGTACAGTCTGCAGACTGTACCTTAGGGTGGGGTCCCATGGGGGGGCTGCAAGGTCTATTTTTAAGGAACAAGGGGTCTCATGGACTCATAAAAGAATTGTTACGGGATTAAATGGAATCTGCTCCTGAAAAATAGTTGCTCCTATGTTTTAGGGCTGCAAACTTGAGGGGTGGAAATGGGGTGGGGTTGGAGCTCGCCCCTATAGTTTAGCATTTGTCTCTACCATTTGTCTGCAATCAACTCAAGTTTCAGATTCCCGCCAGAATAAATTTGGGGGGAAATGTTGTGAATTTACTAGTTTTTATCTCTATGTTTTGCATTGCACTCCATCAACAGTGCATAGCCTGAAACAAAGTAGCAGAGATCTTCCAGCAACAGAACAGTCGAATACAGCAAAGCAGCAACAGAAAGAGGTATGAGAACATTTATCTCATATTCATCCTCTGTTTGTATTGTTTTTTGTTACACATTTGCCTCTTGTATGACGGAAAGTGAGATAACCCTTGAATCTCATCTTATATGTACATGTATGTCCAAGAGATCGAGACCCAAACACATTTAGGACATGATCCAAATAAGATGTCTTTTCTCTTTTCGAAAGCATTTCCCTTGGCTGTTCAACTACTTCAAGATATTAGTGTTTTTAGAGGTTGTGCATGCTCTTCCAATACCTTTGTTAAGAGATGATAGTTTGCAAAACACTAAACTGAGTTATGCCTTTGATGGATACAATACTGGGGTGATCTGTTTCATAGGTCTAAATTGACACACATATACATATCGCAAATGTTACAATATTTTTTCTTTAGTAACAAGAATAACATTTTAAGGGAATTTACAAAACCAAAGCAGCAACAATTAGAGATTCTACACAAAAAAATATTTGGAAAGATTCGGATTCCTCACAAAAACATTCTCCAAAGAAAGTGAATTCATTATTTTTATCCTTTTGGAAGAGAGGATTATTGAATAAAGAGGGGAGAAAATTTACCTCGAAAAAATAGTAATATTCTTAAATTGCCAAAAAAAGGTTTACTATAAAAATACAAATATCATGATATCTTAGAATAAACAAGAGGATTACTAGATGATTTTCAATGAGCCACAACCAACTAGGAAAGCAGAGAAGCGTTCACTCAATTTTTTCGAGAATGTGCCCAAATTGGTGGAAGAGTAACACCCATTGTTAGACATTACGCGGCAATAATGAAAATTAGTCAAAGTACAATTTGGAGAGGTCAAGGCATTATAATATAACTTTATAAGCAATTGCTCGAGCAATTTTAGTGGATGGAATTATTCCAAGAAGGCCTCTGGTGGCTTCTCAGGAATGATTAGAATTCATTTTGGAAGTTGGGAGGATAGATCTATTTGTAGGGTTGAATTCATAGGGCTGTAACAATGCAAAATTTATGAGTGGTAAAAAAATGAAAGTGGTAGATTAGCAATCAACTGAAGTTTGGAATATTCCAACCAAATAGTCACAAATTCATAGTTCTACATTTTGGTAAGAAATTTCAATATTTTCAGCCTGCAAGTGACTTGCCCACAACTTGAGCTGGGTGATGGAAGAGTAACTGTTTGATGCAGTCAGGATAGGGAGCCAAATTAATGGCAGCCTTGGCTTTGAAGCCAAAACTTAGAAATAATACTCATATCCCTAAAAGGCTAAAACATGATAAAGACACCCATTGTTGGGCATTATTTGGTAGTATATGTTTGGCAGTTGGAAGGACAGGTCTATCTATAGGGATGATTTCATAGGATAGTAATTATGTAAAAAAATTGAGTGCTAAAAAAGTGGAAGTGATAGACTGGCAATCAACTGAAGTTTGGATTTTTCCAACCAAATAGTTATTTAATATTATTTCATGATTCTAAATCTCAGTGTGTACTCACAAGAGTTTCAACCCAACAAGTAACTTGCCCATGACATGCGAGCTGAGTGGTGGAAGAGCAATTGTTCATCTTCGGTAATAATTCCTTTGCATCTTGTAACACTAATTACTAAATTACAAATGTACGCAAACAAATTAAATTAAATAGAGAAGATAGATATATATGCATCTGCTTTTACAAAATGTAATTTTCATTATACATTTAGAATTTTAGATTAATACAATTTAGTTACAGTTGTGGCATACAACATCCCAAAAAAGAAAAAGTAGTGGACTAAATTTATCAAATCAGCTCAATCCTCATCAACATTTGCCTTTTGTTTCTCTGGAACAGAAATAGGGAACTTAGAAGGAAATTATCATCCCACTTCACTTGCATCATTTATAGCATGTATTATCTCAAGAGAGGAAAAGGAAAAGGAGCATGTATTATCTCGTATAGATAATCAATAGCACTGTCAACTTTATCCATGTTTTCATTGCCATATAAGGAGGAGCAGGCTACATTAAAGGGGATGCCAAATGCATTAGATATACAAAAAATAGCACTATCTTGTTTATCCCTATTACAATTGTTAGGTAAGGAGCCAATGGTGTGTAGTCCTTTTTGGGAAAAAATTGTACCTTTGTTCTTCTTGAATATTCTATGACATGTGTTTTTTCATGTTCTCTTATCTCCCTTTTCTGAATATTCTCTACAATTTTCCTTCCCATGTGCCTGTACCTATTTTTCTTTTGGTTGATGCTTTTGCTTCTCTATTAGTGTTGTACTTGTCTCCCTTAACACACTATTTTAACTTTTGAATGTATATTTTTACTGCAGTTTGTGAGGAACCAATTTTTTGTTACATTATCATGGATAGGAATGTGCACCGTCCAATTCCAACAAAGACTGGTTTTAGGAGGTTCAATGCAATGCTATCACAGAATGACGTAGGATATGAAGATATATACTCGCTAGATGATGAGCTCCCTGATTTTGTCCCAAGTACGCAAACAGCCAATGAACCAGTCATACCTGATTTTCCTCCATGTACAAATAGAGAAAATGAAGAAACATTCAGCTCTACTCCATTTGAGTCTTATCCTAATGTTTTTTCTCCCACTGAAGTTCACCAACCATCCAAACAATCAGATGGACAAGATAAACCACCTTTGGTTCCTCCATCACATAAGGGAAGGGCACGTTGGAGTATTTCAGACACCATGGTCCTCATTGAAGCAAAACGCATTGAGAAAGATGCAGTATTCAGTGGTGGGGCAATGAAAAAAACTACAACTTCTGTTGAAAAGTGGAAACTAGTTCAAGAGTATTGTTCTCTTCATAGTGTCCTTCGGACAACAAACCGATGCTGAGATTGATGGGAGCATATTTTGCCAGAATATAAAAGGATCAGAGATTACGAGTCACATATTCCCTCTGGCCATGGTAGCTATTGGATTATGACTAGCAGAGAGGGTTGATAAAAAGCTTCCACCAAACTTTCCTATTGAATTGATGGATACAATGGAGATCAAATTTGGGACTGATAGAGCAATTGATCCTCGGAATATTAGTATTGATACTTCAGAGATAAATTATACATTTAGTCAGAACATTCCGTCTCCAAATGAAAATGTTGATGAATTTGATACGGTGAATACAACAGGTCAAGGCTCACAAAACACTGACAGTGAAAGAGAAAAAGGGTACACTGGTAAAAAGAGGAAATCAGCATTCAAAACTACAGCTATGAAGGACTCTATTATTGAAAACAACAAATTAGTTGTTTCTACATTGCAGATTGCTGAGGAGGGACGTATGAAACGCCATGAAAAAGATTATGCTTTAATGGAAATGTGGTTAAGTGATCAAAAATTATGTGATGAAAAAATATTCAAGTTGTAAGAGCAAAAGTTCAATGTTCAAACGAGCTTGGTTGCTGCTCTAAATTCCATTGGCCAAGTGATGATTAAGATTTCCGAATCATTTTCAAATGAAAAATGATTTGGTCAATGTTTGTATGTTGTTAAGTGAAACTTTGTATGACAATTTAATAACTATGTTAAAAACAGTTTGATACTGTTGGATTTGTCTTATTAGATTCAACAATGTTGTTAAGTCAAACTTTGTATGACAATTAAATAAATTTGTCTTATTACATTCACCAATGTTGATCAGCTCTTTTGACTATATATTTTAAAAGATTAATGGCTTAATTTGATACTATTGTATTTGCATTCACATGGGTTTAATTGTTCTGGGAATCTTAATTGGTCTGTAATGACTTATAGAATGAATTTATCATAATTTAGTATAACAGTCTAAAAATTCTATAGGCTAACAGAATAAGAGTTTTCTATGGGCTGCAAAGTGTTACAAATTTTCTGTGCGGTGCCTGCTGAGAAACTTCTTGTATGATATTGATTGGCACAAAAAAAAATCAGAGATTTTCATGATTTTTATCCTTAATTATAAGTCTCCTTTTTCAAATAATGATCAAAAAGAGCCCATATGTGCTTGGAAGATTTCAATATCTTGTTACATGTTAAAAGTATTAAATATGCCCTGTTTAAATATGCTCTTTTAACTATTTTCTATGTATCTGAATACAACTATGTAATGTTTTTCATTCTTGTTTTGCTTAGTTATTTGTGTTTAAAGCCTAAGAACCTCTACACCTGTATAGGGCATCTTCTAAGACTTGGACATAGTTCATACTGTGGTTGAAAATATGCTTGTTAGGAATAGATGGATGTCAAATTCAAACTCTTCGCCACTGTTTCTGATTCCAAGTATCACAAAAAATGGCAGTGCATAATATTCATTATTTTCATGTAACACTGATACCAATTGTCATGTTCAAGTTTTCAAAAATGGCAGTGCATGATATTTGTTATTTTCAAGTAACACTGATACCAATTGTCATGCTAAGTTGATGTGATGAGTTTGATTTATGTATGTATTGTAATTTCGGTGGCCATTGGACTAGCTCCAAAGCAAACAATTATAGGGTGTTCTAATTTATAGTGGCCCGAAATTTTATGTTAATGACTTTCCAAACCTCTCTCCTTTCAATAGAATTAGACGAGTATAATTTAACATAATATATTAAAAATCGTTCTTTAAATTGAAATGATTTATTGGTCTGTCACTCCACTTTTATCCAGGATCTACTCATCATTGGCATCTCATTATCGCTATTCTAGCTCATGACAACAAAATGAAGCTTTGTGCTTCAAACATGGAATTTACAAATTTGTTTTTTAACCATTTCTCAGAAGAACAGACACCCAAATCCTTACCAACTACAACCTATTCATGCACAAACCACTAAACAAAACACATAAACAAAACTTCATAGACCTACAACAACCACTTATAATCAATCCAAGAGACACCCAAATCCCTCTCAACTATTGTCCACTTGCCAAAATGCCTCTAGATATCCTCAACTGCCCATTATTCCTCCAATTGTGATAATTTCCCACAAACATGTTTATAGGGCATGTGTGAGATGTTTGAAATGGTCAAAAACTTTAGGAGGCATAGGAAAACACCAAGGGCAAGTCTTAACACTCGTTTGATTTCATTAAGGCTTCTTTTATCTCAAGTTTCATATCTCTACCCCTTGCCAAAGGTCTCATGTCCTTTGCTTACATTTCCAGGCTTAAGACATTGGCATCCTGTTTTCTCTGCTCTTTATGTTTCATACCATTGTCATAGATAATTTTATTAAATCCCAAAACTACCTCCATATGCTATCATGGAGATGATGGAAATGACCTCTTGATAGGTCTCAATCACTTTGTATCCTATTCTTTGACCTGTCCTATCCATGGCTCTTCCTAGCTTCATTTGAGTGAACTCCCCACTATCATCTTTGCCATCACTGTAACTTTCTTTCACTAACTCACTGTGTTGGCTATCATTATGACAGTCATAAGTATCCTTTGAATATTGACATAAAAACTTGAAGAGTTTACCATGCATGCATACAACTATACTATCTTCAAGGCATTGTTACTCTCCACTTAACACTTTAAGGTTGTGGGAACATTTTTAACAAGTTTGATGGACTATCATTTTATGATAATGTGTCTAGTTCTCAAGTTTCCATTGGTTTTCATACATCTTACTTCTGACCATCCTTTATCAAGATCACACTGTCCACTGTGATTATTGCTCACTCTGTCCCCTGTGAAGATTAGTGAGTTCACTGTCATTGCATTTTGTTATTGTGCATTCATGACTGCCCTATTGTCAAGCATGTACCGCTACCTCCTTTTTATAGCGACAATCCTCTGTTCATACAAGTAACTGCCCTCTGTCATGATGGTACTATCACTTCTTTTAAAATGTTATCATGTCTTCATGAAAATATCATTCATAACTATTTTTCTCTATAACTGTCCATGCATGTATTTGTCGTTGTCAAGAAGACTTGTCCTTGGTGCATGAGGCCTTCCACGTCTGCTCACTGTAATTATAGCCTTCAATACCTTTATGCATTGTCACCAACAATCTTGGCTATCCCTGAACATTCATCTTCATGGAAACTATCATTCATGCTTTGTCATAAACTTTGCCATAAACGTTGTAAACTTTGTCATCATACTCATAGTCTTTCAAATTAAATGCTATTGTCCTCAACTTTGGCAGCCACTTTCTCTGCCATATGTTGCTTCTCTTTTCTCCTTGATGCCTAAAGGCTTCTACCTCTGTCATGGCTCTGCTCACTTGGAAAAGACATTCAAATTGTCATACATGAATGCCATCAACCATGGTCTTGATTTGGTAGCTGTATGACCATATATAAACATTTTTACCATAAAATATAATCAAATTTTGAAAAGATAATATAACAAGATTTTTTTTTTTTAAAGAGACTGTAAAAATTTATATAAGATTACACTGATATAAATATTTAATTTATATATAATTTTATATATACTAAAATATTTCTTAATATTTTAAAGATGTCGTTTTTTGATGAATAGACAACTATCTATATTAATAATAAAGATAAACATACATATTCATAAAAAAAAGACGGATGGTAAGAAGACACACCTGATCATACCATCATAAAAAATTGCTTCGCATACTAAATGAGCCATCATATTTAAACCTTAAAATTCAACACTATCTTCAAATATTAAATTTCAAAAATATATTACAAAATTAAGAAATTCTTTTTAAAATAACTATGCTACTGCTATAAATAGTTTTGACTTCCATGACAAACAAGTTGTAAACATCCATGCAAAGTTGTACGACTTGACCTTTTCTTATACAATTTTAGGGATAGTAATCAAAACGATGAAACAAATTTCCAAGCCCAACAAAGCCCAAAATAATCTGAGCATTATGAAAATTGAAAAAACAATCCTATCTGTACAGAGTCATAACATCCCCATGAAAACAAGATATACTTATTTGTCCTATAACATTATTATGAAATTTCAGATCAAGAAAAGTCCTTGAGCGATTGTAACCACAAGGAATCTCACAAAACAAATATAAGCAAATGCACTTCCCATTTTTGCTCATTGGAAATTAAAAAGGGTTTACTTAGTAGAGATGTCACCGAGGGTTCCTAGTGGAACTCATCTGTGATGTAGGTGACCTATGATTAGCAACCTTTTGCAGCCTCCTGTTTTATCCATTGTCATCAGAGTTCCAAGTCTGCCCATGTACAGAATTGGACTGTGAAATTGAATTGGCTGCTGTTGGAAGAAGGGGGCATGGAGGAGCCATGATCTCTCCAACCATGTAAATAGATGCCCTGTCTTCTGACAGTGAAGACCCAATGCTTGTTGTATTTACTTCCTCTGCTTGGTTCTGATTATCTATCAAGCCTCCATTTTGGCTTTCACTTTCTTGCTGGTTCTCATTGTTCCTTATACCTCCATACTGGCTTTCACATTCTACTTGATTTCAGCCCAAAAGACATTCAAATTGTCATGGGTAGTGACTTTTGTGCCAGAGACTATCTCTTCATCACCCCCTGACTATAGTGTCACAAGTCTTTTGGGCTCTTCATGAAGTGACTGTACCTAATCTTCTTACCATGTGACTTTCATGCTAATCTTTTTGCCATGAGCCTTTAACTTTAGACTATCGTACCAAATAAGGAACTATCCTTGTACTAGTTGTGTGCAGATCACTGTCCTATTTTGATTAGACTTATGCTCTCTTATTTTATTTGCAATTGTCACAAGAATTGCACTCTAATATAATCTTTTCAAATTGTCTGCTATCTTTGTATTTAGGCATTTTGTGCATGCATGAAAACTGTCAATCTTCATTAAGGATTGTCTTCAAATATTATTAGCTTTGTCCTCCCCATTGTGAAATCACTGTCATACGTGTAAAAAACTATGCATAGTAGGCATTTACTGACTGTCTTCTAAGGCCTTAAATAGTGACTTAAGGTAATATTCCCTATAATTTTCCCTTGAACATCTTGTGAAACCATCACATGGATTTGGAGCATTCTATAGTACTCTACAAGTTTTTCTTGATTCTTTGACAATATAAGAAAGCCCTTTGATGACTGTAATATTTTTGCTTTCCATGACTATCCTTTGATGTCTCCTGCCATTTCTCCCTTTAGCTTTCAACTGTCATGGTCTCTTTAAACACTGTCTTCATGGATAAGCTTGGCATTGCTTTATGACTGGTTGTATTGTGCATGCCATTAATGCACAATATTGTATATAAATTGAACTCACTGTCATCTTAGGTTTGTACTGTCATCTCTTTTAGACTCATCCTCTCAATTCTTTTTTCATCTTGACTGTGATATCTCTTACTGCCTTTATGGTATTCAAAATCACAGTATTAACTCATAATCTACACTGACCTTTGACCACAATGTTGTCCCTCCAATGATTGCTTCTTGGCCTATCAAATATGGAAGGTCATTCATTGTCCATTCTTGATTGTCCATTCAATGTTCTGTTGTCAAACTCATTAACAAAGAGGAACGTTTAAGTAAAAAGACAACTGGCTATGTTCCAGTTTGACCTCAATTCATATATATTATAGTTTATAGACCCTATTTGAAGGGAAGCAAGAAAGGAAGAACGCAAATAGTTGGATACTGATTTTTTGTGTGTGGATTGAGGATGCTTTCAGTTGGTGACATGCATATTTTGTTATAGGCTTCACATGTAATGGTTCTGATTTTTTTTATTCTGTGGTTTTGTAGGGAGGACATCACTATTGCATAATGAATTCCGCTTCAATTAAAAAGCTAAAATTCATTCTTGCCACTACATCAAATATTATTCAGTTAGCATTACAAATTTGGAATGATCTTCAAAACTCAAACATCATACAACAAAAAAACAAGAGACAAAGAATAGAGTTATCTGAAATAAGACAATCGTCAAATATGGAATTAGATGACATTGAAACAATACTTCATACAATAACTTCTGAGGTGGAAAGTGACATTGTCGAAACATTATCTATTTCTCAGTGGGAAGGAAGGGTTCAGGGGGAGTGGTATGTGAAACCACGCTCTTTGCATTGGTGGAACCACTACATTTTTCAAGTTAGATGTGATGATGAACATTTCCGCAGCATTTTCAGGTTGCCATATGTATTATTTCAAAATATTTGTGAGATTTTGAATGATGATCTAAAACAAGGTGAAATACCATATTCATTTGCTACAACTATTAAAAGTAGAGTCCTTCTAGTAGAGAAACAGGTTGCCATTGCAATTTTATGATTGTCATCTGGGATGACAATGCTTAACATTAGTGAATTGTTTGGTTGTGGAAATTCAACTGTGGTAAGAGTTGTAAATAAGTTCATCAATATATTTTATATTCGATTTCGAAGTCATATCCAATGGCCTAGTAATCAAATGAAACTTGAGAATGTAAAAGATGGTTTTCGTCTAAAACAAGGATTTCCAAATTGTTGTGGAGCTATAGATGTAACTCACATTCAGTTTCATCTTCCACCTAATGAGTGCTCTACTGATTGGTATGATTGTGATCATAACTACAGTATGTCATTACAAGCAATTGTTGATAGCAATATATATTTTGTGGACATTTTTACAGGGTGGCCTGGTTCAGTAAATGATTCTAGACTTCTACGGAATTCTTTTTTCCATAAAATGTGTGAAGGTGGACAGAGATTAAATGGTCAACTAGTGTCAATTGGCCCATTAAATATAAGAGAGTATATTATTGGAGATGGCGGGTATCCATTGTTGAAATGGTTAACTACACCTTTTAGTGGACGTCTAACAAGTAGTCAGAGGGAATACAATTTTAAGTTGTCATCAACACGTATTGTGGTAGAGCATGCATTTGGAAGGCTAAAAAAAATGTGGCGGATTTTGGAATCCAAAATGTGGCATCCAAATTTGGAAGTGCTTCCAAAAACCATTATTTGTTGTTGTATATTGCATAATATGACATTAGATGTTGTGCAAGGTGAAGATGATCCATGTGATATTGCTTTTGTAGATAATGGAACAAATATGCCAACCAATGAGTTAGCTGATCCAGTTGCAACATGTACTCGAGAAGCATTAATGACTTTTATAAATGGTGATTTGAATAATGTAAATGGTGATTAATTACTATCCTTTAAACTATCTTTTAGTTTTTTACTATGCATTGTGCTTTCATGGACTTGTACTTTATGGATTATCTCTCATGCAGCTTGTACTGTGGCTTCCTCTCTCATGCAGCTTGTACTGTGGTCATGATAACAAATATCTCATTCATTTACTTCAATGCCCCTAGTTATGAAAACACTGTCAGGGAAATGCACAAGTGGTTGTAATTGCACATGATGTTCATCCCATACAGCTTGTAATGTGGCTTCCTGCACTACTTGGAACTCTATGTATCTTTAACAGACTTTTAATAAAATATTCTGTCAATGTTTGGCTTTTGATTTGTGTTTTTATTTGAAAAGATTTTTTTTCAAAAGTGCAGTAGATTCTATAGGAACAAGAATTGGTAGAGAAAAATGGTGATGGCCTCATTCATGACATGGGGAATTACTCGAAGTTTTATCTCACACATATTTGAGTTTTCTATGTTTTCATCTTCTGCAATAATTAATCCTAATGCTTCCTCAGCTGTAACCCCATGTACATGCTGAAGTTGGAGGAACCTAGAAAGAACTTGGAGTACTTTTTATGCACCGGTGGAAGACTAACATTTAGATTTGTAACCAACAGCTGTAAGTTTTGTGCCACTTCAACAAGATCTATCCATGTAGTGTCATGGAAAGCTTTAACTTGTTCTACTTTAACAAATAAGGCAAATACTCCGAGTGACTCTATAGTGATTTGTAGGGAGAATCATCTATCAGACTTGGAAGAGAAAGTTTAGGTTCTTTTTTCCTTTCTCGAAGCCCCATAAAAATTCACTACTCTTATTTTTTTTTATTACTGGGAAAAAAAGTTGAGTCACTACTGCAGACTTGGTTAGAATTGTAAATTCAGCTAATCTATCAGTATGATGTAATTTTATACTACTACAAGATAAAAAGTGTTGCTACAGCTACTGTATGGAAGAGAGCAAGATGACCTCGCAGAAGGAAGAGAACCTCCATTTTTTCTCTAGTATTGTCTCCAGAGCAATAATAAATTAGTACTAATTTTCATTATCTATGCTCTGACACATATGTCACCTTACAGGGGTTGAGTCAAAAAAATTCAATTCTTATCTGCAATGCAAGTTTATATTGTACTTGCTGAGGTTCTCTGCCTCCATTCAATTTTTCTTAATGACAGGGCTATATGGTATTTTGGAGAAGAGCACAAAATGCCATTGTTCGTGGGGAGATGCCAAAATTATGTAATCTAAAATTATTTCTACTCAAGTAAAGTAAGTAAATTCGAAACATCAGTAGATTATCACCCTCTCTAATACATTGCCATATGGTTCGCTACTGTTTTGTAATTGCAAATCAATATGCTTACATAATAACAGACGCACGTGAATTAGCTGTTGACCTGAATATAATTCATACAAGAGTCTTGACAAGATGCAACGCTGTAGTCAAGAAACCAATTAAGAGTGATATATTTTTAGCCTTAATGTTTAGAGGGTGCATATATTGTCAAACTTTTTTAGTAATGCACAATTTTTTTGACATGAATATAATAGAAAAATGTATGCCAAGGTAAAGATCTCAATTTTTAGGTTTTATAAAGTTTCTTATTATAGTTTGGGCCTCCTGCTTTACATGTGTAAGAAGAAATGTAGAAGAAAAAAATATATAATATTCATAGGTCTTACGTATAATACAATAAATAGTTAACCATTAGGAGGTGACATTTTCATGTTCACTTTCTTTCAATGGAAACTTTTTGAGGTCCAACATTGTTTCAAATTTAGAGAATTTGCATTGCATAAAAGTTTTGTAAATGAGGTTACTTAGATTCAAGCATATGTCTTCATGGCTATAACATAGAATATAACTACTATTTGATCAACACTTCAATAGAAGTGGATAGTAGATCAAATTTATGCTGAAATTAATTAAGAAAGATATGCCTTCTTCAATTGTGTACTATTTCATGAAAGGTAGAATGCTATGAACTATTCATTGAATGTTGAAAGTTTTGTGAAGGTTAAGAATATTTATTTCTTGTTGAGTTGTTCACATTATCATTGGATTGTGTGTGAAATACAATGATATGATGACTTTATTTCCATTCCTCTAAATTCTTTGGGAGATTGTATTTATTTTGTTATACATTGCACAATTGTTGATTTTGTAAAATAAGTTTTCAAAGATATATTAATAATATATAACAATAATAATAAATAAATTAATATTAATAATATAATATTAAGGATAACAATATATTTATAAGAATAATACTTCTAAAAAATATTGATAATACAATAATATTGGACATAGAGAATTTACAAAAAACTACAAAAGAAATAGAGAATTTATGGAAACACTCATTTAAGTTTCTAAAATAAATAGAGAATAAAAAAAATAGATTCATAAAAAAAAAGAAATTACAAAATTAAATAAAATAGATATTCAAAAATTAAATAAAATAGAAGATATTCAAAAACTGATTAAACAAATACCATCATGTAGTTTTCAATTGATTAAAAAATTTCATTTTTTTATTGTCAAATGAATTATATTTAAAAGTATTCAAAGTAAAATTCATGAGAACACTAGCTTCCTTAAATTACGGAGGTTAATGTTTAAGCTGGGCCACACTTCGTGGGATCACCAGCTTCCTTAAAATTCGGAGCTTAACATTTTAAGCTGAATAGTGCTAGTAAGTTCATGTGACCGCCAGCTTTAAAAAATTCCTAAAATTTCTCAGCAACACCCGTTGAGATTTTTGAGGAAGCGTCCCCCCATGGGACCCCACCCTTAGTACCTCTGCGTACCAACAGGCGCCCACAGCGATGCCATGTGGCATAGGCAACAGCCCCCACAAGTGGCAGGTCCCACCATCGGTCGCTAACCCCAAAAATTACGGTGCCACAAACCAACGGCAAAAAAAGTGGAATATTCTGATCCCCTCAAATATTCCAGTGAAAGAATATTCTGATGAGACATTCCGACAGGGTATATTTCAGTGACCCAGAAAAGAATCCGACAGGGTATATTCCGACAGCAATAAGAATATTTTGTCGACTTTTGGAATATTCCAGCACTTATTCCAACAGGGGCGATGATGACTATGACGTCCAAATGGTCGTCAAATTTAATGTCTTATATTGCTAATGTTAGCACTACGTTAGCGACCTTTTGAAAATTGGCAGACCCCCTCTCATTTGAGTTTTTGAATTTGCAGTTCATTTTCAAACGCTCATATCTTGCTCATTCTAACTCCTTTTTCTGAGCAATTTTTTTTTTTATTTGGGCTAATTTTTCATGCTCTACATGTTGGTGTGATCGGTTTGTGGTTTTGATGCACGAATTTTTTCGAAAATTCAGTTTCTCATAGGTGTACCTAAGTTGTCACCATTTTTGCAACTTTTGGGGCTTCGTTCAGGCTCATACAAACTCCTTTTCAGGTGCCTTTTTTTGTAAAGTGCATAATTTTTCTTGAATTTCATAGTGGTGCTATCAATTTGTAGTGATTGTGATCAGAAATTTTACTTTCAGCACTTGGTCATTTTTGGCCTATTTTGACATTTGTAAAAATAAGATCTCAGTTTGGTTTTTTGTATCAGCCATTTGAATCTATTGTTTCCTATCTGAGGATGTTGTAAAAAATTGAAAATCAGAAGCCCAATTTGCTTGGATTGCAAGTGGCCATTGTAAACGCACTAAGTATAAAGTGTCAAATCATCATTTTTTTTTGGGGGGGGGCGGTTCTTTGATTGAGTGAATTTCGGGAGGGGGGGGGTGGGGGGGGGTTCTTGTGTGATTGTGCCTCTCTCTCTCTTGTTCTCTTTCATTTTTATGCTATGGGTTCTCCTAAGTTTCCTTTGTTAACTCCACATAACTATGCTTCTTGGAAAATTGATGCTTGGAGTAAGTTGATGGAAAAATAATTAACTCATTATATTGATGGAACTATTGTTGCACCATCTGATCCTAAAACTGATCCTAATGCTCATTTGGATTGGCTCACTAAAAATACTATGGCTCTTGGAACTTTGAGGAAATATGTATCAAAAGATCTAATTTTTCAAATTGAGAAGTGTAAAACAATTAAATAAGCTTGGGAAAATTTTGGTCAATTGTATGGCCAAGTTGATGAGATTAGAGGTTATCATCTTGACAATGATCTCACAATGTTAGATCCTAAGAATTTTGATACAATCCAAGACTATGTCACTAAAGCAAATGAGTTAAGAGCATAGCTGAAGGATTGTGGAATTGACAAAAAGGATGCACAATTGGTCTACAATTTTTTGGGAAAGCTTCCATCAGAATATGCAGCATTTGTTTCTAGGTTCCAAACCCATCGCTTGACAGTGGGTAGTTCTTTCACTCTTCCATCATTTGATGCATTCACATAAATGTTGATGTTAGAGCAAGAAAAGTTAATAAGCATGGGGATTCTCAAGTCTTCAAAGTCAAAAGCTTTGGTGGCTAATCAAGGGAATCAAGAGACTCAAGGAAAGGGTTCCAATAAGAAGCAGAAGCAGTTTAAGCCAAAGATACAACAAGACAAAGCACAATAATCCTCTCTACAACAAGGGAATTCTTCACCTTCTCCTAAGAAGGGAAATTCAAGCAAGAAGGAGAGACCAACTTGTTCATATTGTAAGAGATTTGGTCATTATGAGCATCATTGCCATACTAAGCAAATTGATGAGTTGACAAACATCATCAAGAAAAACAACATCAACTTGCCATCTTCCTACAAGAAGAAGGATTCATCTCCTTCCACTTCCTCATAGTCAAAAGGCAAAGGGCAAGCTTTTATGGCTACTACAGGTTCTTCACAGCAATGGATACTTGACTCGGGTGCTACTCATCACATGGGTTCTACAAGGGAGCAGTTTTCTTCTTTGGAGCCATCTAAGGTACCTCACATCTTCATAGGAGATGATACTCAAGTGGAAGTTGAAGGAAAAGGTTCGGTTGTCATGGATGATGGAACATTTGAGGATGTTCTCTATGTTCCTAACTTGAGCGCCAATCTTCTTTCAATCTACTAAATCACTCACTTTGAAGATGGCAAGAAAGTTGAGTTTCTACCAGATTCAGTTGTGGTCAAAGAACTTAAGGATGATGCCTTGGTTGTAGTGGGACAAGCCAATCACAACACACGCCTTTACTCATTTTCACACTTTATTCCTAAGTCTCCTTCTACAACATTGCTCACTCATTCAAATTCAGACAGTAAGCTATGGTATGAGTGGTTTGGACATCTCAATTACCACTATCTTTAGTAGCTTAGCTCCAAGGATATGGTTATAGGACTCCCTTAAATCAGCTTTTCCAAAGGTGTATGTTCAGGTTATTCCTTGGGTAAGCATCTAGAAGAGAAGTTTGACAAAGGGAAGTCTTGGAGAGCTTTGGAAGTTCTTCAATTGGTTCACAGTGATGTAGCAAGTCCATTTCCAATGCCATCATTTAGCAAGGCCTGCTATGTCCTCACCTTCATTGATGACTACTCTTGCTTCACTTGGGTCTATTTTCTTGTTCACAAGAGTGAAGTGTTTGACAGATTTCTAGCCTTCAAGGCTCATGTTGAGAAGCAATCAGGGAAGCAAGTCAATATTCTCCGCACAAACAATGGAAGGGACTATGTGAACCAATAGACTTGAGGAATTTTGTACACTTGACGGGATTGATCTTCAACATTTAGTTGCATACACTCCACAACAAAATGGTGTTGATGAAAGGAAGAATAGAACCCTTAAGGAGATGGCTAGTTTCATGATTCACGCTCGTTCTCTTGGTCCTCAATTTTGGGCAAAAACTATCAGTTGTGCCACTCACATCCAGAATCAAGTTCCCCATAAGGATTTGAAGGGTATGACTCCTTTTGAGGCTTGGTGTGGTAGAAAACCGGTTGTGAGACACTTCAGAGTTTTTGGTTGTCCAGCTTGGGCACGCATACCTCCAGAGAAGCATAAGACATTGGAACCTCATAGTAGACCTTGCATCTTTGTTGGATATCCCGAAGGGGTTAAGGTATATAGACTTTTGGATCCAAAGACACATGAGCTATTGGTGCAAGAGCACCTACACCTTGTGAAGTCTAAGTTGATAGCTAGGTGTGTCTTGTGTTCATTTATGCTTAATAAGGTCTAAAGGACCAGTCATAATGTAATTTGAAAAGGTTTTGAATCATTTAGTTGAATTTGTCAGTTTGATTCATAATGCAAAAGCCACGTGAAATCATGAGTTTTAAGGGATATGGGGAGTAGGGTCTTATTCCATGTTAAATAAGGTCTCAATGACCATTTTAAATGTATTGGAGGGCTTAATAGGTCAGTTAGGTGGTATTTGCAAAATCAAGTTGATCAAGTTGTAATGGGATAGTGATTAAGAGCAAAATTGGCAAAAATTGTCATCTTAGACTCTAACAAAAGATGGTTATGGTAGTTGGTCGGTTCAAGGGGTGGTTTGGATGTGATTACATGATATATTGTTGGAATATCTCGAAGAGAGGCTGGGGGAGAAGTTTGGAATGAGTTTCTAATAAGAAGTTTGCTGTTTTTTTGTGTTTTCCATTAAGAAATTGCTGATCCCGTGCATTGTACGACCTGTACATATTTTTTTACACTACAAGCCTACTATGGTTGGATAGATAATTGAATAACCTTTCTTTTGGCATTGGAATGGTGTGATTTCATTAAAAATTGAGTGAGATATCCTTGTTTTACTGCCGGGTGGTCTCAAATCCTATGTTTTTCCTGTTTTCCTGAACTTTGCAAGTATTGTATGGATCTGTACCACCACCATATGATCTGAGACTTATATCATCTTGTAGGGAAATGAAATATCTTTCATCTGAATCAAATTAGAGGTTCTAATATTGAGTTTTGAGAGAGATCTCTTCATTTTTCTGGGACTGCTTGTTTCTAACTAATTTGAGGGTTTGATTGGTGTAAAAAATAATGTTCTAGTCATTCCACTTGCTGTCCAGCTCTGTAACTCGGTGGAATGACTTGTTTCATGGAATTTTAGATGTACCAATGGTTTGGGATGCATAAAATACAAGATGTATGGTTTTAGGGGGATGCCCTAGGGTGTTTTCATGAGTTTTCCAAGTGAAATTGAGGAACTAAAGTAAGGTTTTGGAAAAATATGATTGGAACTCTATATGTGATAGTGTTTTGAGTTTTTTCAGGTCATTTTATGAAGGTCTAATGTAGTGGAATGTTATGATAAGTCTTGGAACCCATATTTTCAATAAACCCTCATGAATTGTGCCTAAAACAAGGTTTTTCAAGTTTGGCATGTATTTGTCCGTACCAATGGAATATTTTTGTGATTTTGGAGGTTTGAAGGCATATGAATTGCTCCACCAAGGTTTCATGGTCCTATGATAGGTTTAAAGGCATGTTGCTTTGAAAAATAGGCCTAATCAGCATAATTGAGCCTCCTGGGTCTGCATCAGCTATTCATTGAGATGAGTGTTCACTTTGAGGAAAGCTCTCCTAGCTTGGCCTCTAATCCTTCTCTTCCTTCCTCCATAGTGGAAAGTGACGATAGTGACTCAGATGATGATTCTCCCTCAACTCCAACTTGTAGGATCACACCTACACAGGGTCCACTTGCAGTTGAGGAGCCTCATCCTTCATCTCCCACTAGACCTTGTTGGGCTCGATAGACTCTTGAGTCAGCAGGTTCTCTTGTTGGGGATCCTTTAGATACTCGAAGGACTTGGTCACAACATCAGGATTTTCCACATGCTTTTATTGCTACTACTTTTGATCCATAGTCCTTCAAGGAAGCATCAGGAGTTCTAGAGTGGGATTCAACAATGGAGGAAGAGTATAGTTCCTTGATGAGGAACAACACATGGGATTTAGTTCCACTCCCTAAGGGGAGAAAGATGGTTCGATGCAAGTGGATCTATCGGACCAAGTATGCAACAGATGGAAGTGTGGATAAATACAAGGCTTAGCTTGTGGCAAAAGGTTTCTCATAGGTTCCAAGTGTTGATTACATAGAGACTTGTGCACCCGTTGTTAAGATGAACTCCATTCACTTGACACTTGCTATTGCTTCAACTCATGGTTGGGTTGTACATCAGATGGATGTAAAGAGTGCATTTCTTCACGGGGATCTTCATGAGGATATTTACATGGAGCAGCCATAGGGATTCATACAGGATTATTCTTTGGTTTGCAGATTGAGGAAGTCTCTCTATGGCCTCAAATAGGCCCCTAGGGCTTGGTATGCCAAGATGGATTCCTTTCTTCTCTCAACAAAATTCATGAGGTGTCATTCAGATCTGAATGTCTACATTTTGTGACAGGGTGACTCTCATTTTCTACTTGTGCTCTATGTTGATGAATTGATCATTACAGGGAGTACCTCATCCATCATTGGCAGTGTCAAATCTGCTTTGTAGGACAGATTTTCTATGACTGACTCGGGCCTTTTGCACTATTTTCTTGGGATTGAGATCACACGGTCAACTTCTGGGATATCTCTCTCTCATCCCAAGTATGCTCTTGATCTTCTAGCTCAGTTTCACATGGCTGATTGGAAGCCTGCTCCGACTCCCTTTCTTTCAGGAGTCAAGCTTGAGGCTAAGTGTTCTACTCCACTTGTTGATGCCACTTTGTATCGTCGTCTTGTTGGGAGTCTCATCTATTTGACTCACACACACCCTGATATCTCCTTTGTAGTTGTCATGGTAGGAACCACATGAGCTGCATTGGAAAGCAACCAAACGCATCTTGCATTACATACAGGGTACACATCATCATGGGATTCACTATGCAGCAGGTACAAGACTTACCTTGGTGGGATATACAGATTTTGATTGGGTTGGCAATGTTGATGATCGTAAGTCCACTTCTGGCTACAACTTTCATCTTGGTTCTAGCCCCATTTGTTGGCAGAGTAAGAAGCAGCATGCTATTGCTCTTTCTTTGACTGAGGTTGAGTATTGAGGGGTTGTTAATGCCGCTACTGAGGCTATTCGGCTTCAAAATATTCTCACTGAGTTTGGCTTCACTATTCCACATCCTTTAGTCATTCATTGTGATAATCAGAGTGCCATCCAGATTTGGAAGAATCTGGTTCACCATTAGAGGACCAAACACATCGAGATTCATATGCACTACATCAGGGAGCTGATACAGGAGCAGGTCAATGATTTGCAGTATTGTCCTACAACACAGTACGTTGCAAATATCTTCAACAAACCTTTCATAGAGAGTACATATAATCATTTGTGAGCTCTCTTGGGGGTGCGAGATGTTTCATCTGAGGAGGTCACTTGACCTTTTCATTCTCTCTTATGGGGGGGAATTTTTACTCTTCTAGGGGTTTTGTCCTTCTCATACATTTGAGAGCATTTTCTCTTGTTTTTCATCTCTTTTGGGGGGGGAGTTTTTTCCCACGTGGTTTTCTCCTTTTCTCCGCTTTATGAGAGATTGCATTGCATTTGTACATGGGTACCTAACATGGCCTCGTTGCTAGGACCCATTTTGCATTGTTTTCATTTGTGTACATTCTCACTAAATTTCACTTAAGGGGGGTGTTGGTTTAATTAATTGTGTTGTACCTTGTCCTAGGTCATTATTACACTTTAGTTAAGTTTACTTAAGGACCACATAGGAGTTGTTGAAGCTTTTCCACTTTTGGTGGACTTGTCATGTTATCACTTTATCACTTCCACCTTTTGTGGACATATCATGTGATTACCTTTCCACCTTTTGTGGCAAATCAACCTTTTGTGGTGGTTATCACATTATCACTTTTCCACTTTAGGTGGAGTGATAAATTTTCACAGTTGTCTCATGTCATAATATTACGACACTTGTCATAATCTTATGCCCTCCTATGTTCTCACCTTGACTATATAACCAAGGGGTCTCTACTACATTTTTACATTGATACAAACATTGTTTCTATTTGCATTATTGGTAGAATACAATCTATTCTTATCATATTTTTTTTATCTCTCTTATGCTTGTGCTTCCATTAGGCCTCTAGATCTTGGGTGGCTACCTTCATAGCCAATTCTTACAAAACAACCAAATGCAAAAAGGTACTCATCTTTTAATGGTTTCTATTATTCTTGTAATAGATTTGGACATAAGGCTCTAGAATGTAGAAGCAGAATGAATCATAATGTTTCATATTTTCCCAGTCATTGTTTTACATGCAAAAGGTTTGGTCATAAGGCGAGTGAATGTAGAAGTCAAATGATGAATGGATATATAAATGGTATGATGTTTCAATATTTCAATGGTTATTCTTATGCATGCAATGGATTTGGGCATAAATCTAATCAATGCATATACATAATGGGTGGAAGTAAGCCTATTCAAAATGTTGTCATTTGTTACAATTGTGCTAGACCAGGACACATTTCCAAATTTTGTAGAAGCAAGAATGTGAAGGATAATTCAGTAAAGAAGAATGATATGGAGAAAAAGGATGATCCAGTAGATATGAAGAAAGAGATGGACAAGATCTAGAGAAAGAAGGAAGAAATGTAGACTAAGCTTGAGTTTGTACCAGCATCTGGAACAGACGTTTCCTTCGGAAACTAAGTAGAAAAGTTTGACTTAGGGGGAGCATTAACAGAAGATATTTTATCCCCTACTAGAGGAATTTTTTTGATGCTTCAACATATTGGAATAATGTGTAGGTTGACATAGTTAACCTATTGGTGAAAGAACTGGTGGAAAATATTCAGTTGTAGAAATTTGTAGAGCATTTGAATTTGATTGTGCATACAGTTAGGGTTTTTACCAACTTTTTAAATGTGCATTCATTATGAATTAGGTTAGTTCAAAAGGGTTTTAAAGTGACTGCACTTAAATGAAAATTAATTTATAAATGAGCATTTGAGGAGAGTAGAGCAGTGAAGGAGTGAAGTGAAGTGTTTGAATAATTTTAGAAGTTCTTGTGTGCGAAACCCTAACCAGAAGGCAATCAAAGGTATTTACAGTTCTATCTTGCCCTAAGTTTCTAAAAGTGTTTTTAAGTGTTAAAAATGTATACACCACAAGTAGTTGAGGTAGTGGATTGTCCCTGACCTAAATTTAAATGACATCCTAACAAATCCCTAGTGGATGATCTGGATGGTGTGTTTTCACACATCCCATATAGTTTTCTACACATAGAATATGTAAGGGTATACATTCATACAAATTTGGAAGAATATGATCACTATAAACTGGGTGATGTATGGGTTAATGAACTCACCAAAGACAACTTTGAACTAAAAATAGAATTTAAAAGCTTGGTAGAGAAGAAGCTCGATGTGTGGCACTATTTTCCTAACTTTAGCCATGATGATGTGTGGGTAAGGTTCGCCCTGAGAAAAATCCATGATAAATTTATCTGTCTTGATATTCCTCACTTGATCAACAAAGAGGTAATTAGGGTTGTTACATGTTATGTTTAACTGAACCGACTTCGATGCTCAAGTCAGTGAAGAATGAGGTCATTATGGGGTTAACTGGTGTAAAGTATGATAAAAGAGCCCTGACAATCAAAGATATTAGGAATCTGGTAGTTAAGTATGCTTCAATGGTGATCAATTATAAATTATACTTCACTAACAGGGAGAATTCTATATCAGCAATTGTAATTAATACAACACATGAGATGGTTGTGAACAATACAAATTATGATGTGCGAGTTATTGAGGGCACAATTGATTGAAAACCTATAGAAGACCAAGGACACAAGGTATGCTTTCAAATTTTGTACTTTGATCATCGGTTTAATATTTTACTTCTTGAATGAGGTTCCTAGAACAAAGAATATATTTTGGGTGAAGGGCAGACTTGTGGCACATCAAATCGGAAACCAGCTAAGGAGGCTAGCTAATGTGGAGACACATGAAGCAACATTATGGGGATTTTTCAAGACCTTTCAGAAGAACATGCAAGCCAAAGAAAGGGTTTCTCAGAGCACGGTAGAAAAGTACAAGAATGACATCACATTCTTGGTGACAAAAGATAGTTTCATTAAATAGGTTGTTGAGCCTAGGACTGTTTGGATCCCAGAGATGGGATATGATATTATAGAGGAAGAAATCACTAGCTCAATAGAATTTATGTTGAGAAAACCCAGATACATCTCTAAGGAGAGCTATGGCACCTATGAGGAAAATTCCATAGAGGTGCATATGGATCAAAGTTAAAAACAACTATCAAAAACAATTGAGAAGATGACTACACAAGTTGCAGAGGAAATAGGCCTCACAAAGGAGCAAATAGAGAAAGCCAAGAGCATGTTTGGCCCTCTGAGAGGCTCATCCAGTGTTAGGAGATCTAGTAGGACTACTACCACCTCTCTAGTGGCTCCCAAGTCCTTCTGGACTATGCTATCACCTAGTGGAACAAAGAGAAAGGAGCCAAGTACTCTGGAAAAACAAAGAAGTACCCCTGTAAAAGGAAAATCCACTCTGAAAAAGTAGCAAAGTATGTCTTTAAAGGAAATGGTAGCCTCGAACAAGCAACAAGGAGTGGCCACTCAAAGAAGAAGAATAAAGACAAAAGCAACAAGAGATACATACGTGGGAGTGAATGTTGATGATGATGATGAAGAAGAAGAAGGACCACAATTGGTCTAGAAAAGGAATTTTGAAGCTTCACAAGGAGAAGCAAGTGCAAAGACAGTAAGAATCAGCATTGTGGATATGGATGATGAGGTAGAAGTAGAAAGGGAAAAAAAACTTTATGATTAACATGAGAAAAAAGAAAACAGAGTCTGGCAAAGACAAGAAGTCACTGAAAGACAAGAAAAAGAAAAAGAAGAAGACTTTGGTAAGTAAGCATAGCCCTATGAAGTTAGATGCCTTGTTTAATGGAATTGTGGAGCATGAAATGTTAGAAGAGACTAGTGCATTGTATACTATTGCAGAGATGTTGACAAGGAAACAATAGAAGAAGAAATTGTCAAGTATATAGTTGCATTTGAGGTCAACATTAAGAACATAGAAAATCAGTTGCTTGAAGAATTAAGGAATTTATTATATGCTAGAAGACAGGAAGCCATCGATGACGAAGAAAAAATAAGATATTTTTCTTTGGAGAAGATTTGTGCACCTCTCTCAGGTGAAAATAAAGCTATATTGGCTAAGCTATACAATAAGGATTTTTGAACATAGCAAATGGTAACTACACTTATGAGTAGAGTTGGGATGATCTTGAAAGGCTTTGAAACAATACTATGGAGAAGGTTGTAGATTGGGCACAAACATTAGGACTAAATCTGAACATAGAAGAGAATATACATGATTATTCTTGTTGTGAAATTCATTACACTTGAATAAGAACAAGAAGAAGATGCTCAACATGAGCATGGAACAGAAAAGGAGAATGTGTAGAATGAAACTCTTCTGAATGTGAAAGATAAAACTACAAAAGAAGGATCTATTGATAACACTCCTTGCATAGGAGAAAATATTGTTGCAGAAGAGAATGTTAAAGAGACATAGAAGGAGGATACTCATACAAGCCATAACTACCCTCATCCAGAGCTTGAAAGAAGTATTGAATAATAAATACAAGACAAACCAAAGATGAATATGCCTTCGGATAACACTGCTAAATCTGTTGATGATGAGAAAGACTGTGAATGCATCTAGTACTGAAGAGAAGGATGATGAAGAGCTTGACAATGCTGAGAAAACTAATGAAGAAAAAGTAGAAAGCCTCATTAGTGACAAGGAAAAGGCTTTGGAAATGAAGGATGCTGAAGATAAAGTGAAGATGGTTAGTGAATCTTTTGATACCTCCAAAGATTCATTGAAGAATTTGTTGAGTATGCAACTCCATTTCCAACCAGTTTTGTTTGCCCATCTACTACAACTTCCAATACAACAAGGTAGGTAGACATGGATAAGATTTCTCCATTGCACAAGCTACAATTAGGTGATACTTTCCATGCCTCTACTCAGAAATAAATTTTGCAAACTCATCAAAAGAGCACAAATCTTATTTATGAAGTAGTAAAGTTTGCTTTAGGAGAGCATACCCGGTGCAAGCATTGATAATTCTTTATCTGGTATGAAGAATTTAAAGTTTTTTCTTGATTCCTTTAAAGAATATTCTAGTGGTTTAAAGGAAAATTTGGAGGAGATAGATAAAAAGGTGAATGATAAAATATTAATGGATACAACAGAGAAGTGTGCCACTGCACACAATAAATTTTAGAATAATCTCAAAGATGTACATGATTGTGTTGCAGAAGCCAAGGTACTATTCCAATTTTGCATGAAATGGCTCAATTCCATGAACAGTATTAAGGATGAGACGGACTCCATTGAGTCCCAGATTGATAAGGCATTTAGTACCTATGATCTGATGGTTGATGCAGATGGAAGCACACAGTTAGCAATTGAGAGCCTACATGAACAATTTTTCCAACTACAAGAACAAAGAGAAAAGATAATTGTGCATTTTGGAAATCTTAGGGAACTAGTGAATGCAAAGTATACACCTATTTCCAGTGCCCTAATAAGTGCACAAAAAAGAAATGAAGTTAAATCTGGTACCTAGCACTCTGGATGATGGAGAAGAACTCCTTGTGGAGTTTGAAGCTTAAAACCACGTGCTTGGCACAACCAAGAAGGAATGGGAAGAAGGAAAGAATTTTTGGCAAGCACACCTTGCAAAATTATAGGTTTCAAACACTTCTTTCGGTTAATGGTGTTTGTATCTTTTCTTGTTATATATTTCAGTTTCTTAGTCAAACTTCACTGTATATACGCGAATGGTTGAGATAGTTTCCAATGCAAATTTTGATTCAGAAGATTGGTCTTTTTTTTGGAATTTTGGCTACTCCCATGTATATATGTTTATATCAATTAGGGGGAGCAAATAACATAACATATGTATGCACCCTTTTCCCTTGATGTCAAAGGGGGAGAGTAGTTTTGGAGAGAAAATTTTGCATGTTTCCATCAATGACAAAGGGGGAGATTATTGGAAGTTTGTGGAGTTTTTCATTGATATACATGTTGGCAACATGAGCATGAATGTACAGTATTCAGATGCAATGTTGTCATTGATGTAAACATTGGGATTTGGTATGGAGATTGATGTGTAGACCATCGTAGTGGGTATATAGATGATAATCCAATGTATAGTTGCAAGAAGGTCCGATTTGGTGCAGACAGTTGAAGTGGAAAATTAGCTAAGTATCAGAATAGTGTTTTCAATGTATAGGACATCTTGTATTTTGGTCTGCCTTGAAGAATCTTTATATGCAGTTATAAGGAATATTTTATTTTATTTTAGAGGAGTCTAAGTCTAAGCTTTCACATTGTTTTACCTTCTAGTGTAGAAGTTATGAATTACAAAATATCAGGTCTACCAGTGATAATGATTGCTAGTACAAGGTGTATGTTTTGGTGAGTCTGCACTTCACCACAGAATAATATTTTGCCTAGCAGATGTGTGGAGGTGTTGATAGGTGTCAAGTGCACTTATGTTCCAAGTGGCATGATTTTTTTAGGTTTGCATGTCGGTTTGTGGTTGTTCTATTGATGGATTTTGATGTTAGGTCACCAGCAGTGCTAACCTAATGTATTTGGGGTCTTGCAGAGGTTAAGTAAGTATTAATATGTTATAAGGAATCTATTATAGGTCCAACCTTTCCTATTTGAGGCATTACATGTTTTTGAATTAAGGCGTGAGGTGTGTATGGTTGATTGGGAGCTGACAAGTTATGTTTTTTCTTGATGCATCTAATTAGGCTAACCTAATTGATGTTATAGGTGTTTTTGAATGTAATGGATATATATGTAATTTTATTCTAGTGTTGTAGGGTTTGAATACAAGTATTTTTATGCGAATTATGCAAAAGTGATGCAAATGTAGAGCAAAACAGAGTGTTAGAGAAGAGTGATATGAAGTGTGTTGACTTTGTATATTGAGCTTCAGTGGAACTATATGCCAGCATGTTGTAGATGCATTATAACAACACATTTTGGTTGTGTGCCACCCCTCTCTTTTATCTATTCTTCCTTTTGTGGGCAGTGAGTCCACTTATAGTGGGCATTTTTGTGATATGTTGTAACTAGTCATAGTATATTGTGAACTAATCCTCACCGTGGTTTTTCCATTTTTGGGTTTTCCACGTAAAAATTTGGTGTTCATGTGTTATGTGATTTTGATGGTTTCTTTCATACTTTTCTTTCTTACTGCAAATTGATTGTGTTATGTGGAGTGAATGTTTAAATGGTTAAGTGGTTTCAAAGAATATTGATTCACCCCCTCTTAGTATTTTGAGTGTTCAACAATTTTCTTATCTTATCTACCCTCACTATATAGGGTAGTAGCTTGCTCAAAAATAATTCTAACCCTTCTATATTTGTGACCTGAAAGTCAAAGAATATCAATGTAGAGGGTAGAATTGCTTGCTTTTTATAATTCCTAAAACAAGTCTTGTTTGACTCATTTAATTTCTATACAATCTCCAAGTATGAAATTATATTAGAAACATATTTAGGTAGGATGTGGGGTGCCACTAGGGATCCATATACCAACATCCATTATGTTTACTAGTATCTAGGTTTTGCAATCCATGCCTAATACTTGACACAAAGCAAAATATGTATTCACAAAATAGTACTCAAAGATGTCATAATTAAAGGGCTCTAGTTCTCCACTAGAAAACCTCTTTAATTCCCTATTTTTCCATCTTCGTCTAAAACATGACAACCATTTCACCCTGTAGTTGTCTCGTAATCTCTAGTATTCCTTGGTTAATGCCCTGATTAATGGGAAGTTGAGCATTCTTGTCCAAGTTGAAAACATCGTAGATGTAATTTTTGTCCAAGGTTATTAAAGGAACACCCTTTCCACTGACAATAGTTCTGATGTTTGGGTTGTATACCATAGCAACAACTCTAATTAATTCAAAATTAAAGAAGAAATTAGGACATACCAATCTCCCCACCCCGAATCTCCAAATATTATAGATAAATCAGTTTGCTACACTTTCTGAAGAAATACTTGAAAAGTGTGTAGCGATGGATGGGAATGCTTGCATCTTGACAACAATCATTTTTCTTGTTTGAATCTAATTTCTGGATTTGATTGTGTCAATGTTTTTCCATCAATGTTTTGAATCACACTATGTGATTCATCATCAGGATGAAAGAGTGTTGAAAGATAAGAATGATAAGTAGCAGACCCAACAAGAGCTAAAAAGAGAGAGGGAGGGAGAAAGGGGACACGAAGTTCAAGGCAAATGAGGAAAAAGGAAAATAAAAATAAGAGGAAACAATAAAAAATAGAACAATTTTTTTTTAATAGTAATAATAATAAAACTCCTCAAGCAATATAACAACAAAAGCTAATAATATCTTATTATTGGAATAAGATTATAATATTTAATAAAAATAATTTTAAAAAATATACAAAACTTAATCAAAAGCAAGCTAACAGTTAGAAGAGAAAAGTAAATCAAACTAAATCAAAATGAGAGGAAACCGAAAGGAGGAAAAAGGAGGCTAAGGAAGGAGAGGACAGAGAGGACTCAAGAGGGGTGAGGGTGGCGGTTTCTAAGATTGGAAAGTAGAGGTTGCCAGGAAAGACTAAGACTCCAACCCTCATCACGATTGAGGTTGGTGGGATAATTACTAATCTCTATGGCTTCCTTGAGTTTCCTTTTGAAGAAATTATCTTCTATGCGCAAAACTTGAAAGTCTTCTAAGAAAATGTGGTGTTTGGTTAATGAGGAGTGCTCAGCAAGAGCTGACTTGAGGATCCTCTCATGCTTAATGGCAGCACTATGCTCCTTAATTCTAGTGCTAAAAGAGCGACCAGTTTCTCCTATATAGGGGGTACCACAAGAGCACAATACCTTGTAAACTCATGAGTCAAGAAGAATGTTCTTTGTATCTTTGAGAGGAGGGATGAGGTTTCTCACAGTAGAAATGGGCTTAAAGGCACATCGAAGACCTTTCATGGGAAGGATCTTTGAAATTTTGTGGGAGATACCTTCAATGAAGGGAATGTAGACACAATGGGGGAAATTTGGTTTGGAGGCATCAAGATTGAAGAGAAAAGAGGTCTTGGTTTGGTTGAGGGCTTTAGAGATTTGCTTGCTAGTGAAACCATTCAAGTTGAAGACCTTGTGAAGATGAGCCAAGTCTTGGTTTAAGTTATCCTCATCACAAATCTGATATGCTCTCATGGCAAGGGTTTTAAGGACACCAATTTTTTGGTTGGGATGATGGTGAGAGGAGGGGTGGAATAAAGGTCAGTGTGGGTATCTTTTCGAAAGACATGACGACCTAAGGACCCATCAGATTTTCTAATGAGCAAGACATCGAGGAAAGGGAGTTGGCCATCAACTTCAAGCTCCTTGGTAAAGGAGATGCTTTGGGCTATGTTGTTGAGGTGGAAGTGGAAATCTTCTAACTTGTCAAGACCATGCGGCCAACATACATTGGTGTCATCCACATATCATTTCCACCATTTTGGTTTAAGAGGGTAAGAAGAAAGGGAAATGTCTTCAAAATGCTCCATGTAAAGGTTCGCAATGACCAGAGAAAGAGGAGAACCCATTGCAACGCCATCCACTTGTTCATAGATGACACCTTGGAAAGAGAAAAAAGTGGATTTGAGGCATAATTCAACCAGGCTAGCAATCTCATCATTTGATTTCTGCCTAACAATCTCAATGGAGTCGAGAATGGGAACCTTGGTGAAGAGAGAGACAACATCGAAGCTCACCAAGAAATCGTCCCTATCAAGGTGGACATCCTTGATGAATTGGACAAACTGGGAGGAATCCTTGATGTAGGATTCAAAATTACCCACGAGCAGGGCAATTAATTTAGCAAGAAAGGAAGCTAAATTGTAAGTGGGTGAACCAATGGTGTCAACAATAGGCCTTAAAGGAATGCCAACTTTGTGGATTTTAGGGACTCCATAAATATGAGGAGTCACCATCTTGAAAGGAACCAAGCGCTTTTTTGTGGCATCATCAAATGAGGAGCAAGACACCACAGATTTAACTTTTCTTAAAAATTTTGATCAAGGATTGCGGGAGAGAGCTTTATAGCTTTGCTCATCCGAAAGAAGAGCAAGCATTTTAAAAGTATAGTCATGTTTGTTCATGATGAGCGTTGCGTTGCCCTTGTTAGCTTTGCTAATGATTATATCATTATTACGCAAAAAATTGTTGAAGGCAATAATCTCAACTTTGGGAACGTTACACTTAGGAGGTTTGGCATGACGGAGGGCCACGACGCAATCTTGCGTAACTTCTTCAACAATGTGGGAAGGAAGATAGTGAACAACATTCTCAACTTCGATGAGAAAGTCCCTGTGAGGAATGGTGCTAGGGGAAAGGGCAAAGCCAAGACCTCTATTAAGAAACTTTAAGGCATGGGGATTTAACCGGGCATTAGAAAGGTTCACAACTAATTTGGATTCCCAATCAGAAATCACAGAAGGAAGAGGATTCGCGAAACAAGGGAGAGATGAGGAGACGACAGAAGTACGATTAAAAGATGGTTTGATCGGGAGGGGAGAAGATCGAGGAGAAGAAAGATCCAATGGAATACCACCGGGAGAGTTAGCAGGTCGAGCTAGGTTGGTAGAGCAGTTGCTAAGAATAGAAGGTTGGGCTTAAACATCACACACTAAGCTTTGACCGCTTAGGTGGATGTGGGCTCATTCTTTTTACCGACGTTCATTCCCATCCGCTTCCATTCAAAAAAAATCGCCGTTAACATTTGAATTTGAACACTATTCCCGCGCGTTGGATTGCATAAAACAAACCGAATGGAAAAGATGACTCTCATTGTACCTCGCCGCTGAGGTATTTTCCTGGCCTTTCTTGCTATTTGCAAATGGTTTCTATAATAGACAAAAGACATGGGCGTCATCACAATGTAGTCGATACAATAAGCAAATATACATCCCGATTAGTTTTATTTGCCAGCGTACTCCCCGCATGTGCAAAAATTGGAGCTTTGGAACAGGGTACAAACATCTATCAAAGTATAATGGAAGGGCGATAATCGTCAATACCACAGTTGAAAATGTTCTGGTAGACATGTATGCAAAATGTGGAAGCATAGACGAGGCACATGAACTGTTTGACAGGATGCCTAAAAGAAATCTGGTCTCATGGAATGTTATGATTGCAGGTTATGCACAAAATGCGTTTGTTGAAAAGAATTTAGAAACTTTCAACCAAATGCGATTGGCTAGTGTAAATCCAAACTCCGCAGCCTTTCCCAGTATCCTCCCAGCCTATGCAAAAATGGGAGCTTTGAGACAGGGTATTGACATCCACCACAGGATAAATGGTAGAGGAGTTTTGTCAGATGTTGTAGTTGCAACTGCCCTGGTAGACATGTATGCAAAATGTTTAAGATTAGACAAGGCACTTTGACAGGATGGCTCTAAGAATCGTTTGACAGAATTCCATGATTGCAAGATATGCAGAATGTGGAAGCATAGATAAGGCACGTGAACTGTTTGACAGAATGCCTCAAAGAAATATGTTCTCATGGAAGGTGCATTTGGGGTTTAGATGATCTTCCATGACTTGTAAAGATAATGGAAAGTTTAGAAGTGATCTAAATTCAAGCATATGACTATTTCACATTTTATGGAATCCATTGGGAAAGATAAAAAATATATCCAATCTCTTTACCATTTTTCTTAAGTCTGGTCTTTTGTTTGTCCATTTGAGTGTTCCATTCCTAGGTGTTAAATCTAAACGAACTAAAATCAATGACCTTTGTTATACCTTCTTGTTTGTCATTTGATATCTAAAACCAATTTGAGACTTAGTGACCCTTATTATACCTTCTTGTTTGTCATTTGATATCTAAAATCAATTTGAGACTTAGTGACTCTTATTATACCTTCTTGTTTGTCATTTGAGGTTAATATTATAGTAAAATATTCACATACCAAGTATAGTTAATTTATGATGTAATAAATCATCTCCCATAGCTATCTTAAGTCCATATATAGTGAAAATACAAACTTATAGTTTGGAGACAATGATAGTCACCTAAAAGATTTTCCAGTTGCTTATTTCGTTTACCCTACATATTTTGATAAAAAAATAAAACCACTAGAGGCACCTTTTGCTTTGATAGATGAGGTGTTCGTTCATGCTAATGTTGTGATAAATTATTTTCCTCTTTATAATTGATTTTAGTTTTTGTAAAAGGATTGCGCATCTAGTTTCTATATATCTAAGAAATGCTTTACTAAGTGGCTTTTTGATATAGTCGTGGTTAGACTTGGGTCCAATGAAGGAATATTCAACCATCTAGACTAACATCAAAATACACACACAACACAAAGATCTCATAAAAACAACATATTCTTATTTATTTAAGTTTACATTATTATCACCATGATTACAACTTCTCACTTTTTTGTAATGGGCTCTCCTACATGCTAGGTCATAGCCATTTTATTACACTTACTATGACAATTCAAACATAGATTACACTAAAATATAGCCTCATAATTACACACTAGTCTAATTACCTTCACTATGTTGTATTAGTATTTCCCTTTGTATTATACTCCACTTAATAGTCCTTGTTCTCTATTCACAATTTTTATTTGAGACCTTATATTCTCACCATACTTATGTTTTACCTCTCAACTTCTTCCCTTATGTCTTCACATAACTTTCTTTGATCCAAAAATCAATATATATATATAGCATCCATAGTTTTTTCTAATGATCTATGTTGGCCACAAGATGGAACAAATTTTAATACCACATGTAACATGTCATCAACTATATATTTAAGTGGTTAAATGGTGGATAAACATCCTCATGGCACTCAACACTCATTGTAAATGGTCCAATACATCCTTACAAAAATCATTTGTTGTTGTAAACTCTAAATAACTTGCCACGCATGAAAACAATCCTAATTGTTCACAATTATCCATGTGGTGGACACTCTTGTACCAATTTTATCTTTTCTTCATTTAAAATTATTTTTAGACATTAACATGAAACTCCAAAATAACAAATTTTACTAATCCCAAAACTTTGAAAGCCAATTTCAAGTTATAATTAAATACAATAACGTTCTTCATCACAAAATACTATCTACAAACTAATAGACAAACAAGTAACTAAACTAAACCACTTTTCTAGAATGGTGCAAGATTACCACACTACCTAGGGATGTCCTACATCACACACTTGGAGTTGATAAAAAATGAGCATGCCATTTTCTAATAAAAGCTACTTCTACCTAGAAAGGTGGGGAGATTGAAAGAGAGGGAGAGAGAGGGAGAGAGGGATAGAGGGAAGTAGATAGGGAAGGAGAGAGAGAGGAGGTAATATAGAGAGAAGTAGAGAGGGAAGGAAGAAGACCTAGAGATATTAAGAGAGAGTGGGATAGGTGAGATATATAAGAAAAGAGGGAAGGTGGGAGGGAGGAAGGCAGAGAGGGAAGGAGGAAGGTGGAGATATGGAGGAAGGTGGAGATATTGAGAGAAAGAGGGGTATAGAGGAGGTAATATAGATAAAAATAGAGATATAGGTTGACTACACCACTTAATTGAAATTATTTTTTTGTTTGGAGGGATAGGTTGACTTGTGGAAGGTTCAATAGAGTATGGGGTCATAATTTTTTTAGTAATATTTAAATCAAGGATCTATCAATACAATAGTTCATATGAATATAATTTCCTTTTCTCTGCCCTCCAAATTTAGAATCTATCTAGATTCACATCAATTAAATTTAGTTGATTAACAATCATTTGCATTGAAGATGCAAATCATGCTACATGTCAAGGCATATTAGGCACATTTTATATTTAATAATTTGTTTCTTGTAGAATAATTATTTTTTCACTTATAGTTTATCACAAGTGAACCTCATCAGGTGGAGGGGGTGAGAGTTTTTGTTGGGGGTGTTTCAAGATATTTGAGGTGGGGGGTTTTAAGGTGAGCAACTTTTAGGTGAGGTTGAATATTTTGTAAAAAATCTTCTAATAAAAATGAATATATATTAGTATTTGGCCCTCATTTGAATGCAATGTGAACCACCTCTATTTATAATTTAAAAAAATTACGTGTACTAACTTTAACATGTTAAAAATGGACATGTTAATTTTATCCATGTTTAAAAATTAAATTTTAAATATAAATAAACTAACAAATATTTATCATTTTGCAATTCAAATTATTAACTTTAGAAACAAATCATTGCATCCTTTTAGGGATGTATATACATCAATTCATAAAATGGAAATGGTCTTGTTCACCTTCATATTATACATAAAAATATAATCATTTATCCTCTATTTCTATGGATCCTATGTGAAGAGGGAAAACCTCCTCAAAGAGTGTACATATGGGATATATTTCATCCTTTAAACCCAAGGTCATCCTATAATACTGTTATACCTCTAGTATCCTTGTCTACAATGAAAAGATTTGTAAAAATGGTTTAAGATTGGGATTAACATGAAGGTCCACCTCCTTGATGGTCATGGATGTGAACCAAAATAGTACCATTTTGATCACTAATATAAGGAAAGTTATATTTGATCATGTTTATCACTATGATTTTGACATGAAGATCAAATTAGTGACTTGATAAGGCTAGGAAACTTTAAAATTTTCCTTAAAAAAGGTACATGAGAGGATTTAATGGTATTTATAACCATTAGTATCATGGATCTATACTAAGTGAAGAAAATAAAACTCCTCAAATATTGTATATGGGATAGATTTCATCCTTTGAAACCAAGGTCATCCTATGATCATTTATTATACCTAGTATCATTGTCTATGATGAAAATATTTGTAATAATGGTTTAGAATTGGGAATGACATTAAGGTCCACCTTCTTGATGCTAGTAGGTGCGCACCAGAGTAGTACCATTATGATTAACAATATAAGGAAGAGGTCTTTGATAACATTTATCACAAAAAATACACATGAAGATCAAATTAGTGACTTGATAAGGCTATAACACTTTGAAAATTTCATCAAATAAGATACATGAGATGATTTAATAGAACATTTATATCTATTAGTATCATGGACCTATCTTAGGCGAAGAAAAAAATCTTGTTAGAGAGTGTATATGATTTTTTTCTTCCATATGAAATTTTGTATGTGTTAATCAAGTTTGGATTGTTAGATTATGTCATTTTTAGTAGATTCCCTAGTTTAGATTATATTAGATCCTTCACCACCTCTTATTATTGACCTTATTACCTCAATGAGCTAATATTTTTTCTATAATGCAATAAGTCATATTTGAGACATCTCATAAGGATTTATATATTTTTAAAATATTGTAAGTTTGGTAATAACTACGTCAATTTTGATGATTTAAACATAATTTTTTTTGAAGATATATTCTCCAATTTTGTGTTAAAATACAAATTAATTACAACTCTGAAATATGATGAACAAATAAAGTATCTTAATCAAATTATTTTAACATACTTAAAATTTAATATTATTTTAAAATTTTCAAATAATACAACTAAAATTCATTCATGTTTTATGAAGTGACAAAATCACATGTTCATAATTTTAAAAATGTAAATAGAGAAAGGGAGAATTTAAAAAAAATTATTCATTGGGAAACACAAATCATTATTTTTTATTTTAGTGGACACAGACATGAGAAATATTATGTAGCATATACTCCGCTGGAATAGAAAAAAGAAACTCATACTTAGACCTCTGACTCATTCATGGCGGGAAAGAATTACGAAATGGGTTTCAATAGAATGCTACAGTACAGAGCGATAGTTGGTCCTGATCTGCCCTTGACTACCCGTGAGAGGACTGATGTTTCTCAGCTTAAACATTGACTCCAAAAATTGCTTGAGAAACACCTCCTCTTCTGCACATAATTCAATCGTCTACATTGTTTTTCCTCGCCACTTTCTAAACAACCCCTCGTCAGAATTCAAAAGTCCTCTATTGTTCATCAATAGCTTGAAATAGTAGTTGTCGAATTCGATAGGAGTGAATCATCCAACGGCGA
This sequence comes from Sequoiadendron giganteum, assembly GCA_007115665.2. Lineage (NCBI taxonomy): Eukaryota > Viridiplantae > Streptophyta > Pinopsida > Cupressales > Cupressaceae > Sequoiadendron > Sequoiadendron giganteum. The sequence continues at coordinate 668,026,891 of CM021105.1, read as the reverse complement.
TAGATTATTATCTCATCCTGATTGCGAACACACGGATTTCAACTTAGAATAATAATTGTTCTCGAAGGTGAAGTCGGGCTGCTCATTTACGCTCTGAGACCATATTGACATAGGCGAGGAGTACGCTGGCAAATAAAACTAATCATGATGGAAATCTGTTTGTTACGCTGCATTGTGATGACGCCCATGTCTTCTGTCTGTTATAGAAACCATTTGCAAATAGCAAGAAAGGCCAGGAAAATACCTCAGCGGCGAGGTAAGATGAGAGTCCTTTTTCCATTCGGTTTGTTTTATGCAATCCAACGCGCAAGAATAGTGTTTAAATTCAAATGTTAACGGCGATTAAGTTTTGAACGGAAGCGGATGGGAATGGACGTCAGTAAAAAGAATGGGCCCACATCCACCTAAGCGGTCAAAGCTTAGTGTGTGATGAATAGAAGCCTCCTCAAAGGACACGCGGGAAGATGAAGAGGAGTCCAGGTGGGAGCAACCAGCGCAAGGGTGTGTGATTGGGTGAGGAACGTCATTAGGAGGGGCTTGATGCTGAAACAAAATCGGGTGAGAATCAAAGCAATTAATGCGAGCAATTAAATTTGAAGAGACGGGAGACAGATTGTCAAGCATACCTAGTAATCTGCGATGAAAATCAGTAGGAGAAGACCGTTTGCTAGCTGAAACTAGGGAAGGCCTGTTGGAGTCTTGCGAAGCCGATCTCTTCGAGCAACGATCTGGAGACATGTGAAGACATTCTGAAGGAGATGAACGTTGATTGGAGGGCACTCGGAAATGCTCGTTGGAATCCTACACAGTCGATCTCCATGGGCAACGATCACTGGCGACAGTCTGCTTCGGAGTGGACGTGGAACTGCAAGACACCACACCAGAGGAACAAGAGGTGGGAGGACAAGGTGGCGGTAGGGGAGGAAGGGTCGGACTGGCCAACAAGACGGGGGCAGATCCAGAGGAGCTCCCAGGGATGGACAAACGAACAGGAGGCAGGGGGTGCGAAAGCCATCACACACGAGAGAGATGACTCTACATGCCACCCGGTTGGAGTCAGAAACAACAGTTTGAGATGGGTGGTCGCCAAGAGAGGAAGAAGACGATTGAGGAGGAGAGGGAGGAGAGAGGTTAGACAAGGGACCGAGGGGAGAAGAAGTGGCAGAACGCACAGGTTGACTGAGAGGCAACGGAATTGCGAATCATGAAGAGGGGGAAGAGTGGACGTGGTGAAGAGAAAACGAAGCGCGTTTACGCTGCAAAGCTTCAAATTTTCTCTGCTGATGCCTAACACAAATGTTCTAGCGTCCCACAGCTCTGGCATGGGAAGAAATGTTGAGGTGGACCCAAACATCAGGACGCAACACCGAAGCTAGCTCCAAGTAGAGAAAAAATAGCCTAGAATTTAGATGGGCAATAGCAGATTTGGTAGATTTAATGACCAAACAGAGAAGAGATAAAGCAGCCTGAAAGAAAATATGCTTGGTGTCTTGGCTCCAAAGATGATGGGAAATTTTGACAAAGGATGGGATCAATCTGGCATCTCTGCATCTTTTTAGAAAAGTGAGGTTGCAACTTTCTTTGAGAGCTTAATCCTTAGCAATTTTAGTTGTTTAGCTTTGAAACATAGTTTCCTCTCATGAAGGGTATAGATTAAAGATATCAAGTTTCCACAATCTATCTTGCTTGTTTGAATCTAATTTCTGGATTTGATTGTGTCAATGTTTTTCCATCAACGTTTTGAATCACATTATGTGATTCATCATCAGGATGAAAGAGTGTTGAAAGATAAGAATGATAAGTAGCAGACCCAACAAGAGCTAAAAAGAGAGAGGGAGGGAGAAAGGGGACACGAAGTTCAAGGCAAATGAGGAAAAAGGAAAAGAAAAATAAGAGGAAACAATAAAAAACAGAACAATTGTTTTTAATAGTAATAATAATAAAACTCCTCAAGCAATATAACAACAAAAGATAATAATATTTTATTATTGGAATATGATTCTAATATTTAATAAAAATAATTTTTAAAAACATACAAAACTTAATCAAAAGCAAGCTAAAAGTTAGAAGAGAAAGTAAATCAAACTAAATCAAAATGAACACAAAAAGAAAAAGGCAACAATTAGAAAACAAGTAAAACTAGAAAACTAAAATAAAATAAAATAAGAACACAAAAAAAAGAAGGGAATTAATTTAAGCCTTGAAATAAATAAAAAACAAATGAAAGCTTAATCATATATAAAGATTAAAATATAGTATTAAATTAAAACTGATTAAGACTAATAAGCAATAAGACAAATGAATAAACAAAAATTAAGACAACAAAAAAAAAGACAATAATAAAAAAAATAATAGAAAAGTCTTGGATAGTTAATAGTCTTAAGACTAAAATATAATAGTTTTAAGACTAAACAATTAAGACAAGAAAAAGTCTCAATGGTCAAATACTATTAAGACTAATTTAAGTCATAATAGTGTTTGACTAATATAGTCATAATAATAGTGTTTGACTATTATGACTATAATTAGTCTTAATAGTATTTGGCCATTGAGACTTTTTCTTGTCTTAATAGTTTAGTCTTAAGTCTATTAACTATCCAAGACTTTTCTATTATTTTTATTATTATTGTCCTTGTTTTTGTTGTCTTAATTTTTGTTTATTCTTTTGTCTTGTTTCTTATTAGTATTAATCGGTTTTAATTTAAAACTATTTTTTAACCTTTATATCTAATTAAGCTTTTGTTTGTTTTTGATTTATTTCAAGGTTAAACTAATTCCCTTCTTTCTTTTGTGTTCTTATTTTATTTTATTTATTTTAGTTTTCTAGTTTTACTTCTTTTCTAATTGTTGCCTTTTTCTTTTTGTGTTCATTTTGATTCAGTTTGATTTATTTCTCTCTTCTATCTGTTAGCTTGCTTTTGATTAAGTTTTGTATGTTTTTTAAAATTATTTCTATTAAATATTATTATCTTATTCCAATAATAAGATATTATTAGCTTTTGTTGTTATATTGCTTGAGGAGTTTTATTATTATTACTATTAAAAAAATTATGTTTTGTTTTTTATTGTTTCTTTTCCTTTTTCCTCATTTTCCTTGAACTTCGTGTCCCCTTTGTCCCTCCCTCTCTCTTTTTAGCTCTTGTTGGGTCTGCTACTTATCATTCTTATCTTTCAGCACTCTTTCATCCTAATGATGAATTGCGTAGTGTGATTTGAAACATTGATGGAAAAACATTGACACAATCAAATCCAGAAATTAGATTCAAACAAGCAAGATGGATTATGGAAACTCGATATCTTTAAACAATCATTTTTGCCTATTATTTTATTCGCCAAAATTCCAAACCCTTAAATGAATCTAGGTCTTTTTTAGGACCTTGGTAATTAAGCCATTATGCCATCATCTTGACCCCTTTTAACTCCCCTTGAAGTCTCAACCATTTTTATAGGGTTAGGGTTTTGACAATATAAAACTAGGGCTTTTGATCTTCCAAGAAGATTTATTTAAAACTCATACAATATACTTCCTTTTCAACACCCTAATTTACTTGGTAAACCAAAAAATTTCTCTTTTATATACTAGAATGCAACATAAAAGGTGTGAATTAACTTACTACTTTTTGCTTGCCATAAACCCTAGAATGTTGCAAAAAACACTCGTTCGCTAGAATCACAACAAATCTACTCTACAACATTTTCTTATGCTTCAAATGACTCAAATGCATGGAATTAAGCCAATTTAATTGAAAATTGGGTAGATATTGATCAAATTTGCCATCAATACCTTTGCATGCTTGAAGGTGTGACCAATGGTAGCCATTTTCAATTTTTGAATTTGGGTCATCAATTAGATGAAGATCAATGGTTATCATGGAGATTTGAAAATTCTTTAGCAAAAAGATCATTCTTTCTTTGTTACTACAACTTTTAGACACATGCCATTATTTTGAGATTTTGCGAAGGCAAAAGGAACTTGAAACTTGCTTTTGCAAAGAAGGAAACTCCTGAGAAATCAAACAAAGTAACAAGGAGAGACATGTGCGATTTAGAAAGCTCGTTGAAAGAACCAAAATAACATAAAAAAAATTGTGATAGAAGAATCTTGCACGAAAAGAAATGAAAGCTTGTGGTTAACATGATATAGGGAAAAATCAACTTAAGACCACAAAAAATACTTTTTGGGGATTCGCAAGAAGAAAAAGATAAAATCAAAAGCTTCCCTGAAGGTTATAGCCAACATGATTCAATTGAAAGCTGACATTTGGCGTTGATTAGGACTAATGTAGGACAACTCGACAAGTTCATCTTTAAATAAGCTAAAATATTTTAAAGCACATGAAGTAACCAAAACAACTGAGGTTACTAATAATGGGGGTCAGTAACATATGATTGAAAATAAATTATTGGACAACTTAAGCTACCAGGAACTGAAAAGGAAGGTCACCATTTGAAAAAAACTAAAGAACACAAAACTTAAGATTTGATCGGCAAAAGACCCATACATGTCAACAACGATGGGAAGAGGAAAGCCATTTTGTAAGCTCGCGGGAAGGTAAGGGTAAAATGAATGAATGAATGAGATTTTAATGACATCCATGAGACCAAATAGTCTAAGGGACCAAGGGCCAAAAAGCTAAGATATTTCCATATTCTTTTCAATGTTAGATCTTCTACTATGAAATTTGACCAAAAAACTAGCCATCTTGCTGATCCTTTCTTCCTCAAATAACTCATGCAAGTTGTCAGCCTTTAAGTTGCCCTCATATTGAGTATGAATATCCTCATAAGCCATGCATTCCATGATAAAGTGCCATTCAGTCTCCACCACCCCTTTTCTACAAAATATGCAAATTATATCCTCCCATACTTCCTTAGGCATTGTCCACCTTCCAGTTTCACATCTAAGATGATGTAATCCAGTCCTCAATTGAGCTATTAACATCCTTGCTTTACCTTTAATAGCAGCTCCCAAATAAGTTTTCTCATTGTGATCCCAAGTTGGGTTGAACTCTTTGACATAGTGAGTTTTCTTTCACCCAATCGGCTTCGTCCACATGGCAATCTTGAATTTTTCTGCGGTATACTTTTTTATTTCCACATTGGTGTTGGGGCACTCGTGCAAATTGATGCTCCATTTGCTTAGCCATTTGTTATTTTGCTTCATCCACGTTTTCTTCCTGCGATCTAAAACCTCCTCCACAACTATTTTGGGCTAGCGGTGATTATCCATGTTTTCAACCTTCTTTAGGTAGTTTAGTAGCCGTGTTATAGCCAATGCCTCCAAAGGCAAGGTTCCCGATTCAACCAAGAGAATATCATAAGGGGCTATAGTTTTGACTTTGAGGTTGCACATGATTAGATGCTTTTAGATTCTTTCAAGTTGTCTCCATCTATGATTTGACATGCTACTTCCCCACACCTCGCAGCCATAAAGAACTACCGATGTGACCAACAAACCAAAGAGGGTTTTTTTGGTTTTCCAATCCCAAAGCTCAGCCTTCCAACATCTGTTTTGGAGTAAGAAAGAAGCCTTACAACCCCCTTGTATCCTTTTAGTTCTACTAGTCTCCCAATTGAGCTTATAGTGAAAATCAATCCCAAGGTATTTGTATTATTTCACTATTTCCAAAGGATTACCTTCAAAAAGAAAGATATCTTGATTCATTTCCTTCCTTAGGGAAAAAAATCATAACTTTGGTCTTGGAAGTGTTCACTTGCATCCCAACATCCTGACAAAAGAGATCCAGGGCCTTCAAAATTTCTTTCAAATGAAAAGCACTCGCGAATTGAAGGAAGTTGTGAAATGGCAGCACATGTTTTGTGGGGCTTGACAAAGCATACAAGGTTAAACAGTATTTTAAAAGTACATATAAGGAACGAGTTTAACCAATGCTTAGGTAAAGGGGGACAATCAAACCACAAAGTGTGGTCCTTGAAGATGTAACTTAAGGGATCAAACAACTAAAACAGGCCATTAACAAAAAATTATAACAAAAGTGTAAGTACTTCACAAGAGTTTAGGGTTTCTTCAATTTACCCTAGTGCAATTTCATAGAAAGCCTTACAAATATGACTATCATATTTCAAAGGTATTTGGACAAGCTAAGATGTAAAATTTTAATAAGTACCACCACTAGTTATAAGCAATGATCTTGAAAACTCTAGTTTGACCATCTATGTAAATATTTCACCCTTTCATACATTTGAATTTTTAATTTAGTTTATTTATTTTTTATTATCCTTGGGGTTGTCTTGGGGATGACAACTAAGGCTTGAAACCACAACTTTGCTACTAGAGACAATATCTTGATAGGGTTGTTCCTTCGTTGGTTGCATTACGACCAACCTTACCCCTATCAACCATGTTACCATAGTCCAACCTGTTAGTTTTTCATGATCATATAATTCAAACTTAAAGTAAACAAAAAATTCAATACATGAGACAATGAGCACCACAAGATACCCTGGGAAAACCCTCCAACCCGAGGGAGAAAAACCCAGCCAATATATCTCTTATATATCTGAACATCAACACAACCTTCCTAACCATTCATAGGAGGCAAATCATCAACAAGCTTTGAAGTAGACTTATCTTTGGCAACAAGAAAATAATCTTTCATTTGGTGCTCAAAGAAATGATATTAGAAACATGTGTTGGAAAGATTGATGTACATACCTTGTTCAATGTGATGATTATCATCAATTTAAATGATAATTGACTATTTGAGATATTTCAAAATATCTACTTTCACATAGACTCGCCTTTAGAGATGAGCCAACTATAACATATTGAGCTCAATGCTAGCCACTCTATCTAAGAAGAAGGCTAACTAATCAATAAAAAACCAATAAAATAAGAATAAACATGAAATTTCAACCTAAACATGAACCTTGAGAGCATGTTGATGAAAGACCATAAAATCATAGGTCGAAGAGGAAAAAACAAAGAATTGTAAACATACTAGGACCCATTTTATGTTAAGAAAGAAAAAAGAAAATAAAAATTGTTCATATTTCGATAGCTTCTAACTTAATGTTATAGGAAGCCCATGTGATGTTCACCCATTTTCTAATCATACTTTGAGAGAGTATCCTTGTGAGAAAATAATTTGCCCTAACTATTTAGATACATTATCAAAATTTAGTGTAAGTAAAACCACATCAAAAAGGCTGTTAAAAATCTTACCTCGTAAAGTACTTTGAACCCCACCTCCTTGAGTTTTGTGGTCAAAGATACCATTATAAAGAGAAAAAAAATAAACAATACCTTAAAAACAACCAAGAGAGAGATAAAATCCCGCGGAAGCAGTATGAAAAACGCAAAATCCAATTAGACAGGTATAGCAAAGCCTCGAAACTGTTCTTATCAAATTTTGAATAAATGATGGTACAGCAGCCATCGCTGTTTGGAAACCACAAAACCATGTATATTTGGTTTTCTTGGGAGAGCCGTGACCATAAAATTTATAATATACACCTAACCGAAACGTAAATATCAACGTGGCATTATACAAGGCCACAATCAAGCCGTAAAAAGTGCGGAAATGGATTTCGACTAAGCTGTGAAGTCTGTGGTCATTCAGGTTACTTTTTGCCCAGTAGGAAGCCTTGCTATTGATTTTTTGATAAATTGCTTTAGCATTGCTTTCTTGACCTACGGAGGCCGGGGATAAGTAACTAAAATTGAGATAAAATATGCGGTTTTGTATTGGCTAGAAAAAATGTCAGGTTCCAGAAGTCCAGCGAATTGAAACTCTCGTTAAACAGTAATGCGTTGGACCGTGACTTCAGAAAAACGAATGCTTCAGGTGGGTTTTGTCATTGATTACCGTCTACATTTTATTCAATGAGAAATTCCTTTGTTCATATTTCTTTCTGAATTCCAAGGTCCCTGTGCGTTAGGATCTATCATTAAGTATGTTAGCAGAACTGTACAGTCCTTTTTAAAAGCTGCAGAGCTTAGTTTCCTAACGTTTTTGAAGCTATTATGGCATTGGGCCAAATTGCACGTCCCTTGAATGTATGGCCACATTCAAGCAGCAAAAGGCCACTGCCCTGCAATTCACGGTATTGTTTTAGCATATCTAATCTGGATGCTGGAGGGCAGTTTTTGAGGAAAACCCATATCATGGGCATTTCTAGAAAGAGCAAAAGATTGGGCACCAATAGGACCAAGTGCTTGTCTTCACAAAGGGCTCGTACAGATCCTGTAGAATCCGATAGACTTGTTGAGTTGCCACTTTTCCCACTCCAATTGGTGCTTTTCCCTGGTGCAAATCTGTCACTGCAGATATTTGAATATAGGTACAGAATGATGATGCACACTCTCCTTCAAACAGACCTTAGGTTTGGGGTAATCTACACAGACCAGGCCTCTGGTGTGGTTGAAGTGGGCTGTGTTGGGGAGGTTGTTAAGCATGAGAAGCTTTTAGATGGCCGGTTCTTCTTGATATGCAAGGGGCAGGAGAGGTTTAGAGTGATCAGATATGTGAGGACTAAGCCTTATCTGGTAGCAGAGGTTCAGTGGCTGGAGGATAAACCCTCTAATGAACAGGAGGATTTAGAGAAGCTTGCAAATGAGGTTGAGACCCAGATGAAGGATGTGATAAGGTTGTCTAATAGATTGACTGGAAATGCTAATAAGGAATCCTCTGAAGATATAAGGGCGGGCCTCTTTCCCACTCCCTTTTCGTTCTTTATTGGCAGCAAGTTTGAAGGGGCACCAAGAGAGCAGCAAGCACTCCTAGAGTTGGAGGACACCTCAATGCGCTTGAAGAGGGAAAAAGAGACTCTGAGGAAGACTCTGAACTACTTGAGTGCAGCTTCTGCTGTAAAAGATGTTTTTGCATCCTCTGATTGATAAGGTTAGATGTTCATTATTCAAAAGCTGTTATACTATAAATGTTCCAAACTTTCAATTTGCCTAGATTAATGCTAGAAAATCCCTACAATATTTCTAAGCAGGGCTTTTTATCTTATCCCTACATATTCATGCAAAGCGTAAAGCATAGATGGAAACAACAATATATTATGTGGTTGACTAAAGGTGCTGTTGTCTAGACTTGCATGAGGAAAACGTGAATTTAATTATTAAAAGTCAAACGATTACGAAGGTTCTATGGAACTTTTTTTCTATGCAATTTTCTGACACTCTATGGAGCGACACTTATGTGGGTTGCATACTACATAGAGTGGGAATTGAAATATGAGCTTACTTTTATGCGGTACTTGGAACTAAAACTTGATGAAAGCAACTTTCCTGTAGCTACTATGAATGGGATAAAATTGTGAAATTTGAAGCAGTGTTTATCTAAATAGCAGTTCTTGGGAAACTTGGGTCTAGAATCTATATCCTTATCTCATGTCGACTTTTTTTAGATGTAGAGGTGATTTCATTCAGATGCTTTCATATGCTATGTCAAAATGACATCCCTGTATCTGTATGGCACGTCTCCTGGTAGTTATAGAAAATAAAGAGCAAAAAGGCAGCAGATTAGTGGTAATTCTTTGCTAATAATGTACTTGCCAGGCTTCCTTATTTTATTTCTTTATGTGTAATATTGAATGCTTGTTTACAACTATCACAGGATTTACAATTCTCTTACATGCGCTCCTATGGCTTGAATGCCTCACCTACTTCTCACCTCCTTTTCACATCCGCTTTTTTTTTTCTCCATCCTTCACTCCTATAGCTTGAATGCCTTTTCCTTCTATCTCCTGCTGCAGGGCAACTACTCATTTTTCCTTCCTATATTCCTCCTTCATCACCTGCAGGTCTGCTGCACGCCACCCCTTGAGCAGGAATATCACTCTAGCACACCCAGCGGTGCTAAAATGCCCTTGATAATCAACTTATCAAAACTTGGCTTAAAGTAACGTGGAAGTGACGAAGGACAGATGAAAATATAAATATATTAGTTTTTTCTAGAAATGGTATGTTTACCTTGAATAGTATTCAAATAGAAATCAACCATAGTTATAGGTTGCAATCATCTGTATCTGTCCAAAGTTGTCACTTCGGGCGGAAGTCAGGGATGCCTGTGATTTTATTTTATTTTTCAGGTAAAGTAAGAATTTGTTGTAACAACAATTTTTTTCCATGCCTTAATCATCCAAGCAATAACTGGTGGATTACAAAACCAAAAATTATACACGCTAGTTAGATAAGTGCCAAAGGTAACGGTACTATACTACTAACAGAACTATGCATAAGATTGTGTATTAGCAAAACTAGAGGCACCATGACTAGGAATTATGTGTAGACCAATTCATATATAATAACTTCCAAGAGCTTGCATGTACAATACCAGACTTCTACCTTTGATATTATCATATTTCTTTTCATATGCCATGTTGACAGGATCTGTGCTTTGAAATATGTGGGAGATAATACAGACATGTGATAGCCTGTTAGACCTAAGCAGATAGAAATAATGTTTATAGTTTATACACAAAATAGAGGGTAGCCATGGTTTTAGGATAACATGAAAAGCAGCTTTTTGAACATTTCAAAATTTCAGTGCAGTCAATGCCACACGTACAGGAAGTAATTGAACTTCTCTTCACTCCTTTCCTATGCCTGACATTGGTGGACACCATCAAGATTTTCCAGCAGCTGTTTAATACAGTTGCATTGTAGCCATGCTTACCAGAGCCTATGGAAGTTCGTGAATTGATGTTTGAGCTTGAAAGCCCTTCCTTGCTTTGTAGCTAACAAACTAAAAGGTGATTTCTTATCTCCTGCTTGTACTCGGAAATTCAGTTACTGAATATGATCTGCCTACCTGGGTCCATAATTCTTCTCTCCCTTAATGCTTTCCTTTGGGCAACGGCACTTTTAGCACATTCTGTCTGTATTCTGTAGTGCAGAACCCTAGATGGAACAGACCTCACTATTCATCCTTCTGTAGGTGACAATCTGTTCACCATTAGTCTACCGCATCCTCAGCTTCCCACATTGTTTGCGACCAGCCACAGCTCCTTGATTGAGTTCTCCATCAAGTTTATTCTGGAAAACTGAGTTCCTTGACCTTAGGCGAAACTTTATTAGTACTGGAGAACCATTGACTTCCTCCAAGACAACTGATTTCTCTATCTTCATTTTGCAGGACAGGCCATACTTCTGATTGATATGATGGCCACTGGATTACGCTTGGCAAGGATAGAGCTTTTAGTGAACTCACTGGATTTGAATTTGTTCAATTGACAGAGGAGGAGGAGGCAGAGCTTTACATTGATAGAACATTGCCCTGAGAGCACAAGTGTTTCTCATTAATATATCCCTATGGGATCAATAACTAGGGAATGGTTATCCCTATCCAGTGAAGTATATGCTTGTGAGAAATAGCTTATATTGATTCTCATTTATGACAACAAATCTTTTGGATCGTTTCATCAGATATAAGGTTTGAAGACACAATTAAGCATGCAGTCTTTACTTCTAGATCAGCCAGCCAATGGACAATTTTCTTGCTTCCCTTCAAGGATGGTTGAATAATTAACTACGACTTACATGTACAAGACCAGAGCTCTGCAGCTGTTATTTGTATTCAGATGATGAGTTAACAGGATTAGTACTTCAGAACAAGTGGGAGGTAATGTAGAGAGGTGATATCCTATTATAACTTTATACAAAAGACAGGGTAGCCATGGGTATAGCTTATCGTTGAAAACTGTTTCTTTAACAGTTCGACTTCCAGTATAGTCAATGCTAGCAATTAAATCACTCTTTGCTACTGATTGCCTCTACCTGGTGCTGGTGGATGCTAAGATTTTCGTGCAATTGTTCAATATGGTTGTAATTTAGCCAGGCTTACCAGAGCATTCAAAGTGGAGGTTCTCCGGTTGACCTTTGAACTCAAATGTCATTCCCTACCCTGTAGTCAACAAACTGAAGGGTAACTGCTTCTCTCCTGCATGGAGTCAGAATGCAGTTTTTGGAGATGAGCTCTGTGGCTTCAACTTGCACACTGTGTAGGATCAGCCACAGCTTCCTCATCCTTCAAATTCCCATGTGAATTTTCTTCAGCATTCCACGATGTCTCATGCCGGGGGGTTTTCCTTCAAAGTTTAATCAAGAGTAATTGAGTTCCTCGACCTTAGACCAAACTTGCATTAGCGCAGAAAAATTATTAACTTCCTCCAAAATCAGTTTTCATTTTCTTAATACTGCAGAACAGGCTCATTTGTGGAATTCAGAATTCGCTTTCATCACCTTGGGTGAGGATGAAGCTTTTATGAATTCAGCAGATTTAAAGATAGTTCAATGGATGGAGGAGATAGGAGCGTAGCTTTACATTGATTTAACATAGCTTCTGCCACCTGATCCTGCTATGATTTCTACCATAGCAGCTATTAAAATTTACTGTGTATGGGCATAAGTGCTCATTATTAATCTCCCCATGAGAACAAAAGTAAATGGTATGGCTATTCCTACCGATTAGGTATATGCTCACAACTGGTCACAACATTGAAAATATGGCAAATTTTATATCAAAATAGGAGTTCATAGGCTTTCTCGATACAATGACAGGGTCGGTTTAGCCTCAAAATGTTCAAAAAGTGAGCAAGATGTCTGACCCGCCATTCAAATCCACATTCACAAATTAGTTTTTGAATCTCCCATTTTTTGAAATGAAAACTAATCTATAAGCTTTCTGGAGCCTTTTGTATACTATGGAACAATTCAGAATCACCAAAAAGCTGCAATCACCCATATTTTAAAGAATACAAGTCAAAACCTCCATGCAAAATATTAACCCCTTTTTCCCCAAATCTGAAATCTCTCAAAAATAAAAAATAAAGATCCATCTTAGAGCCAAAAAAGCTCTAATACCATAATAGAATCCCTAGAATAGATGAAAACTTAGAAACTAGAGCAGAAAATAGACACTATAAAATTGTAAATACAAATTATTTATAAAATTAAAATAGCACTAAGAGTTTCTCTAAAAGAATAATGCAAATGTTTAAGAAGGAAAAGAGCATTAAGAAAGCACAGAAGCATGAAGTTACATGAATATTAAAGCATATCTAAACAAGTTAAGAGAGAGTAAGTATATGTTAAGTAGGAGGGAGAAGATGACAATTATAACCAATGAGAGGAATACACCACAAAACCTCAAAAACGGAAAAGTGTTTCCCATGAAAGATGTTGACAACTCACACTCTAGTAACACTAATACTCACTTTATTAACCTAAGCAAGCTTAAATAAAAGCGTAGAGAAAACTTAGGTTAGGAAATAAAAACATACACTAACAACACCCACATGAAGGTTTGCAATAAAATCACATTCTACATTTGTTATATACCTAAACTAACACCAAGTTGAAATAAATAGCAAAAGGGAGAGAAGGGAAAAGAGAAAGGAAAGACAAATAACTATATTATGTATACCAATGACTATGCAATGTTGTTACCGAGGTCAAATGAATGTTTTGAAAAATCATGTAGCCACCAATTTGAGACAACCTTAAAAAATGATGGTGCAAGCTTTTAAGAGAATATTTCAAACGATTCTTGTTCTTTAGCCACAAATGTGTGCATAAATATTTCATACAATTCAATTAAAACTATTCTAGATATTAAATTAATTTGAAAAGAATGTGGATGTACATAAATATGTGTAGTATTAATTTATATTAATAGTTTTTTTTTAAAAATGAGGAAGTGTGTTATACTTATTAATATAACAAAAATATAATACACAATTTACATAAAAGATGGGTGGAATGAAATCAAAGCACAAGAAGTTTGTGTTGAAGTCATAAAAAATAGTATAATTCAAAAGCTCATTAATATACAAAAATGTAGGTTTTGAAGGAACAAACCATGAGTGTGCACATCAATACAAATTAATTAAATTTATAATACCCTCTAGGACAATTACCATCATTGTAGAATTACCATTCAATTTTTAGATTTGTAAATATTCATCTTTCTAGATAATAATTTATTTTTCTCCACTATTATAGAGTGAACTTTAAGTTTCCAATGAAAAATTTGCTTGATATTTCAAGCACTTTCATTTTAATGACACTAAGTTTGATGACATTTTTACATATATAGGGCTATCTCCAGAGAGTTCTAATTTTACTAATTTTGATAACAACGAGAACCACTACCATGCATCTCCACTAGAACATATTAGTTTGGATAGAATTTACAAAGGTAGACCCAAAATCAAAGATGTTATTAGTGGCTCCATTCATGGTGCATTGATTGATTTGATCATGGAGGCATTTATGTTTTCCCATAACATGGATTGTGATGGTTTTGGTTTCAAGAATCCATTGGAGGTTTCCTCTTAATTCCTCTTTATAAATTGTATACATTAAATGGAGATATTATGGATTGTTTTATAGGTACACAAGTACTGTTGGATTGCTATTAGATTGAGGAGAAAGTTGTGTGGATGTAACACATTGTTTGGATTAATAAATTATTGATTCTCTATTAAGTGGTGGAGTTTTTCCTCAAAAGAGTTTCCCCATGTATCTTTAATGTCATGTGTTTGAATCTTATGGTTTTTTATTTTCTTTTTTATCAATTTAAACTTAAACACATCTAATTTATGGTATATCAATTAATGTTATAATCAAAATTTTGGATTTGCATATTTAGTTAACAAGCTTTCATTTGTAGTAGTTTCTATATTTTATAATATTTAGTATCAACTTTGGTTCCATTAAGAAGGGATGACTTCCTTGCAATGCTAAAGGTTTTTTGGCTACAAAATGGGAGCTTTTGACTTGAGTTGTTTTTATATTGATAACATTAAAATTAAATTTAAAAATGGGGCATTTCAAAACCTTCACTATTAGAAGAGGGCACATCTACACTTCAACTCAGGAGGTCAAATAGACTAAATATGGTATCTCAAGGATTCCAAATAAGGGACACTAATCAATAGGAAGAACAAGGAGCTATAGAGAAAAAATAAGTCTACCAACAAACCCAACTCTAGAGGTACAACAAAAAGAACCATTAGTCTAGGAAGCCATTGAAGCACCATACAACTAAGTGTCAAGAAGAAAAGGACAAGACAAAAGAAAGGGATGAAAAGAAAAATAATTTAGACATCAAATACATAATATGATAAGGTGTAGGAGGAACATATGTACAAAGAAGAAGCACCACAAAAGGAGAAGAAAAAATTAGTCAAGAAAACACCACCAAAACCATAATCACATCCATTGGAGGGGAAAGAAATAGAAAATATCTCCTGGATGTTGAACTATTAACCAATTTTCTAGACAAGAAATAAATGCTCCATCAAATGGCATAAATATATACACCAATGGGTCTAGAGAAATAAAAAATAATTAAAGAAGCCATAATCAATTATATTGCAGCCTCAACAACCACTTTGGATAGTATAATTGAGAATTTATTAGAAAAAACTAGCATCACCAATTAAGTAGAAAAGGGAGAAAGTAGTAGAGGTAGAGGACATAAGAAAACAAGAACTTGAGGTAGTTTACTCAACTATATCTACCACACAAATAGTAAGGTGATGCAGGAGCATCCGGGTCCACAGGAAATCCTAAATTACCCCAAAAAAAATATTTTTCAACTCAGTTGTTTGGTTTTTAACAATGTAGTTTTCGTTAAATTGCTCAAGGGAGATTTTCAAAATAACTTGGATAATCTAATGATTTCATCTTGTAGAAGAGCCAAATGGGTAGTCATAGATCAATTTGGTGAAATTTAGATGAAAAATGAACAAGTTATGGTCTTGTGGGATTTTAGCCTATTACTATACATTTGCAAAGAATTATATGTGAACTGGATCATTGTGAAACTTGAGATTGTTGTGGGCTACAAGATTTTGAGGCACTTTGTGAAATTTCCTAAGTGAATCAGAACTTTGTTTTAGTTCTATTCTTGACTGATTTTGATGGATTTTCTTGCACTATGGTAAAAGTGATGTCATTCAACCTTGCAAAGATTTCAAGGGCATTTGAATGTTTGCGAGAATGTTGGTGCCATCTATATTTTGCAGAAATTTCATGGACATTGAGATGTTTGCATGTAATTCCTAGTGAATTGAACCTAGAAATATAATGAACTAGTTCTGATGAATAGCTCCACCTATGATGTTAGCATGATACTTGATGATGTCATCGTGTACAAATTGCAAAAAATTACCATCCAACTAAACCTAAAGAGGAATTTTCATGATTGAAGTTGTTGATTGTGGATTTTCCACTTGCATCTGCACTTGCAAGAATATTGAAGTCATATGAACATTGCAAGAACCTTGGGATCATCTAGACCTTGCAAACTTATGGGTTGCATGTGTGCTCGTGGGATTCCAACATGATATTGCACATTTGTGTCCCAATAATGATTCAGTTGTTGAAACTATCAAAATCCCAATCAATTGAACTTCCACATGCAAAGATATAAAGGGGAGGATAACAACAATTAGGGGTTGGTAATTAGGAGAAGAGAAGTTCATAATAGGATGCAGGTTGTGGTGCGTAAATGTCTAGAGATTAATTATACTCCTGAATAGGAATTTTGATACTAGGCATTGGGATTTAAACCTTATTATTTTATAAAAAATTAATCGGTGTTGAATAAGTGTATTTGGCTGCATGGCAGGGAAATTCGATAGAACCCCCTTACCTTGATTACATAGGATGGTACCAAAGAAATTTTGGTCTTGCGAGGAAGGTGTGAACATTTGTTGAGTTGTTGAAAGTGAGTAAAGGGTGTTCCAGAGGCTCGTGAGGTCCGCGATAGGTGTAAAGAGGCGTCATGTAGGTGTAGAAGAGCAGGGTGGAATGTGAACTCTGTGAAGGTGAGTTGGTGGTGACACTTGAGTTAGTGTTCTTTTATCTTGAACTTTGAAAAGATGCCCTTGTGGAGAAGAAATCCTAGATTAGAGGAGATGTGTGTGCTTAACTACATGTTGAAATGAAGAATGAATTAATAAATATAGTTACAAGCTTGAGAAGAGATCCTAATAATGTTGAAGATCAAGCAACTGGTGAAAAGAGTGAAGTAGATGAACATGAAAGGGAAAATGAACAACTAATAGATGCTAGAGGAGAATGATTATTGAGAGCCCTTGCAAAAATTAGTAAAGGTAACTAAATGGGTGTCTCTAATATTTCTAGTATTGAATCATGATGAATTGATTTATTGGATAGATGAGTTGGAATAATACTTTGATTTAGAGGAGATTAGAGATCCACAAAGTGTGAAATCAACACATATAAAACTCAAGGGACATGGTACACTGTGGCAAAGGGAATTGCAGAGAGAGTTGTTGGTGATCCAAGAATAACTAGATGGAATCAAATGGTAGCTATATTGAAAGAAAAATTTATTCTTGGAGATTATGAGATGGAATTGTTTAAAAAATTGTAAAATATGAAGCGGAAGGATGTGAATGTGAAAGAGTACATAGAGAATTTTTATGTGAATGTGAAAGAGTACATAGAGAATTTTTATAAGATGGTGATTAGATCAGGGCAACACCAAATGGATAGGGAAAAGGTAGAAAGGTATATAAGTGTGTTGAGGTTCAACATCCAAGATGAGATGAGCATGTTGATGAGCACCATAATTGAAGAAGCTTACCAATATGTGCTAAAAGCATCAGAGAAGATATTCAAAAGGCAGTAGAATAATTATAGAATTAGAGGAATATTTGTAGCAGATAATAGACAAGAAAGTAGTAGCAAAGGAAAAAAAGTTTGTGAAAAACCAAACCAAGGTGGAGTAGAGAAATAAGGAAAGGCATGAAAGGGAAGGAGTACTATGTAGGTGGGCATGGTAGAAACAACAAGTGGTTTTTAGGAAAAACATTCTAGTATAGAGAGGAAAGTCATAGGGCCTTTAACTATTCAAAAAAACAAGAGGGAAGCAAGAAAATCACAACAATAAATCATTTGGCACAAGAGGACGAGGAGAGTGTAGCATCACCAAAGGCTTAAGAGATAGAAAAAGGTGAATCTCTCATGTTGAGGAGAGTGCTAGTGAAATCAAATGGAAAAGTCGATATACTTGAAATGAAGGAAAATAGGGTTGTGATATTGAAATGGGGTGGTTGAATATGTGTTGCACCTATCTTCCTTATTTCATTAGGAAATGAGATCTCCAAAGGTAGGATTGACTTTCAACCCTAGGTGAGTGAACCCAATTGCAAATCTTGCAAATTTTCTTATGACAAGACGAGGTAAAATCTGTCTGAACAACACTTTGGGGAGAAAAATTAAAAATAGTAAATGAACTCAATTATGCAATGTGAAACTTGAATCTTCAATTTAAAGCATAAAACAATTAGAAACAAAAGACTTACAATAGATTTGAGAGGGATAAGACACCATGCACCTGTCACCAAAATTTGTTGAGTGTCCTCCTGGGATAGATTCGCCCTATGATGAATGGGTCCTACTACAGGGATCCAAAAATCTGATTTCAAAGTCCTTTGCTCCTAGATTCGCATTTTTGATTTCTTCGGATCTCATTGTCAAAAGTCAAAATTAAATTATGCAAGATTCTGTGTCTCGACAACTTTGATGACAACTTTGCAAAATTGCACATTTGATCAATCTTCAATCCTTCTTCACTTGCAAATCTGTACATACAAAGATGGGGAAAATTTGTTTGTTTTTGGTGAATGGGGGTTTGCCTTGGTCAAACCCCATTTTGGTAATTAAATCTTGAAATGAAATGAAGCATGAATGGAAGGAATGATGAATGAACAATACTATGTTGCAAATCATCAAACCCTTGAATGGAGATCCTTAGAGGACTGAAGTCTAACACATCTCTCCAAGGTCTTGATTTTGCATGAAATGGCTTGATTGGATGTTGATCTTGATTCTTGAATTTTGACTTGAATGCTTGAAACCTACATCACAATGTTAGCTCCAACAACATGCATAGATGCAAATAACCTTGGCATGATGCTTGAGATCTTGAATGTTGATGTAGAAGACTAATAAATATGCTCTTGAACACCTTTGACAACAATCTTTTCTCTTGGAATGTTTGCATAAAAAATTTAGATGTCGAATTGATAAAAAGACTTTGTATTTATAGGTAATTTTTTAATTTCCCAATAATTAAACATCAAAGCTTGACAATTGCAATTTGATTTTGAATCATAAAAATGCCACCAAAAACATAATAAAAATCGAGATCCTCAACTTAAGGAGGACCCATTATCCCATGGGTGAATGGGCCCTAGGACCTAAATCTAGGACACTCAATTTCCAAGGCAATTTAATTAATGTTTGCAATTGTTTAATACAGGTTCCCCTTTTGGAAAACAAGATTAATCAAGATTTTAAATGTATAATTGGGTCAATTAGAGGCTTAATAAAGTCCAATTAAATTAAGGGACCCAAACATAGAGTGAAAATGTAAAGGTGTACATTTTTCTACACTACATTTAGCCCCTATTTTAGTGAGAGGATGAACCCTACACTCAAACTCACACTAAAGTAGACAAATAAGTGTCAAGAGGGGTCCAAGTGTACAAATGTTAGTGAGATAGGATGACAAAGACCAAAGAGGTTGCAAAAGCCCCCAGGACCAAGATCCCATGGAAAACCAACATAAGTGCAAAAGAACACACATATACGTATGATATACATCAACAAGACAAGATACATAAGCATACAATGCCAAAATTGATGCAAAAAGAAAAGAGAAAAGGGTGGATGAAGCCTCGACTGTTTGTCCAATAGGTATGAATCAAGCCTTAGTTGTTTGTCCAAAAACCGTTCACAAGTGGAAACCTGTTGTCCACTATGTAAACAAAATATACTCGCATGGGCTAGTGAAATCAGCTATCCACTAGGTGAACCCCAAAAGGTGGCTAATGGGAAAGTCATGCCAGGTCTACAGACTCCCATACATCAATCATACAAAAATTTATATCTCTTGATAAATTTTATAAGGTGCCACAGAAAAAGGTTCCACAAGGCTAGCAAGCTGCATTATGTTAGACACTCATGAAAAACAAAAAGGCTCCACTGGAAAGCAAGTTGTGTTATGCTTGGTGGCCAAAATACAATAGGATATGATATTCAAAGGGGTTTTGTTTAGTTCATGAAAGGTCTCACCTTAGGGAGCATCTTGCCTAATGTCACCAAGAGAGGACTAGTTGAGGATAAAATATTTGCAACTCAGGGAATGCAAGTCGTAGCATCACCACTAAGAGGAATTCCATATGCCAAGAAAGGTCACGCTCTTGAGGAACATCCAACCCAATGTCACCACCAATAATACAATCAAGTGAATTAAGAAGACCACACTTTCAAGCAAACAATGAGTGGGGATGTGTATGCCTCCACTTTAAATAAATTGCTAAACACCATATTGTGAGAAATTACTTTAAAGTAAAACAATAAATGTCAATACATGAGAGTTTTATTCAAAAAGCCCTATTCCAAACATATGTTTCCAAGATAGAGATATGTCATGGAAAGGAGGTTGCCCCCCATATGCAATCCTATGATAACATATAAGGGATCCATGGATTTGGGGTCAACGTATGTCTTTGCTACAGTGATATAATCGAGCTTGGAACCGTCATCATTCCCCAAATGACTCATGGAACAACGAGAACAAAGGAAGAATGAAAAATTGAGAGAGAAGACAAAGGACAATATTTTGGGTCAACATGGAAGAGACCTAAATGTCTCAACCCCTTGTGTCATTTCCAAAAGGAAAACACAAGACAAGAGAAAAGATAAAGGTGTACGACATATAGAAGAATGTAGATACAACTAGAAGAATGTCACGACAGATTCGCTTCCTTTGTATCTTTGCACCAACAGAGTGACAAGGGTCATCCAAAGTAGGCTCACAAACATATAAAGACACACCTGTCAACATTGTACGGGGGATCACATTACACACATGCAATCACAAAGAACATGAAAGGAAGACAAAGAAAAGACTAGTATGGAACATGCGAGTCAACTTGTAACAGATCATCCACATCCTAATCTTGTTCATCATAGGCAAAATGCGGAAAACTAGCCAAAGGGACAACGACAAGTGTCGTACTAGGAACATCACCAAGGTCAACATGTGGTGAGTCACTCTTGTTAGAAGGATCATCACAGTTATTATCATTTAAGCTCATGGAAGAGGAAATCAATAAATTCATCTCATTATGCACTTCCTCATCAAACTTAGCAATCTCATCATCATTATCCAAGTTAATCACAACTAGAGGCCTAATGACAATGTCCATAGATGTTTCATGTGGTTGTTGTGGCGAAGGTGGAGAATCATGATGCTTTGTTTGAGTTGGTGTTTGATCTTGATTTTTTGTTTTGTTCTTTTCTTCTAATTGACGAGCAATAACACGATGTCTACGCCTATGCTCTTTAACATTTATGTTTCTTTTTGCACGATTTTCAAGTTGTGATTGTGTTGGAGCCAGTTTATCAACTTTTGGTTTATTTTCTTCCCACAAGCGAGGAACGCAAGGAACCATAGAAGGTTTTTCAACCAATTTCTCTTTAGATTTATAAACTTGTTTGATCTCAGGACGGACAATGGGACTTATATGGTGATCTCTTGGTCTTTTATAGGAAATAGGTGAAGGATTTGTCATGGATTGGTCTTGGTTAATTGGAAGGGATTTTGGTTCAATCATGGCTTCATCAATGATAGGAGGCTCAATCATGGGTTGAGGCATATTACTAAGGGATACTTTTGTGTAATGTCCCTTACCCGGTTTGCCCTAAAAATTTCTTGTAGATTAGGTTTAAGGTTTCTTCTTTTCCAAATGAATGTTCTCCTAATGCAATAACCCTAGATTGGAATCTTGTATTCACCATATTAACAACATATTTGTTAGCATTAATATCTAGATATCCAAAATATAAGCATAATCACAAAAGTAATAATGAAGACAGAAGAGGAGTGGCATGGGCAGATCCTCCTGAAGCTATCCATCTAAGCCCAAGGGCACAAGCATCTCCTCAAGAAAATCCACCCCTTGGCTCCGAGCTGAACATCCAAACTAAGACCATTCCATACTCGAAGTGGCGTGTTTAGTGGAAACACTGGTACCTGCTTTCTCTACCCATTCAGCACTTCGGAAGACACTTGACTTATTGGGGATAGTCGAGGAAATGGATAAGTGGCTCGGGCCTACCACCCCTCCATGGTCATAGCAGACTATGAGCGGAACCCCCACCCCTCCATGGCCCACCCAAGCCTTGGGACTAAGTGGACTATGAGTGGAATTTCCACCCCTCCAGGGCCCATCCTTGCCTTGGTTTCCAGGGGTGGACTTAAGTGGGGATTTTAGGCACCGCTTCTCTCACACCCTTCCTCCCAATAAGTTTGCAAACACAAGGAAGATAATCTTTTAGCAATCAAATACATTTTCTTTTATTACTGTTTCTTGAAGTCAATATCAACAATATTATCATCATGATAATATTAAAGAAAGCATTATGCCAATAATCAGACTAGCAATATTTGTTTCTTATATTCAAAATATGCTAAATGAGTACATCACCTGAGTTGCTATATCTCTCCATGTTTCCTTACTCGCCTCCTTCAACCTTATACTAAATTGATCATAGGATGAGGACAATTCATAAATATACATAATCTATTGATGTTTATATTAAAGAGTCATCATTACTTATACGTATCATTATTACATAAGCATGTATGTATATATATATATACTTTATATACATATATATATAATTATTCTATTACTTATATCCATTAGTATTCATATATATATGTTTATATAATTATTCTTTCCTTATTCATATATATTCTTTATTCATTGCATATTATTCATTATAAAATTTATCTATATCTATGCATATATACTTGTATGCCTATTAAATTATATATATATATATATATATATATATTAAATGACTCTATATTCCAATGCATAACAATCATTGTTGCTGCTGTTCTAAATTGCAAATCGTATTTCTCAATGTTTTCCCCTCTTCCTTATTTTCCTTCCTTCTATTTATACCATTCAAGGTAGGTGACTCATGGGGGGAATGTTTTGTTTGGTGAAAGAGGTGACTTTTCATAAAATATATCCCTTTGTTAGATTTAATTGCTGCCTTTAAAGGCTTGTTATCACAATAATATTTATTTTTGAAAATAATATATTATTACTAATAATTATGATATTTCATATTATATACTTATTTTATTATTTTATTTTGATGTTTTATTGAACATATTTTAACATTAAAGTATAATAATTAAACCAATTTGCTAATCTCTTATTATTATTTTATTCTAATGTATTACAATCTTTGATATGTAATGATTATAATATTTATTTATTATTATTATTTTTGATATTAAGTTATTTAATACTAGAATGTAATAACAATAATTTTCTTATATATTATTATTATATTTGTTATTTCATATTTATATATTTTTATATTGATATGATACACATTTATTTTATATTTAATATTAATATTGCTATTTATTTTATTTATTAATTTATTTGTATTTTAACACTTGGTTTTTATGGTATTGCTATTTTGGGGATATGACAGTCTTCCCCGCCCAAGATTGCTTGCCCTCAAGCATTCATGATCTAAGATGTGTGATTTTAAGATGTTTCTTGTGGTGATGATATTATGTTTGATAGGAGTTGGAAGTTTTAACCCAAGTGATGGTTACTCTGGTTATTGATATGGAATCACAAGAAAATAAGAAGCAACAAACAGAGATTATTTTCTACAAATGAGACAATAATCTCTATAGTCAGAGAACAAATTCAAATATTGACATTATCCTCTGCAAGTAAAAGTTGCAAACTTGTAATTCCAATCTATCCCCGGAAGGAGAAAAATACATTATTATATAGGCATTATGTATGCCAAAATTAAAGATTTGGAATATCATCCAAATCTTCACGTGAAGTGGAAATGATAACAAAATAATTTACTAGCTTATGCTAACTTCCCAACAATTTTCTAATTTATGTTAACTTCCTAACAACTAGGAAACTAATATTTGACTTTCACTTTTTACATAGGATAATAACTAACAAATATTAAAATAATAATTAAAATCCTATGCTCTAACCTATACCCTACGAATCCTCATCATTCCTCCCAACAATAACAACATTGGACTCCAATGCTTTTAAGAGAGAAGGAAAATTCCGAGAGGATTGGTGACGAGAGATCCAACGAGCCTGATGCGGAAGTTGATCTTGCTTTGCAACAAGGTATGAAGTGGTGGAACCATGTCGTGTCTGACGAGTCTTTGTATCAAAAAATTTGTCAGAATCAAGTGAAAGCTGAAAATCAGGAACAACATTTGCAGGATGGCTGACATGAGGCTCAGTTTCTAGTGTTGACTCATGGTAGTGTTTGAGAAGACCAACATTGACAACATCATGGATGCCCAACTGCGCTGGAAGATCAAGTCGAAAATCATTATCAGATACCTGCTAAAGAATGGTGTAAGGCCCATAGCGAAGTGGCTTGACCTTACTGTGTGTTTTCTCTTGAAAACGACATTTGTCCAAGTATAACCAAACTTTATCCCCAACTTGAAAAGTATGAGGGACACAATGACGATCCATGAGTTTTTTTTTTCTTTTCTTGAGTCTTTTGAAGAATCTGAACTACTCTGGACTGAAGAGTCTGCAAATGTTGAATGAAGGCTTGGGCCTTATCTTGCTCTTTTTGAATATGCATAGTGGTTGGAGAAGGAAAAAATAAGGGCAACTCATAAGGAGCCAAAGGCTAAAAACCAAGACATACCTCAAAAGGTGAGTGACCTATAGAAGAGTGAACTACTCGGTTATATGCATGGTCTATGTGGGTTAGGCTCAAATCCCACTTGGCAGGAGAATTGTGGTGATAAATCCTCAAACTTTCTATAAGAGTTTGGTTCACAACTTCAGTCTGACCATTTGACTGAGGATGAAAAGTAGTGGAAAAGTTAAGGGAAACTCCCAAAATCTTCCACAGAGATTGCCAGAAATGGCCCACAAAACATGAGTCACAATCAGAAACAATGTTGGTTGGTAAACCAAAAGATCTCCAAACAAAGTCAAAGAAGAGTTGGGCTAAGTCATGTGCAGAAATTTCCTTGCAACATGGGATGAACTTAGCCATATTGTTGAATTGATCAGCAACCAAAAAAACACAATCATCGTGGCGAACAGTCAATGGAAAGCCACTAACCAAATCCATGAAAATGCTCTCCGAAGGACGTGAAGGAATAGGCAAAGGAATACTTAAGCCCATTTTTCTGTTGGTTGGTTTGGAGCATCAACAAATTGCACATCTCTTGAGGAAATGTAGAACATCTCGCTGCATATAGGGCCAATAGAAGAACCGCTGCAAATGAAGAAGTGTTTTTTGTTTACCTAAATGACCACCATAAAGAGTAGAATGTGCCTCCTTGAGAAGAGAAGTTCGATGATCCCAAGGGACACAAAGTTTATCCAACTTGTAGAACAACCCATCCTTGATGTGCAAATCTTGAAAAGGTGTCAAATTTGAAGTTGAAGGATTCTGGAGACTTGTGTATGTGGTGCCAAAATCAGGATCTTGAGCATACTAAGAAGACCAAGTCTGAAATCCCAAATGAGAAGTGGACACAACAGTTAAAACATGTGAGGTAGGAGGTCGACTTAAACAATCTGCAACATTGTTTGTGCTCCCCTTCTTATACTTGATGACCAAGTGAAACTGTTGCAGATATGACGCCCACTTCATATGCCTAGCTTCTTCAATTTTGTTCTGAGACTGGAGAAACTAAAGAGGTAAGTGATCAGTGTGAACAATTGTTTCTTTCCCCAAAAGTTAATGTCTCCAATACTTGATAGCTTGGACCAACGCATATAATTTTTTATCATATATGGAGTAGTTCCTTTTAGCAGCAGAACTTTTTTTTGAATGATAGGCCACAGGATGACCATTTTGCTTCAGAACAGCACCAAGTGCATACTGTGAAGCATTTGTCTCAATCTCAAAAAGCTGTAAGAGATCTAGAAGAACAAGAACAGGTGTTGAACACAATTTCTCTTTCAATGCACTGAAAGCATGAGAATGGATTTCTGTCCACTTGAATGCAACATTGGTCTTTGTCAATTGGTGCAAAGGTGCAACAATGTCTGAGTAATGTAAGATGAACTTGTGGTAGAAGTTGGCAAGACCAAGAAAACTCCTCAATTCGATGAGATTTGAAGGAATAGGCCACTTGAGAAGAACTTCCACTTTTGTAGGATCAACATGAATTCTATCTACATCAATGACAAATCCAAGATAGGAGATGGATGTCTGACCAAAAGAAAACTTAGGAAAGTTGACATACAAACTGTTCCACTGAAATGTATGAAGAACATGTTCCAAATGTTGAAGATGAACTTTCCAAGTGTGAGAAAAGATAAGAATATCATCTAAGTAGATGATAACAAATTTATCCAAACAATCACGAAATACCTCATGCATCAATCTCATGAAAGTGGCAGGAGCATCAGTGAAACCAAATGGCATCACAAGCCACTCAAAAAGATCCATTTTGGTTTTGAAAGCAGTCTTCCATGTGTCCTCTACTTGAACTCTAACCTGATGATACCCACTTTTTAAATCAATCTTGGAGAAGAATTTAGCACCTTGAAGTTGATCCAAGAGGTCATCAATGTGTGGAAGTGGATATCAATTTTTGATGGTGATCTTATTTAATGCCCAAAAATCAATACAAAGACGGGGTGATCCCACAATAGTGGTTTACAATTTTTGGCCAAACTGGACACTGAAATTATTATTTTTAACTAAATCTTCACATTCGGGCACCTATAGCGGCTAAACCATGACGAATTTGAAGATGATGCAAATTAGAGTCTCATCGAATTTTGTCTATAGATTCTTAATTTTTTTTTTTCAATTTTTTTGGAATCAGATTGCACTTCTTTTTCCATCTCCCACGAAAAATGGTTTTTTTCAGAAAACAACATTTAAAAAAAGTGATGCTCACTGTATACAACAATTTTTTTTGTATGAAAGATAAAATTCTATTTTTTTCGAATTTAGATTTGTAACTACGATATCTAGCACTTTCATTTGGTCTCATATTTTTTTATTGAATATTTTTTTCCTTAATAGAGTTTCAAAGTCAAACCAATTGCAATTCAGACATAGGCAGACTGTATACAACATAATTTTTTATGTATCTATCGAAATTCAAATTTTTTTTTTTTAATGGATCAAGGACATCAATACCCAGTACGAACATATTTTTTTAAAAATTATTTTGATAATTTAATATTTTTTCACATGTGCAAAACAAAGAGCTTGATTTTCGATGAAAAACCTATGTTTAATAAAACTAAAAAAACACATACATAATAAAATTAAAACATATTAAAATTATATTCGTTGGATAGCTCGTTACGAGGACTACCATCTTCTAGTTGGGTCTGTGAAGTCTCCTCCATTTTCATCCTCAACCCGTGCTTCAAAGGAAAAAAAATTGGAAGTTTTTTGTGAGAGAGGGTAGGAAGGTGGGAAAAGGGTGGTTCGAGCGAACCTAAAGGGTTCGATCGAACCCCCAGGGGTTCACTCGAACCCCAGTTCTCTCGAACCAGGGTTCGAGCGAACCCCCCTTCCACTATGGAAAATGCATGTTTCCACATTCAAAGAGGTTCGATCGAACCTTGGTTCAAACGAACCCCTCAAAACATTTTTTTTTGAGTGGGGGTGTTTTTTGGAAGTTTTTCTTCCTCATTCGAATTGTAAACCACTTTTGTGGGTTCACCCGACGCCAAGTTCCATCCTTCTTAAGCACAAGCAAGATTGGTGAAGCACAAGGGGATGTACTCGGTTTAATGAAACCTTTAGACGATAGATCTTGAATTTGCCTTTTTATCTCATCACTTGGAAGAATTGATTGTCGATACAATGGGTCATTAGGAAGAGAAGCAACAGGAACAATATCAATAGTGTGATTGATTGCTCATTTTGGGGGAAGTGTCTTAGGCTCCTCAAACACATGTGAATATTCTTGCAACAATTTTTCAAGAGTAGCATGTGGCTTAGACAATAACTTTTTCTTTAGAATTATCAGATTGTGGCCTTATGAAAATGAGTGCAAGCTCTTGTGCTTGATTGATTGCTTTGTGTGTATGCCTGCAACTGAGTAATTGATTTGTGGTGCTCTTAGTACATTTTATTAAGTATTCCTTATTATCTTGTTGCAGTGTATATGTATTTTTAAAGGCATCATAATGAGCTTTCCTATCATATTGATAGGGTTTTCTGAGAAACAAACCACAACAATCCATGGTGATTACATCACAGGTGACCTTATCAATGAATTTGGGACCAAATACAAAAGACACAGTGCATGTGTGTGTGATCTGAGAGGATGGATCATTATCCTTCCATCCAAGTGAATATGGATGAGGATGGGGATCCATCGACAAATTAAGTTTGTCGACAATGGACTTCGCAATCAAATTTTTTTGCGAGCCATTATTGATGATACAATCCACAAAAAAATTATGTGTTAAGTGAGCATGAGTGACAAACAAATTGTCATGCCCCCCTGAAGTAGAATGATGGTTCATTAAGATGACCTTATTGAGTCTACCTTTTAGTTCATCATATGTCTTATCATCACCAAAAGTCTCGATGGGAACATTTTTCTTTTCCTCATCACGAGACTGTACAATCAAATTCTTCTTCTTCAACTTAAAACATTCAGACTTTTCATGTCCCTTATTTTTACAATAAGTACAAAATTTAGATTTCTTAATATCAGAAGAAAAAGAAAAATAATAAGGAGAAGAATTTTTCTCTTTAGAAATTTTTTGTGGTGGCCGAGAACTTGACGCTTTTGGAGGACCTATAGAAAATGAAGATCGAGATGCACGAGATTGAGCAACAAAATTTTCATCTGCCAGTTGTGCTTGGTTGAATGTAGCATCAAGTGTTTCTAAGGTAGTATATTTCAACTCCCTAAATAAATGTTCTTGTAAACTACTCTTGAACTTCAGGATTAGAGCAACACTTGGATCTTGCACACAGAGTAGTATCCTGAGTCGATTGAATTGGTAGATATAATCCTGCACTGACATCCGCCTCCCTTGTCACAAACAAATCCACTTGATGTGCAAATCTTGGTCGTAGTTGGAAGGATAAAATGTATCCTTTAAGGTTATGACAAGTTGATTCCATGTGGTGATAGGATTTTGAGCATATTGTCACTCAATGACCAAAACCTTAGCAACACCAGAGAGCTTCAACTTTGCAAAAGGAACCTTATCATCATCAACAACCTCATTGTATGCGAACCATGTCTCCATATCAAGAATCCATGTGTAGAGCACATTAGGATCTCGAGATCCATCATAGATCTTTACTTCACATTTGGCTTGAGGTCTATGGCTTTTAGGACCAGGAAGCTGTTGAATTGCAATATCATTGACTTTATCAGTCAATGTGGTTATTATACTTGCAAGTTCTACAACTCTCTCAGCCAAATTAGCAGCCATGTTGTTGCGAGTTATAGCCAGTGGAATATTTTACACCTCCCAACAATAAAATGGACAAACACTATGAACCAACACTCTACGAGACATGGATGAAAATAATTTATCTCTTTGAGTGCTGGAATAAAACCAATTTATAAGGATATTTGAGACTCCACTAGACACAATGTGGCAAATTTTCAAGATCAAATGCCTCACGGTTTGCAGGATATGGAATTAATACTCTGTTAGATAAATGCTTTGAAAAACATTTGGGAGGACTTAATAGAATAATTTTTTATTAAATAAGGAATTTAAATTCCATATTATTGAAGCCAAAACCAAGCTAAAAACAAGAAAACCACATTTTTTACCCAAATACCACGTTTTTTGATCTAAAACCACTCACAAAATCGCCTGTGCATATGGATTTTGCAGCTACAACAACAATTTTTAAAATACCATAACTTTCTTGAAACACAACGAAATTTGAAACCGTAAAATATTCTAGAAATCTCTCAGAGAGGGACTTCTAGATTCACAAACCATTGAACAAAATATTACTCATGTAAAATGTTGTTAATGAAAGAACATCACAGGTTTTCAAAGAAAATATACAAAAAATTTAAAAGAAAAGTGCTTACTTTTCAAGCAAACACCTCCAGTTGCTTTTGGATGACTAATTCTCCTCAAATGAGTGCAAAAGATTCAAAAATTATCTACTGGACACGACTTATTTTTTTGATAAAATAAATTTGGATGATAAATTCATTCCCAATGATCAGAGAATGCTCTTATACCAACTGATATGCAAGCACAAGAAAATAAGAAGCAACAAACAAATATTCAATTCTACAAATGAGACAATAATCTCTGTAGTCAGAGAACAAATTCAAATATTGACATTATCCTCTACAAGTAAAAGTTGTAAACTTGTAATTCCAATCTATCCCTGGAAGGGGAAAATACATTATTATATAGGCATTATGTATGCCAAAATTAAAGATTTGGAATATCATCCAAATCTTCACGTGAAGTGGAAATGGCAACAAAATAATTTTCTAGCTTATGCTAACTTCCCAACAATTTTCTAATTTATGCTAACTTCCTAACAACTAGGAAACTAATATTTGACTTTCACTTTTTACATAGGATAAAAACTAACAAATATTAAAATAATAATTAAAATCATATGCTCTAACCTATACCCTATGAATCCTCATCAGTTATGAGGACAATGTATTGACTAATATTCTTAAGTTCTACTATTTCTCCATAACTCCCAAAACCAACGAGTTAGAGTTTGTGACTTAGTACAACTTAAAACCACATGAATCAAAAATTAAAGCAAACACCCAAGTAGCTCAACTAGGAAAACAAGTAGCTCAACCAACCAAGCAAGTAGCTCAACTAGGCAAACAAGTAGCTCAAGCAAGCGGGTAGCTCAAGCACACAGGCAAGTAGCTCAAGCATACAAGCAACCAACTCAAGTAGACAAGCAAGTAACTCAAGCACACAAGCAACCAAATCAAGTAGACAAGCAGGTAGCTCAAGCACGTAAGCAAGTAGCTCAAGCATGCAAGTAACTAGCTCAAGCAAGTATGCAACCAGCTCAAGCACACAAGCAACTAGCTCAAACAAGTATGCAACTAGCTCAAGTAGGCAAGCAAGTAGCTCAAGCACTCAAACAACTAGCTCAAACAAGTAGGCAACCAACTCAAGCACACAAGCAACCAGCTCAAGCAAGTAGGCAAGTAGCTCAAGTAGACAAACAGGTAGCTCAAGCACACAAGTAGCTCAAACAAGTAGGCAACTAGCTCAAGTAGGCAAGCAAGTAGCTCAAGCAGGCAAGAAACTAGCTCAATCAAGTAGAAAACCAGCTCAAGTAGACAAGCAGGTAGCTCAAGTACACAAGCAACTAGCTCAAGCACGCACATGATGGCAGGAAAGATGCTCTAATACCACTGTAATGTCCCTTACTCAGTTTTCCCTAAAAAATTCTTATAGATTAGGTTTAAGGTTTCTTCTTTTCCAAATGAATGTTCTCCTAATGCAATAACCCTAGATTGGAATCTTGTATTCACCATATTAACAACATATTTGTTAGCATTAATATCTAGATATCCAAAATATAAGCATAATCACAAAAGTAATAATGAAGACAGAAGAGGAGTGGCATGGGTAGATCCTCCTGAAGTCATCCATCTAATCCCAAGGGCACAAGCATCTCCTCAAGACAACCCACCCCTTGGCTCCGAGTTGAACATCCAAACTAAGACCATTCCATATTCAGAGTGGTGTGCTTAGTGGAAACACTAGTACCTGCTTTCTCTACCAATTCAACACCTCATAAGACACTTGACTTATTGGGGATAATCGGGGGAACGGATAAGTGGCCCAGGCCTACCACCCCTCCATGGCCGCAGCGGACTGAGTGGAACCCCCACCCCTCCATGGCCTACCCAGGCCTTGGGACTAAGCAGATTTTGAGTGGAATTTCCACCCCTCCAGGGCCCATCCCTGCCTTGGGTTCCGGGGCAAACTTAAGTGGGGTTTTTAGGCACCACTTCCCTCACACCCTTCCTCCCAATAAGTTTGCAAACACAAGGAAGACAATCTTTTAGCAATCAAATACATTTTCTTGTATTACTGTTTCTTGAAGTCAATATCAACATCATTATCATCATGATAATATTAAAGAAAGCATTACGTCAATAATCAAACTAGCAATATTTGTTTCTTATATTCAAAATATGCTAAATATTATTATTAAGTGAGTACATCACCCGAGTTGCTATATATCTTCATGTTTCCTTATTCGCCTCCTTCAACCTTATACTAAATTGATCATAGGATGAGGACAATTCATAAATATACATAATCTACTTTTGTTTATATTAAAAAGTCATCATTACTTATAAGTATCATTATTGCATAATCATGTATGTATATATATATATATACTTTATATGCATATATATATATATTTATTCTATTACTTATATCCATTAGTATTCATGTATATGTTTATATAATTATTCTTTCCTTCTTTATTCATTATTAAATTTATCTATATCTATGCATATATACTTGAATGTCTAATAAATTATATATATATATTAAATGACTCTATATTCCAATGCATAACAATCATTGTTGTTGTTGTTTTGAATTGCAGATCATATTTCTCAATGTTTTCCCCTCTTCCTTATTTTCCTTCTATTTATACCATTCAAGGTAGATGACTCATGGAGGGAATGTTTTGTTTGGTGAAAGAGGTGACTTTCCATAAAATATATCCCTTTGTTAGATTTAATTGCTACCTTTAAAGGCTTGTTATCACAATAATATCTATTTTTGAAAATAATATATTATTACTAATAATTATGATATTTCAGATTATATACTTATTTAATTATTTTATTTTGGTGTTTTATTGAACAAATTTTAACATTAAAGTATAATAATTAGACCAATTTACTAATATCTTATTATTATTATATTCTAATGTATTACAATCTTTGATGTGTAATGATTATAGTATTTATTTATTATTATTATTTTTGATATTAAGTTATTTAATACTAGAATGTAATAACAATAATTTTCTTATATATTATTATATTATTTGTTATTTCATATTTATATATTAATATGGTACACATTTATTTAATATTTAATATTAATATTGCTATTTATTTTATTTATTAATTTATTTGTATTTTAACACTTGGTTTTTATGGTATTGAAATTTCGGGGACATGACATTCTGTTATGCATTTTGCCTTGAAATTTTGATAAGATTTTAAAAAGAAGTCTTCACGAGGCTTAAGAGGTTCCATAGGTTTGGGCCAAAAGGAATCCAATGAGAAATTCCCATGGGAAGACACAAGATTAAAGCCACTATGATACACAGTAAAGATTTGATTACCAAATGGAAACCTTAAGCATTTATGCACTACCGACAGGATGACATCCATGGAGCATAGCCATGGATAGCCAAGATTCACATAGAATTGGTCTGACAATGGGATGATGGAGAATGGGACATTCAATTGTTTCAATCCAACTTTTAAAGGAAGAGTGATCAACCCTATCGTAGGGCAAGAAAAACCATTATGTGTTTTGATTGATGCTTTTGGTTGTTCATAAGAATCTTGATAAAGTTCATGCACAAATAACAATTCCTCGATGATCACATTCTCTACACATGCACAATCAATAAATATCCCATTGGTAGGCTTGTCATTGATTCTTCCAGTGATGTAAAGAGGACAATCAAGTGTGTGTTTGATTATGTCATTTTGTGAGAAAGCAATGTCAAGAGACATTTTGGTTTGGCCCTGACGAGGTTGAAAATCAATGAAGGTGACTAGATTATCATATCCCTTATCATTCATGTTATCATCATTCATGTCAACATTCATCACATCATTCTTGGCATCACTAGCTTTCACAAAAGAGATATTATAATTTGGCATGGGAAAGATTTACAAATTTTGGTTGGTTGGTGCAACAAACTTGTTTCCTTGATCATTAACACCACCAATCTAGATGTGATTAGAATCAATGAGGTCTTGCACAATATGTTTAAAACGCTTGCAATGTTCAGTATCATGTCCATTTTGACAGTGATAGTGGAAAAAGGCATTTCAGTTAAAGTTTGGAGGTAAGGACTTAGTGTTATCAATGGCTCTAACGAGAGGTAAGGTAACTAAGTTCTTACTCATAAGTTGCAACATGGTGGAATGGAGGGTATCAAATAACGGGGTAAACTATATACTCCTTTCCCAAAATTGATATGGACTTTTTTTTATTGCAGCTACTTGAGAGTTAACATGTTGACTTGTTTAGGGTGGATTTGTCTATAAAAAGCTCTTATTTTGTTTCTTGAATGGTTGGAAATTTTTATGGGGCACATATTCAAATTTCTCAGGATGATTAGCAGTTTTTGCTTCACGATGACTAGTTGAATTCTGATAGTCACGAATAGTTGTGCACAAATGTATAAAGGAGGGAAATTTCATCACCCCAAGCTTGTCTTGAATTTTGTTTTGCAAATTTTCAATGAACATTCTTTGAAGATTAGCATCGAGAATCTTAATATTGATTTCTGAGTAAAACAATTTCTGTCGTGCTATAAAATCAGTGATCTTTTCATCATCATTTTTTTTACATTTCATTAAAACAACTAAGGTCATTTTGGGACCAATGTGCACTTGGAAATGGTTGAGAAATGCACCAACAAGATCATTGAATGAACTAATTGAGCTATTTGGTAAATGAAAAAACCATTCCAAGGTTGTATTTTTCAAAGACCTAGGGAAGAGCTTAGCCAAGAACTTGTCTTCAAAAATGAAGTCACTATATAAGGTTGTGTATGTCAGAACATGGTTGCTAGGATCTCCTTTACCACCATATTTCTCAAATCTAAGAATCTCTATGCCTTGTGGCATTTGTGTTCTCAATATCTCCAAGGATAATGGGTTTATTTTGACATATTGTTGTGAACCCCAATCCTATTCCTACATAAACACAACAAATAAACACATTAGTGAGTTCATATGCAAGATAAAATAAGGATTCCCCATGAAATCCATTTACAATGTTCAAAATAGAAAAAATAAAGAAACAAAACATGGAAAAATAATTGAAATCCTAATTAAGCATACAAACTCTTGATCCCATGGGGGAGTTGGTGCCAATTGGTGTGTCGAAATTAGCCCTTTCCCAACTCCTTTGTAAGATTGATAATGATTTGGTGATGGTTGTAGCTCCTTGATGATATTTTGACATAACCTAACTATGAAATTATGAAAATGATGAACATTTTCTATGAAGTAGACAAAATTAGCTCTCAATGTGAAGAGAGTAACTTTGCTCAAATTGTGGATGAGGATGAAGTTGAGTATAGTAAGTTTACTCAAATTGTGGATGAGGATGAAGTTGAGTATAGTAAGTTTACTCAAATTGTGGATGATAGAATGAGAGGAAGAGTCTCTCATTTATAGATTTCCAAAATGGAAGAAAGAGTGATTTGGAGAAATGTGGGGTCATTCAACATCCAATGGTCAAGTGTCACTTGTCAAGATGTCAATGGTTGAGGAATGAGCACATTTTGGTCAATATGCATAATAAATGCCATGAGATTCAAATTTGAAATTTGAATGTGACATGTTGGAAGGAGAGAAAAATGGAGTTAATGTCACTTGGCTCAAGGCCAAGGACATGTAAGAGGCATTAAATGCCTTGTTGGAAGGACCAAGCCCACTTGAATTTGAATTCAAATTTGAGGGAATATTCCCCTTTTATGCCATGTGAGGGAAAATAAGAGATTTAATAAATCAAAGTAATTGATTTATTGTGCAAGTTGCATTCTCTAGAGGATGTGACATGGATTAAGATTAAATTAATCATGGTTAATTAATTTAATGAGAGATTAGGAGATGTGACAACTTTGACTTGAATTTATTAGTTAACTTAAATCACAAGGATGAGAGATAGATTTAATTAAATGAAGGGATTTAATCAAAGAGGAATGATGATGTTAGATTAAATATAACAAGGTTTAATTTATTCCATTTAATAGGATGACTTTTAGAGATTAATTAAATAAAATGTATTATTTAATTAAACAGAGATACAAGGTTAATTAAATTAAATTGATTAATTTAATCAACAGGGAAGCATGATTTAATTAGATAAATAATGATTTATTTAATTAAAGGTGATGACAAGCCGAGAAGGTGATTCAGGATGAAACGATGTTAGTGATCAGGATTAGGTGTATAGGATTGAATTGCATATTTTCCATGTCTACAATTGCGAAGGTTGGCCATTTTAATTTTAGTTCAATGTGGTAATTTGTTGTTGGAGGGATGAAACATTTTGTAAGAGTTTGTTAAGGACATAATCATTGGTTGTGTTGTTAGATGGAGGTGAATAAGGTGGAGGTGTATATGTATTTGGAGGACAATTGAATTATAAATTTGTGAGGGGAGATGGATTAGGAGATATGAGATTTGAAAGCACAAAGCTAAAGGGATTCATAGTGGAAATGCCTAAGGTTTTATTAACATTACTAGTGGGTTGCCTCGTAATAGTTGGATTACTATATGTAGGAATAGAGGCCACAATTGTAGGATGAAGAATCAGATATACACATTGACTTTGAGTGTACCCCAAAGTTTGAGCACGACTAGCCATTGTAGGGACATGATTGTTAATGATATGAGATAGGATACACACAAGCTTTACTCCTTGTTCATTATCAAGCATTTTCCTCCTATTGTATATGATAGGAATTGTAGTACCAACAATGTATTCAGAACTCACAAAGTTTTGTAATTTTTCTAAGGCTTTATCCATTTTTTTAAAATTTTTTTGAGGTACATTACAAACCATTGTGTCAAAATTAGTCACATTGGTTGTGGGTAGGATGGGCATGGGAAATGTGGTATCAAAGCTATGGTCCATAATGGGTTGACTAGTATCAACACTATGAGTGAAAGAGTTCGAAAACTCAAGATCCACGGTGGATGTAGTAGCGCAGGATGGCATGAGTCTCAAACTATGTCTCACTAGAGTATTGGCAATAGGACACCAGGTTGTGAAGCTCATAAAAGTTTCACCAAACCTACATGCACCCAAAATGGAGAAAGAGCACTAAGCAAATGCATTAAACACCCAAAAATTGGAAGTAAAAAGATTTTGCAATTTTCATATTTGAAACAAAATAATCTACTGATTATGCTATCTAAAAACCTGAAAATGATGTCTTTTAATGTCAATTTTGATTTAAAACAATGCACTTAATTTGACCAATTGAACTTAATGCAAGCAATTACATAATTTTTTTATTTCTGAAATTGAAACATAGATGTAACAACAAAAGAAAACAAAGCAAACATAGACCAATAAATGCCCATAAATTTGAAACAACACATGTACATGGACTAATTCGCCCTTGGGCAAATGAGCACTAGGTTAGGGATCTGAAAAATCAAAGTTTGAATTTCCTGCTTAATGTTTGAATTCTCAATTTCAATTTGTAGACTATGGTTTTAGTGACCAAAATTTCTAGATTTAGGTGTCCTAATGAAAATGAAATTAGTGACAAATGGTGAACAAAGTGACAATTTTTAAAATGCAATTTTGACCAAATTTGTGAATGTAAAATGACTAAAAATACACTAATATGCAAGTATTATGCATGCAAAAAACAAAATTCAGAATTTAAACAATGCAAAATGCAAATTTAAAACCTAAATGAGATGAAAACTAATGCCATTTTGACAACCCTAAATGGAATGCAAACTAATGCAATTTCAATGCACACTAATGCAAATCCTAGATTTGGGGTTTGAATGGACTCCAATTTTAGAATTTAAGATGTACAATGTTGGGTTCACCAAAATGAAATGGGGTGGTTGAATATGTGATGCACCTATCTTCCTTATTTCATCAAGAAATGAGATCCCCAAAGGTAGGATTGACTTTCAACCCTAGGTGAGTCAACCCAATTAGAGATCTTGCAAATTTTCTTATGACAAGATGGTGTAAAATCTGCCTGAACAATACTTTGGGGAGAAAAACTAAAAATAGTAAATGAACTCGATTATGCAATGTGAAACTTGAATCATCAATTTAAAGCATAAAACAATCAAAAACAACAAACTTCTGGCAGATCTGAGAGGTATAAGACACCGTGCACTTGTCACCAAAAGTTGTTATTGAGTGTCCTCTTGGGACATATTTGCCCTAGGACGAATGGGTCCTACTATAGGGATCCAAAATCTGAT
This sequence comes from Sequoiadendron giganteum, assembly GCA_007115665.2. Lineage (NCBI taxonomy): Eukaryota > Viridiplantae > Streptophyta > Pinopsida > Cupressales > Cupressaceae > Sequoiadendron > Sequoiadendron giganteum. The sequence goes on along the minus strand of CM021105.1, from coordinate 667,988,609 downwards.
TTCACAGTCCTCTACTCCTAGATCCATACTCCTGATTTCTCTAGATCTCACTATTGGAAAGTTGGAATTAAATTCTACAAGTATGATTCGTGCCTTGAAAACTTTGACAACTTTGCAAAATTGCACTTTTGATCAATCTTCAATCCTTCTTCACCTAAAAATTTGCACATACAAAGAGTTTTTTTTGTTTTTGGTGAATGGGGGTTTGCTTTGGTCAATCCCCATTTTGGTAATTAAACCTTGAAATGAAATTAAACATGAATGGAAGGAACGATGAATGACCAATGTGATGTTGCAACTCACCAAACCATTGAATGGAGATCCTTAGAGGACTGAAGTCTAACACATCTCTCCAAGGTCTTGATCTTTTATGAAATGGCTTGATTGGATGTTTATCTTGATGCTTGAATTTTGACTTGAATGCTTGAAACCTGCATCACAATGCTAGCTTCAAAAACATGCATAGATGCAAATAACTTTGACATGATGCTTGAGATCTTGAATGTTGATGTAGAAGACTGATAAATCTTCTCTTGAACACCTTTGACAATAATCTTTGCTCCTGGAATGCTTGCATAAAAACTCAAGATGTTGAGTTGATAAAAAGACCTTGTATTTATAGGAAATTTTTTAATTTCTCAAAAATTAAACATCAAAGGTCGACAATTGCAATTTGAATTTGAATCATAAAAATGCCGCCAGAAAAATATTAAAATCTAAGATTCTCAAGTCAAAGAGGACCCATTCTCCCTTGGGTGAATGGGTCCTAGGACCTAAATCTAAGACACTCAATTTCCAAGGTAATTTAATTAATGTTTGCAATTGTTTAATATAGGTTCCCCTTTCGGAAAATGAGATTAATTAGACTTTTAAATGCATAATTGGGTCAATTAGAGGCTTAATTAATTCCAATTAAATTAAGGGACCCAAATATAGAGTGAAAATGTAAAGGTGCACATTTTTCTACACTACATGACCATTTTAGAGAAGGTGTATTTTTTGAACTATGTGCAAGCTTGGAGGTAAGTGTTGTAAGGTCATAGTAGATAGTGGTAGTATAGATAACCTAGTTTCTAAAGAGATGATAGAAAAGCTAGGTTTGAAAAGGTGTAAACACCCAAGTCTATGTAAATTTTATTGGTTGCAAAAGGAACATGATATGATAGTGAAGGAACAATATTTAGTTAGTTTTCAGATTGGGTCCTATAAGGGCTAAGTTTTGTGTGATGTGATGACAATGAATGCATGTCATGTGTTTTTGGGAAGACCATGGAAGTTTGATAGAGAAGCCATCTATTATGGAAAAATAAATTTGTACACCATCATGAAGGTTGAACATAAGTATATTTTTATTTTTATAAAGGAGAAGGAGAAGCAAGTAAAGGAAAGTAGTTTTTTAGTTTGTTGTAGTGCAAAAAGACATGTCATGGAGGAAGTTGGAGGAGTTGAGCACAACTCCATGGAGGTTCATAAGGATAAGATTACATATGGCAAGAGTGGATAGAATATTGGTTTATGGAGCAACAAAATAAAGGCAAGGAAGAGGAGGTTTATAGAGGACACATCCCAAGTTATAGTTGGGAAGTATATTTTTTATGAAGGCCATAATTCTACCTTATAGAGTAGAATAAGAAGAGATGAGCTATGCGTAGAGAATAGAGAGAAAGAGCAAAAGGGAACAAATGAAAAAGTCCAAGGGGATAAAGAGAAGATGCAGATAAAGGAAAAATATGAGATTACCATCCAATGCACTTTCAAATGTTTCTAAGTTTTTCAAACTCATGGTGTTGCAATCTGCTTGTCATTGATGTCAAAATTTATATGGAGAGTGTTGCAATCTGGTTGTTTGGTTGCCAGAGTCTTTGAGAAATACTTTGTATTTCTCTGTTGATGATGTGTTTGCTCCTGTGGTTTCGAAGATAACTTCATGTTGTGTCGGGGCATGTGTGATTCAAGTTTCAGTTCATTTGGGTTACCTGAAAGGTGTTTTTGAGAGTGACAAGTTCAAGCCTATTTTGATTATGTGAGGATGCTCATAAAGCTGCAAAGTTTGGCTCTACATATCTTCATATTTGTAGATATGGTTATGCAGTTCAAAAAATAATTTTTTGGAGATGGTAAGGTGCTATATCCAAAGTTTCATATAAATAACCCTTCTGCAGAGAAAGTTTGAAGTGATAGTGTATAGGACTGTGTTGTCTGGTGACTGGTTTCATGTTTGTTGGCTTGCACCAACTTGTTGTTGCATGAAGTTGTGAAAGGGATGGGATGTATGAGGGTGTTCTTGAATATCATGTGATGGTTTTTTATGATCTGCAAGGTGTTTTTTGGTTTCTCTGATACAAACTGTGCTTTGGAATGAAGGTTTTGTTGGCTTATGCTTTTTCCTAGCTGACTAAGGCATGTTGATGATGTGTGTCACAAGTTCGAGTGTGATTAGAGATTATGGAGTGTTTGAAGGTGTTGTATGGGTCATGTTGACTCATCTAGGAGAAGTGCAAGTAATGCTTTATCATTCAAGTGTACTGCCAATGTTGTGAAGGCCAACATGCTACAAGTTTCATGCTTTCTTGCTTATGGCCGACCTAATTTGAATTTGTGAAGCATGTAGATGATTTCCATAGAAGATTGAATTTGAGAAGATATTTTGGGACCAATTTAAGCGTGCATTGGAATTTGCAAGGCGTGTTCCTCTTCTTGGTGTTGCATGTTGTCTTTTGGGTCTTGCCCTCTACACTTTTCATACTGTTTGTTTCATCTTTGGTTGACTTGAAAATTTAATATTCTTATTGTTGTAGGTTGACATGTGAATGCAATCAATGTAATATTAAGTATAAATTATAAACCTAGTTGATCTAGGTTGTGAATAGAGAAGGATAATGAATATGTGATGCATTATGATAGTTGTGTAAGCAACTGAAAGAGAAAGAGCAAAAGTGGTAAATCCTATCCGGTTTCATTTTGATCATATCTTTGTGACAAAAGGGAAGTGAGAAGGTGATTAATTGTTTGCTGGAGGTAGTGAGCCAAAGGAAAAACTTCTTGAATGTTGAAAGCAGTCAACTAGCAAGCAACAAAGAAGATATTTGAAGTTGCAGAAGAGGTTGTAAAAACAAATTCAATCATCAAAATGATTGAGCTTAATTGTTAGTTTCAGACAGTGGAAGGACTGCCATTCTGTAATCATTCATGAGTTTGTATTCAGATCAGGGATTTGTATCCTCCTTGGGTTATTGTTCTAAAACAAAGTGTAATCAGGGAGTTGTAGCTTCCTTGGGAGTGACCCTAAAATTATTATCAGGGAGTTGCAACTTCCTTGGGTTGTAGCCCTAAAACAAAGTTGTAACTATTATTCATTTGTGAGGCTAGATTAGGACAATATATCCTACCAGCATTTCTCACCATGATTTTTCCCTTGTGGGGTTTTCCACATACATTTGGTATTCTATTGTGTTGTGCATTGTGTTCATCTTTCATGTTCTTGCTTATGTGGTAGAGTTTGAAGTTTCTTTTGTTCCAAAAGTTTTGAGATCTAATAGAATATTGATTCACCCTCCTCTCAGTATTATGATGTGTTCAACAATTGGTATTAGAGCTTGGTTCCTTAGAAGAAGTCTAAGAGCTTGAGGAAGATCTGGGATGGCAAAAGAAGGATCTCACAAGGCACCTAGGTTTGATGGAACAAATTTCACTTTATGGTAATTCGAGATGGAAACATATATATCCTTTTTAGGGTTTGGTATTTGGAAATTAGTCAGAGATGGTTATCTATTCTTGCTACTCCAATTGATCCGGCAAAGATTAGGGTCTATGAGAATAATGGAAAGGAAAACAATGCTATCTTGAGTGGGCAATCAGATTCTGATTTTGTAAAAGTAATGTACTGCAAGTCAACAAAGGAGGTCTTAGATAAACTTAGTGGCATTTATGAAGGATACATCAAAGTAAAACAAGTCAAGTTGTAGATCTACAAAGCCAAGTTAGAGAACTTGAAAATGTCAGAGGATGAAGATATTGCGGGATATTTTCTCCAGGTAGATGAAGTGGTCAATGCAATTAGAGGACTTGGTGAAGATCTAGAAGAATCTGTGGTGGTCAAAAATTACCAATATCTCTTCCTAAAACTTAAAGTTCTAAAGTTTCTTCTATTGAGGAAGCCAAAGATCTTGATAAAATTTCAATGGAACAATTATATGGTTCCCTTACTACATTTGAGATGAGAAGTTTGACAAAGAAGCTCCAAAGAAGGAGCAAATTTCAAAGCGAATAAGAAAGAAATATATGAAGCATTTGATTTGGATAGTGGCATTGATGAAGATAATAAAATTTTGTAAGGAAGTTGAAGAGGGTACCAAAAATTACAAAGGTAAGCTACCTTTCAAATGTTTGAAGTGTGGTGAGGTTGGTCATTTTTCTTCTAAATGTCCCTTAAAAGATTCTAAAAAGAGAAACAATGGTTCAAAAAAAAAAAACTTTAAAAAGAGTCTCTACTCCAAGGAAGATTCCTCCTCTTCAAAGGATGATGAATCTAGTGGTCTAACTAATGAAGATGAAATCATGTTCTTGGTTGCTAAGAAGACTAAAGATGGAACTAAAGATCCAAGTGTTGTGTGTATTGATTTTCATGCAAAAGATTATGCAAACTCATGGGTGATTGACAATGGTTGTTCAAACCACATGATAGGAAATAGTAGCAAGTTTATCAAGCATGTGAAGTGGAATGGAGGCATAGTCAAGCTTGGAGATGACACTTTAGTGCAGATTTGTGGAAAAGGTACAATAAGTATGGATGGAAAGCATAAAATAAAATATGTTCTTTATGTTAAAGGTCTCAAGCACAATCTTCTTAGTGTGATTCAGATGTACAAAAATGGATATAATCTCATATTCAATGAAAGAGTATGTGAAATTAGAAAAAGAAAGTCTAGAAAATTGGTTGCAAAAGGATCTATGACAAATGGTGACATTTACAGTCTAAGGGATGTCAATGGGAGAACTTGTCTTTTGGGACAAGAAAGTGAATGTTGGCTTTGGCATAGGAGAATGGGGCACATCAACTTTGAAAATCTTGTGAAGATCATCTCATTACATGCAATAAGAGATATGCCTAAGATAATAAAGCATACAAGTATTGGGTGCAAGGAATGCTAGTTTGGAAGTAGAAAAGGATAAGTTTCAAGTCCAAAGAGTATTCTTCCTCTAGATCATTGGAGTTGATACATATTGATTTATCTAGACCTATCGGAACAAAAAGTCTGAGAGGAGAAAGGTATTTCATGCTTTTTATTGATGATTTCTCTAGGATGACATGGGTTACATTCTTGAAAGATAAATCTAATTCTTTTAGTAGATTCAAGATCCTCAAATCAATAGTTGAGAATGAAATGAATGTTAAAATCAAATGTTTGAGGTCTGATAGAGGAGGTGAGTTCACATCAAATGAGTTTAATGATTTTTGTGAAGAACATGGAATAAGAAGGCATCTATCTTTTGCTAGAACTCCTTAGCAGATTGGGGTACTGGAAAGAAAGAATAGGACTGTTCAAGAGATGGAAAGAACCATGTTGATGGAAGCGAATATGTTTGTTTTTTATTGGAAAGAAGCAGTTCATACTATAGTCTATATTCTTAATAGAGGATTGTTAAGACTAAACAACACTAAGACCCCATATGAGTTATGGTATGGAAGATCGATAATTTTCAAGTATCTTAGAGTCTTTGGAAGAAAATGTTATATCAAAAGAGATGAAGATGTGCTAGGGAAGTTTGATTCAGAAGCTGATGAAGGCATATTTCTTGGATATTCATCTCAAAGTAAAGCATATAGGTGCTACAACAAAAGATTGGGAAGAATAGTTGAAAGTACAAATGTCAAGGTTGATGAAGATCTACATTAGAATATGAATGAAATTGGGAATTACAAATCTAATGCACCTCCCTATTCAGAAGAAGAAGTCAAAGAAAAAAAGGAAATTGTAGAAAAAAATAGTAAGAATCCTACCAAGTATGTTCAAAATAATCATTTAGAGGACCAGATTATTGGAAATAAGAATGAAGGAGTGTTGACCAAGAGAAGGCTTGCAAAGACAAATGAACAAGTAAAATTTTGTTTTCTATCAAAGATAGAACCAAGAACTTGTGTTGATGCTAGCAAAGATGAAGGATGGATACAAGCAATGGAAGAAGAATTGAATTAGATTAAGAAGAATCAGACTTGGGAACTATTTCCAAGGCTTGCAGACAAAAAGGTGATAGGAAAAAAGTAGGATTTCAAGAATAAATTGAATGAGGAAGGAGAAGTTGTAAGAAACAATGCTAGATTGGTATGCAAAGGCTATTCATAGGTGGAAGGAATTGATTTGGAGGAGACTTTTGCTCCAGTTGCAAGAATGGAGGCAATCAAAATGTTTCTTTCCTTTTTTCCCACAAGAACTTCAAAGTTTATCAGATGGATGTCAAATCAGCTTTCTTGAATGGAGATTTGGAAGAATTCTACATAGAGCAACCTGATGGATTCCAATTATCAGAAGACCCAAATGTGGTGTGCAAAATCAAAAAGGCATTGTATGTTCTCAAACAAGCTCCTAGGGCTTGGTATACAAGGTTAGACAAATACTTGCTTCAACAAGGTTTCAAGAAAGGTACCGCAAACATTAATCTTTACTTCAAGGTTGAGGATGAAATAATTTTAATAGTTGTATATGTTGATGATATAATCTTTGGTGGAAATGATGAGATGTGCAATTTTTTTTTTGAAGAAATGTAGAAGGAATTTGAAATGTTTATGATAGGTGAGTTGTCCTTTCTTGGTCTTCAAATTTCTCAGCTAGATGATGGTATCTTTATTTCTCAAGCAAAGTATGTCCAAGAGATGTTGAAGAAGTTTGGTAAGGAAGATTGAAAACCAGTAAGTACTCTCATGGTAAATGGTTGTCATGTGAGAAAAAGATGATGAGTCTCCCCTAGTTGTTCAGACTCTATACAAATCTATGATTGGAAGTCTATTGTATTTAACTACTTCAAGACCTGATATCATGCTTCTGGTATGTTTGGTTGCAATATTTCAAGCTAATCCTAAAGAAACTCATGTGAAGGCAATCAAGAGAATCTTCAAATATTTTAAGAGCACTCTGGATTATGGTTTATGGTATCCAAAAGGGAATGATTTTGATCTAAGTTCATACACTAATGTTGATTGGGTTGGTTGTATTGATGATAGGAGTACTAGTGGTGGTGCTTTCTTTCTAGGAAACAAGTTGGTTTCATGGCATACTAAGAAGCAAGCTTCAATATCTTTGTCAATAGTAGAAGCAGGGTGTATTACTACAACATCTTGTTGTACTCAAGTGTTGTGGATGAAGCAAACACTGAAGGATATCAAGATAATGTATGATGAACCCATTCCTATACTATATGACAATACAAGTGCTATCAATATCTCAAAGAATCTAGTGATGCATTCTAGAAACAAATGCATATCAACCATACTGTATCACTTTCTGAGAGAGAAGCTTGTAGATAAAGAAGTGAAGCTAGAGTATGTATCTACAAAGGATCAAATTATATACATTTTCACAAAGACACTTGCAAAAGAAAAAAATTGAATATTTGAGGCAAAATTTAGGGGTAATTGCCCCTCCTTGCTAGATGCAAAGTTGATGCATCTATCCAGGGGGGTTAATTCAAGCAATATCCTTGTTCCTAGGCTAATGGTGGTACCTCTCAAGGGGATCAGGTAGTGTTTGTTGATAGGGGGGGCTGTAAGTTGTTTCAAGGAGAGTTTGTAAAAAGGGGGAGAGAATGTGAGATTGTACCAAAGAGGGAAAAATTCCATTTTCCCTTTGCATTCAATGTTAAAGGGGGAGAGAGATTGTGCACCAAAGTGGTGTGAGGATGGTTTTTCCATCAATGAAAAAGGGAGAGATTGTTGCAATCTGGTCATCATTGATGCCAAAAGTTCTATGGAGAGTGTTGCAATCTGGTTGATTGGTTGCTAGAGTCTTTGAGAAATTCTCTGCATTTCTTCGCTAATGATGTTTTAAACTCCTACAGTTTGGAAGATAGCTTCATTTTGTTTTAGGGCATGTGTGATTCAAGTTTAAATTCATTTGTGTTATCGAAAAGGCATTTTTTGAGAGTGATAGATTCAAGTCTGTGTTGATTCTGTGAGGATGCTCACAGAGGTGCAAAGTTTGGCTCTGCATATTTGCATTTGCAGATATGGTTATGTGGTTCAAAAAATAAATTTTTGGAGATGTGAAGGTTCTATATCCAAAGTTTCATATAAATAAACCTTCAACAAAGAAAGTTTGAAGTGTCAATGTATAGGACTGAGTTGTTCGGTGAGTGGTTTCATGTTTGTTGGCTTGTGCCAACTTGTTGTTGCATGAAGTTGTGAAAGGGATGTATGAGGGTGTTCCTAAGAATCATGTGATGTTTGTTGATGCTTCACAAGGTGTTTTTTGATTTCTCCAATACAGGTTGTGGTATGAAATGAAGGTTTTGTTGGCTTATGCTTTTGCTTGGTCAACTAAGGCATGTTGATGATGTGTGCCACAAGTTCAAGTGTGAATGTACTTATGGAGTGTTTGAAGGTGTTGTATGGGTCATGTCAACTCATCTAGGAGAAGCATAAGTAATGCTTTATCATTCATGGGTACTACCAATGTTGTGAAGGTCGTCATGCTACAAGTTTCATGTTTTCTTGCTTATGACCAACTTAATTTGAATTTGTGAAGTGTGCAGATGATTTTTATAGAAGATTGAAATTGTGAAGAGAGTTTGGGACTAGGTTAAGTGTGTGTTGGAATCTGCAAGGTGTTTTCCTCTTACTGGTGTTGTGTGTAGTCTTTTGGGTCTTTCCCTCTACACGTTTCATATTGTTTGTTTATCTTTGGCCAACTTGCAAATATAATATTCTTATTGTTGTAGGCTGACATGTGAATGTATGTAATATCATGTATAAATTGTAAACCTAATTGATCTAGGTTGTGAATTGAGAAGGATGATGAGTAGGTGATGCATTATGATAATTGTGTAAATGACTAAAAGAGAAAGAGTGAAAGTGATAAATCTTGTCTGGTTTCATTTTGATCATATCTCTATGACAGAAGGGAAGTGAAAAAGGTGCTTAATTTTTTGTTGGAGGCAGTGAGCCAAAGGAAAAACTTCTTGAATGTTGAAAGAAGTGAGTCAGTAAGCAACAAAGAAGACATTTGAAGAAGTTGCAAAAGAGGTAAAGCAGAATTGAATCATCAAAAGGATTGAGCTTAATTGTCAATTTCAGACAGTGGAAGGACTTTCATTCTGTAATCATTCCTAAGTTCATACTCAAATTGGGGATTTGTAGCTTCCTTGGTTTGTAGCCCTAAAATAAAGTGTAATCAAGGAGTTGTAGCTTGCTTGGGAGTTACCCTAAAACCCTTTTCGTGGAGTCGTAGCTTCCTTGGTTTGTAGCCCTAAAACAAAGTTGTAATTGTTATTCATTTGTGAGGCTGGATTATGATAGTAGCTCCTAGCAGCATTTCTTACCATGGTTTTTCCCCTATGGGGTTTTCCACGTACATTTGGTGTTGTGTTGTGTTGTGCATTGTGTTCATCTTTCATGTTCTTTCTTATGTGGTAGAGTTTGAAGTTCCTTTTGTTCCAGAAGTTTTGCGATTTGATAGAATACTGATTCACCCTCCCTCTCATTATTTCAGTGTGTTCAACACATGGAACATTTTATTTATCTAGTGTGTCTGATGTAAAAGCATCTGGGTCCACAAGCAATCTTGCATCACCCATAAAATATAACATTTTTCAATTTAGTTGCCTAGTTTTTAGTAATGTAGAGTTTGGGGGATATTCAAAATAACTTTGATAATTTGATGGTGTCACCTTGTAGAAGAGCCAAATAAGTATTCACAAATCAAATTTGGTGAAATTTGGATGAAAAATGAGTAAGTTATGGTGTTGCGAGTTTTTAACCTACTACTCGACATTTGTGGAGAATTACATGTTGTTGTACCTAAAATATTTTTTTTGGCATTCTGCTTAAATTGAGCTAAATCATGTAAAAATGTCGTCGAAAGTATGTTTTAGGTCAAAACAAACATGAAGTCTTTGTGGGTTTTTGTCAAGGAATCTATGGTTAAAATTTTGAAAATCTGAAAATTAGGGTTTTATGCCCCTATTTTTAGGGAAACCCTTAAAAATAGGACCTTCCCGAAAATGATTGAAAATAATTATGATACGGTTAATTGACTTCACAATCACACTGATCAAGTCAGAATTTTCAAAAGACATGTTTTACTCTGGTGGGTCTATTACCGTTTTTCAGGAACAAATTTAGGAGCTTTGCAGCCATTAATGGCAGATTGGCCAGTACCAGGTGTTGAGAGCTAAACCTCAAAAACTCCAATGAAGAAGCCATGGCGGAAAAGGTCAAAAATATGCTGTTATAGCGAGGGAGTTTCTCAAAACAAAAAAGGCCAAAATTTGGCTCTCTGGAAGGTGCATGTTTTGCTACCAAGGCAAAACACAATCTATAGTTGAAAAAGGCACCCCTCTTGAAGAAAGGCACCCTTGGATCTCAGAGGGAAAATTCAGTCACCTAACACCTTCATATCAATCGTCTCCTTCACGTTTGTGTTGGCTCGACAACACAACTATCAACAAGATCATCTGATTTAGGGATCATTGGCCAATCATCAACGAAGTATGGAGAATCTATAAACAATGAAGATGCCAAATCAAAGAGCTTCAAGCTAACAGCGCCCTTGCTAGCCAAGGGCGCCCCTCAGTTCAAGGTATTAGATGAATCCATCAGCAGCTGCTCCATACATGACATCTTTTCAGCTTCCTCCCAGCTACATGATCAATCTGACAACAAGTTCATTGGACACACCAAACGATCACATGTTGAGATCAAGTAGAAAAAGCCAGAACTAAAAAGACAAGCCAAAAATTGGCTAAGGACAGGGGAAAAGCGCCCCTCTTGGAGAAAGGTGCCCTTTCTTTGAGGCATGCAAATGCAACCTGAATGCTTACTGTTCTCCAGAACAACCTTCTCAACTACGATCAATCTTAACAACGAGATTGTCAACAAAAAGATCCAACAACTGAATCATCCAACGACGGAGATCAAAGCAGACAGTTTCAACATAAATAAAGTCATTCAACAAAGCTAAAAGCGCCCCTACTGGCCAGGGGCGCCCTTGAGCTTGAAGGGCATAAACTCACTGTCAGCAACTGAGAAGTCACTCATCTAGTGCAGGCCTGAGCTGGCTACTCGATGCATCGTCAAGCAGAGTCATCTGACTCATCCATCAACGGGAACGTCAGATCAAAGCGCAGAGGGTCTGAAAAGGCCAAAACGAAGAACAGTCAATGAAAATTGACTAAGGCACAACCAAAAGTGCCCCTCTTGAAGAAAGGCGTCCCTCATTCTGGAGGCCCAAACTCAATTTTCTGAGTTAATCTCTCCCAGGCATATCTCATCAGGCTAATCCCATCTCGACAACGAATTCGTCAGCAACTGTTGAAGATCAACTTAGCAGCCAAGGTCAAAGATCAAATGGAGGCACTTCAGCCTGCAAAAATGATCAAAACTCCAAAAGGGATGCTTAAGAAAGTCAAAAGAAAATGTTGACTTGAGTTAACAAATTTTGGAGGCAAAAAGAGGCCAAACACTCCACAATCAGTGGAAATCACCTTTTTGAACTCCAAATTAGGCTCAATCATGAGTTGGATGCCCAATTGATGCTTGCAACTCCAAATTGACATATCAAAGCATCTAGGCATTCATTATTCATTATTTCTTTGCAGATTGAGGAGCTCAAGAATAGATATTTTTCTTCTCCAACATTTTTTGAAGATCTGATAGAGGGGTTTTCACCATTCTTCATATTTTTGAAGATTTGTTGCACAGAGGGACTATTTATCAAAGTTTGCATCAAAAGGCATAATTTTTCCAGATTGGTAGTCGATAACTTCCAATCCACCTTTTGTCTACTTCCTCTATTTTTGTCTAAAATTCTTGCATGTCTGAGAAAATGACAGATAATCACAGATTTGGCCAATTGGGTATGATCAGCACAGCTTTTTCAACAAAACCCACATGTTGGATATTTCCAAAAAAAGTAGCCCTACTGCCCCTATTTTTTAGGGTTTCCCAAAAAAGTCATAATTTTGAAAAATAGATAGATTGGGTGTGTTCAGCTCTGAAGCACGAACAAAACCCATGTGTTGGATTTTTTCGAGAAAAATCACTTTCTGGTGCCTCGCTGCCTCTGCCACCGAAGGGCTCTTGCATGTCATAGAAAAACATGTTTCTTTTTAATTTTTGACAATTTGGGTTTGTTTAGAGAATTATTCTCAACAATACCCAGATCTCATAATTTTTCGTAAAAATTTGCCTTGGCAGGGTTATTTTTAGTAGTTCCAGAAAAAGTTGTCCGAACAGCATCGTGTGCATAGTCAATCTTTAAGGTTTTCAGAATGCAGCTCTCCCAAGATGAATACAAGACCAAAATGGTCTTACTCCATGATTTTCTGAAAATGACTAGCACCGATCTACATCAGGCACACCCAAAGGTCAATCTAGATAGATTGACAAGCATAGACACAAGTCCACAGGTTCCATAATGGTTTCACCTCATACATCTGATCGCCTTCCAAGGCCAGTTTGGAGGATTAACCATTGGAATTTTACACATGCAACAAGTCCATGTGCATTTCTCGCGGTTGGAATGATCGTGGTCAAACTTCGTGGTTTCATCATCAAGCTTCGCGGTTTCATCATACAACACTCTTCCATTGAGAAAGATCAAGGAAAATGTCAAAGCTGCAAAAGAATGTGGAAGGTAGTCATTCCCAACATAGAGCAGCCATCAATTAATACTACACTACCTTCCATGTCAAAGTGGAAACACAGACAAAAAGAAAAGGAGTAGCCCTCCTAAGAGAAGCAGAATAAAGGAGATGCATACATCAAGTTGCTGACAAGTGATAAGCTGACGATTGACAAGCATGTAGCAGTCTCCATATGAAGAAGTCAATGAATGAACAAAATCATCGTTGACCAATGATGATGAGGTGTCAAACACCTCAAGAAGGACGTCCTACCCTCCAAAGTAGCAATAAATATGACTGAAGTCAACTTGATGCCCCTTTCCAAGTTGACTCCAGATCTCCACAGACTATGCATGTCAGATCCCACTGATCTAGGATGTCTAATCGACTCCCACGATTTGTGGATCTCAGATCTCCTTTAAAGGTGGATGTCTATTTTGGAGACACATTTGTAACATAAGTTCACTTTTAGTTAGGTGTCAGTCAACTGAGGTAGACTCCCAGTTTGACTTTGGTTTAGTTTCAGTTAACTGAGGTAGACTCCTAGTTTGACTTTGGTTTAGTTTCAGTTAACTGAGGTAGACTCCCAATTTGACTTTTGTTTAGTTTCAATTAACTGAAGTAGATTTCTAGTTAACTGCTTGCTCACCTACTTTTAGACATAGGAATAAATCTTGCCGATTGGCAAGAACTGATTGATAACTCAAGGAGATTTTAGGGTTGCCTACTCCTTTGAGTTTCTATAAATAAGAGCATTGGGCTCATTATTTGTTTAACCTTTATTTGCTAGGAAATATTGTTGTGCCAGTATTTCCAGAGTTAGCTTGTATATGTTTGTTCACTCTTGGATGAGAGTTCGTTGGTTGATCGTAATTGTGCATGATTGTGTGCCTTTGCTGTCCCGACCTTTGTAGTTCTTTGGAGAAAGCTTGAAGAAATAAATCAGGATGGCGCATGCTTGCTTGATATAAACACTTGAGTCTATTCAAAGTCTTGTTTTCAAATAGTGCATTGTTTCAATCTCCTCCTTGGACAGGTGTCGTCACCTCCTCGAGAATCCTGTTAGATAGGCCATCGTTCCTTGTTGTTTCCAGTGAGTTGTTTCCAAACCTACACCTCGGATAGGGGTTCCTCCTCCTTGGCAAGTCTCAGATCCAGTTTACCGTAATGAGTGTTTACTTGTATCGAGCCCTATCTTGGTATATATCTGAGAGTTCAAAGCCTCAACCATATTCCATTGAGACGGAGGATTCAAGTAATCCAACCCATCCATTTCACTCCTACGCCCTCATGCTCTATTTATCTTGAGGAGGTAGGATGGTTTAGAAGCTTAGTTAGTCGTAGTTAAGATCTACGAAAACCAGAGAAAAGCTTAGCTACGGTGCATTGTGTTTATGCACCCTTATGTCCTGCCGCTGAGTAAAAAAGATAGGAACCTTAGTACACCATTTTTTACATTACAAAACCAACAAAGAGAGATCTTCCTCTCTATAATCCGAAGAGCATGTACTAACACACTTGCAATAGTTGTCAGTTTACAATAAGCACTCCAAAGGTGCTAATTGAAACGCCAACACATGTGAATTGGATCATTGTGGGATTTGAGATTGTTGCGATTTGTGGGCTTTCGAGCTACAACTGAACGTTTGCAAAAGTTCCTAAGTGAACTAAAACTTTGTTTCAGTTTGATTCTTGACTGGTTGTGATGGATTTTCCTACACTACAGGAAAAGTGACATCATTTGAACTTACTATTATTTCAAGTGTATCTAAATGTTTAGGGGAATGTTGGCATCATTTTTAATTTTTGGAAGTTTCATGTACATCGAGATTTTTGTGAGTAATTCCTAGTGAATTGAATCTAGTACTGTAATGAACTGGTCCCAATGATTTTTTTCTCATATGACATCAACATGACACACAATGAGGTCATCCTATATAGATTGTAGAAAATTACCATCCAATTGAACCTAAAGTAGAATTTTGTGATTGAAGTTGTTAATGAGATATAGCTTCGGTCAGATATAAATGATGATTGCTAAATAGCATCATCATCATTTATATGTGATTGAATTTAATCCTTAAATATATTTCTGGAAATAAGTAAAATCGAATTTATAAGCATGCATAAATTCGAAATAATAAAATGGTGATCAAATTTTGCATTGAATTAAATTTGGAACTCATATTATATATATCCACCATGTATGTGAGGGCGTATGTATAATGTTTACTAAATCGAGTCTTAGTCGGTTGCCTTTGGGACCCGCACGCCCAAAGGGACACGTCCCATGAGCGAACGTGTCTCCACGTGTGGAGACACGTCCTCTCATGAGACGTGTCTCTTAGAGGCGGGTCTCCAAGGGTATTTAACATTGTTCCATCATTGATATGCAAACATCGAAATCATTAATGTTCTGCAATCAACACATTCAACATAAAGAATAGAAATCTGGAAATTGTTTTTGACTTAGAATTCTCACACAAAATTTCTGACCTTAGTGTTTCCTTAGATTTATTAGGATCCTATTTGATAAAGATTTGATTACATTTACATGGTATCAGAGCCAAGTTGTGTGAATCCAAATCAAATCTAAATATCAGATTGCTCTAGAAAATTCGTATTTTCTAAAATTGAATTCACATCACATTCTTCATAATGTCAAGTGTGATCAGATTTGAAGATCGTCTTGCAGGAGCAGACAACTTCACATCATGGAAATTTAGAATCATGATGATCCTTAAAGAGAATAAACTAGACTCACTTGTGAGAGAAAATAAAAAGGAACCAAAGGCTGATCCTGAGAAAACTCAATGGATTGAAAACAATGAAAATCCTAGTAGATGCAGTTAGGGATCATATAGTGCCCATCTTAGCAAAACATGAAACTGCATATCATATGTTCAAATCTCTTGAGAGTACCTATGAGATCAACAACACCAGTAGGACTCTTGCATTAAAGAGGCAAATCAACAATGCTCAAATAAACAAAGGATAGTCCATTAATGCATACTTCATGAGGATCATTGAACTAAGGGATCAATTATCGACAATTGGATATCAGATTGATAGCAAAGAGTTAACTCTAATTGCACTAGGAGGCCTACCAAACTCATGGGAGTCATTTGTTCAGGGAATAAGTGTGAGATCTAAACTCCCTAAGTTTGATAGGCTAAGAGCTGACTGCCTTCAAGAAGAAACAAGACTCTCCACAAAAGAAAATAAACAGAACATAGATGAAGACATTCATGTACTCAACACAACGTCTAATAAAAGGAATAAGAAAAACTCCTACAAGAGAGGATCTTTTAAAAGAAAGAGAAATTCCAATGGAAAGGGATCTTCTAAGAAGAAAGGCATCTCTCAAGTGCAATGCTTTAGATGTGATCAATATGGCCACTATGCAATGAAGTGCCCTGATAGATCAAAGCAACAAGCATCATTTTCCAAAGTAGGAAAGACAAATTCAGATCATGAATCTGAGAACTTTGTGTCCTATACAGCCTTATCTAGTCAAGTATCTAACAACACCCACAACTGGGTAATTGATAGTGGTTCCTCTAGACATATCACAGGATTCAAAGAACACCTAGACACTATGACTGAAAAGTCTGATGAAGAAGTAACCATTGGGGATGATTCTACACACCTTGTAAAAAGGGTTGGAACTTGCTCCATCAAACCGAAATCTGGTCTTTCTCTTACACTCACTAGAGTCTTATTTGTACCTGGAATAAAGAGGAATCTAATATCCATCTCTACCCTTGAAGACAATGGATATAGAGTTACCTTTATGGATGGGAAAGTTCTAGCATGGCCTAAGAACTCAACTATTAAGAAAGCCCAAACCATAGGTGTAAGACAAGGGTACCTTTACAAACTATGCACTAAAGTTAAACAAGCCCTTACCCTTGACACCTTTGATTCAATTGAGATTTGGCATAGAAGATTAGGACACCTTCATTTTTGTGCCCTACCTTCTGTGGAAAAACTTGTAACAGGCTTTACCTAAGTTAAAACCATCGCATGAAGGAACTTGTAAAGGTTGTGCCTTAGGAAAGAATACAAAGGGATCCTTTCCCAATAGTTTGAGCAAAACCCTAAATGTGTTAGAACTGGTTCACTCAGACTTATGTGGACCCATGTATGTACCCTCTAAAGTAGGATTTCTATACTATGTCATATTTGTAGATGACTTCTCTAGGAAACCTGGATCTATTTCCTTAAGTGTAAAGAATCAATAGAAATCCTCAAAAGGTTCAAAGAGTTCAAAGCCCTTATTGAAAACTTCTCCGAAAAAAGAAAATAAAAACCTTAAGGACAGACAATGGGAAAGAATACACCTCTGAAATTTTTAAGGAATTTTGCATGAGTGTTGGAATTAAGAGGGAGTTCACAGTTGCCTACAACCCTCAACAAAATGGGGTTGTTGAAAGAAAAAATAGAACCATTGTAGAAGCTACTAAGGCAATGTTGCTTGACCAAAACATTGAAACTTCTTTCTAGGCAAAAGCCTCTAGGACTGTTGTCTATCTCCAAAATAGATGTCCTCATTCTCATCTTGATAACAAAACTCCTGAAGAAGCCTTTACCGGCATAAAACCTGACATTAGTCATTTTAGGATTTTTGGTTGTCCAATCTATATTCATGTGCCTAAAGAGAAGAGATTCAAACTAGAACCTTCTGGAAAGAAGGGAGTATTTGTGGGTTATAGTGAAACCTCCAAAGCCTACAGGATATTCATACCCAGGCAGAAACAAATTGAATTGAGCAGAGATGTCATCTTTGAAGAAGACATTGCATTCAAGAGGGAAAGAAGTTCTAGTGAGATAGAAACCTATTCCCCTAGAGTACCTGAAATGGAACTTGCTCCTGAGATTCAGAGGGAGCATCCTAAGGAAATGCCACATGAACTTCCTTCTACTTCAGATAAGAATACAAATGATAACGACAGAAAGAGACCACTTTGGGCCAGAAAGATGATCAAAGAAGCCGAGGATCATGCAACACCCAAAGGAACGTTCAGGGAGAGTAAAAGACCCAAACAGTTCTCTAGCTATGTTGCTCTAATGAACAACATCATAAACTCGGAACTTGTCAGTGTTATAGAAGCTTTCCGACATCAAGCCTGGAAGGATGCAATGATGAAGGAATATCAGTCCATTCTAAAAAATGATGTATGGGATATAGTGCCTAGACCGAAAGAGAAATATGTTGTGTCTTCCAAATAGCTCTTCAAAATCAAGCATGTTGTTGATGGCAGTATAGAAAAACATAAAGCACGTTTTGTGGCAAGAGGTTTTTCTCAAAAGGAAGGCATTGATTATGAAGAAACATTTGCACCTATTGCTCGCTACACATGGGTAAGAGCAGTACTAGCCATTGTTGCAGCTAAAGGCTGGAAGATCCATCAAATGGACGTGAAAACTGCCTTCCTGAATGGAACCATTGAAGAGGAAGTCTATCTGGAACAACCTGCAGGTTTTGTGATACATAAACCTGACTCACATGTGTGCAGACTGAAGAAAGCCCTCTATGGACTTAAACAAGCTCCCAGGGTCTGGTATGAAAGAATTGACAACTATCTCTTGGGACTAGGATTTTCCAAGAATGATGTTGACTCCAATCTCTACTTCAAGGTAATCAAAGGTGATATGCTAATAATTATTTTATATGTTGATGACCTGCTGATAACAGGAGAAGGTCACCTCATTGCTCAAGGAAAGCAGGATCTAATTTTTGAATTTGACATGAAAGACTTGGGCATTCTACACTACTTCCTAGGTTTGGAAGTATGGCAAAAATTAGAGGGCATTATACTAAACCAAGGGAAGTATATTATTGATATTCTGAAGAGATTTGGAATGTTGTACTGTAGACCAATGTCTACACCTATGGAAACCAACCTTCACAAACTAAAAGAAGCAGCAACAGAATCTGAGTGTGCAGATCCAACGCTTTATAGACAAATGATTGGATCCTTGATGTACCTGGTTAACACCAGATCTGATATTTGCTATGCAGTGAATGTTCTCAGCCAGTTCATGTGTGAGCCAAAGGAAATTCACCTAATGGTTGTGAAACATATTTTGAGATATCTTCAAGGCACTATTGGATATGGTCTTCTTTACAGAAATAACCAACTAGCTCTACATGGGTACTTTGATTCAGATTGGGTTGGAAGTGTAACCGATCGGAAAAGCACATCAGGATGTTGCTTTAGTTTAGGATCGGCTATGATCTCCTGGATTTGCAGAAAACAGTCTTCAGTTGCATAGAGCTCAACTGAAGCTGAATATATTCTAGCCTGTATGGGAGCAAGAGAAGTAGTTTGGCTTCGTAAATTGCTTGTGGGACTCTTTGGTGAGCCCTTGAATCCTACAATTATTCATTGTGATAATCAGAGTTGCATCAAACTCTCTGTAAATCTTGTCTTCCATGATAGATCCAAGCACATTGAGATCCCCTATCATTATGTAAGAGATATGGTGGAAAGGAGAGTGATCCAGTTGGAGTTTGTTAGTACAAATGATCAAACTGCAGACATTCTCACCAAGCCTCTCTCCCAAATCAAGGTAGAGCACTTCAGGAAGAAACTTGGTATGGTTGAAATGTAATTTGATATTTATGTTTGAAATACAAATTGTTTATAGATTGTACTAATATATAAATATGTTTAATGTGTAAACTCTTTTGTCATGTGTGTGACTCCATGACCTTACGGGCCTACTCCCCCTGTGTACATTATTGAAAGGTGACGATCTTTCTAATAATGAACACTTGTATTTGACATTGTAAAGTGACGACTCTATAATGATAAACTATCATGATAAATATCATGTGACTTGATATTTGTGGACATGTCATGATAGTATCTCTTGGACACTTTGATGGATATCATGGGACTTGATGTCAACTGTAGATCATTGTGATCCTTAAGAGATTATCATGGTGGATATTTATATCCGTGGATATGCCATGAATTATGGTAGACATCATGTGACTTGATGTCAGTGCACATACCATAATGAAGATGTGTTATGAAGAATGTCATGTGACTTGACAATATTGAGTAAAACATACCATATCTTCGATATCACATGTGAAGGTGATATCTCTACTTATTTGATTTGAAATATCTTCCCTAGCTAAGAGGGAGTGTTAATGAGATATAGCTTCGGTCAGATATAAATGATGATTGCTAAATAGCATCATCATCATTTATATGTGATCGAATTTAATCCTTAAATATATTTCTAGAAATAAGTAAAATTGAATTTATAAGCATGCATAAATTCGAAATAATAAAATGGTGATCAAATTTTGCATTGAATTAAATTCAGAACTCATATTATATATCCGCCATGTATGTGAGGGCATATGTATTATGTTTACTAAACTGAGTGTTAGTCGGTTGCCTTTGGGACCCACACGCCCAAAGGGACATGTCCCATGAGCGAGCGTCCTCTCATGAGACGCATCTCTTAGAGGTGGGTCTCCAAGGGTATTTAACATTGTTCCATCATTGATATGAAAACATCGAAATCATTAATGTTCTGCAATCAACACATTCAGCATAAAGAATAGAAATCTGGAAATTGTTTTTGACTTAGAATTCTCACACAGAATTTCTGACCTTAGTGTTTCCTTAGATTTATTAGGATCCAATTTGATAAAGATTTGATTACATTTACAGAAGTTGCCAATTACAAATTTTCACTTGGATAAGCAACTTGTAGACTTTTAGCTTGGTATTGCACTTGTGGAGTTCCTTCTTACATATGCACTTGTGGGAATATTAAAGTCATCTAAACATTGTGAGAACCTTGGGGTCATCTGAACCTTGTGGACTTATGGGTTGCATTTGCACTTGTGGGATTCAAATGTTCTATTGCTCTTTTACATCCCAATAATGATTCAGTTGTTGAAACCATCAAAATTCCAATCAATTGAACTTCCTCTTGTGTTGGTTGAACTTCCACATGCAAATAAATAAAGGGGGAAGAGAATGATAGTTAGGGGGTTGATAATCAGGAGAAGATACATTCAAAGTAGGACACAAGTTGTGGATCATATATGCACATAGATTAATTATAATACTAAATAGGAATTTTGATACCAAGCATTAGGATTTAAATATAATTATTCTATAAACATTTTATTGGTGTTAAATAAGTGCATTTGGTTGCATGGTAGGGTAGTTCAATAGAACCCCCTCATCTCGATTGCATCATAAGGCTAAACATAATTATAGGAAATGTAGCTGAGGTCTAATTAATTGGTGGATACATTGACACAGTGAAAATTCCAAATCAAAGGTCTAATAGGAGACCAGTGTAGTAACAAAACAAACCTCTACTATATTATAATAGAGAAAGAGAAAAAGGCTTGAGAGGAAAAAGAAAAGGACTACACACCTCTACATGAAGAAAAACAACTAGAGGATCAATTAAAATAGAAATAATTACCTATATTCCCACTAAGAGTAATGATTTCCACCAATATTAAAGTCTTGAAGGAAATAGAAAAGAATAACATGAAAGAAATAAGGAAGGAAAATGTGGTAGCTTATACCCACCTTGAGACTCAAACCAATAATATTAAAAATGGATCACATAAATCCCCTACCATTTTTCTTATAATGGTAAACTCTTAAAAAACTTTGAAAAATCAAATGGAACACATAAAAACTCAAATTTTACAAACACAGTACATATGATGTCATGAAATATAGTGACGATACAATCAAGGTGGAAATATAAACTATGCACACTCAACTTCAGTAGATCCAAGACCAAAGGGAGGAAACAAAATCATAGATTAAGTGCTTTCCCATGTTATTGGACTACTCATAGATACTTGAAGAACCTGAGCATGCACATACAAATACCTACCACCATAGTAGAGGTAGAAGGGACCCTAATTCAACTCTATTGTCAAATTCAAGTGCTATAGTAGGCTACGATTTAATGGGACACAACCTTCCAACAACTCAAGGAGATATATAATATTTTTCCAATAGACCATAAATGATCATGTCAATTTTGGATTTTGAAGAAGATTAAGAGCCCTAATATCTTAAAGATAAGACATCATTTAAAAATGGGTCATGATGTTAGCAAGTTTAGCAATATACACTCCATAGATAAGTTTTAACTCAAATGTATATTCCATAATAAACCAAGAGAAGATATTTTCAAACAACATGTAGAGGGCACAAAGAAAATGGAGACTTTAACTACTAAGATTTAGAGTAGAATACCTCATGCACAAAGAGATACAAATACACCATTAGGGAAATAGTTGAGATAGCTTACAACTATTTTGATAGAAAAATTAAATCATCAAGAAGACACAATCAAGAATAAAGTCCTAAAGAAAATAGAAAATAGTGACATGGAAAAATAAGGAAGGAAATTTTGGTAGATTATACCTATCTTGAGACTCAAATCAATTATATTCAAAATACAATAAATGGCATTAATTCCCTCTACCATTTTTTCTTATAATGGTCAACACTAAAAAAACTTTGAAAAATTAAATGGTTCACATATAAGCTAAATATTGTAAACATTTAGTACATATGATGTCATGAAATATATGGACAATGCAATCAAGGTGTAAATATAAACTATGCATGCTCAACTTAAACAGATCTAGGACCAAATGGAGACAATCAAAGCATAAATTAAGGAACTCTATGTGTGCTTGAGACTTTCTCATGTTATTAGACTAATCATAGATGCAAAGAACCTGATCATGCACATATAGATACATGTAAGAAATCTAAGGTAGTGAAAAAACTTCCTACAAATCTTGAGATGAGGGTTATGCAAAAAAAAATAGATCTTTATAATAGTTACATAGACTAAATAGAAAAAAACATAAATATCATTCATACCATAACACATTTATTGATATCGTGAAAACCCTTTAGGGAGAAAAACCCCACACTCCAAAAGTTGACAAATATATTATTTAGAAATCAACAAGATTACAATATATGTGCAAAAAAATCTTTCACAAATGTATCACCAAAAAATATTCTAAGGCAACTCAAGATCTATAAGACTCAACCACTCAATCTCCATCTCAAAAACCTATAATATAAGAGATACAATACATGAAACTGTCAAACAATATTTACTTAAAATCATGAGATGAAACCATCCAAAAAGTGGTGCCCAATTTATCTCCAATCAAATATTCCCTATGATTTTTCAAAACACACACCAACATGTGTAACTCCCCCTTATAGCTTTTTTTGTGTCTTAACATATTTTTATATTTTACAATTTGGGAGACCTAACTTTTGGAGGCCATGAATTTTGATACAAGAGACTGAATAACAAGTTGTTTAAATTGTTGTAAAGCTCAGGAAGAGCTATATCAAGTTATAACTTTCATTTCATATTTTTTATCACTTTTGAGCCCAAAAATATCTTTAAATTTGACTGGAAACTTTTACAAATAAAATTTAATATCTTGAAAATTAGGCATGACCTTGGGGCAAAAATTTACTAGCATATTTATTTGACTATTTTGTAGTTTTGGGGAAAATTTTGGATCCATTTGTGCTCAAGTGTAAACTTATTATAAATAGTAGCCTTTTGTAGTTGCAAGGTTGAGACACCTTTTTCCCAACATTATCCCACTTGTCAAAAACCTTGTAAGAGAAAAGGGAGTATCAACATGATTTAATTGCTAGAGGCCAAGATGAGCCATAGATTAAACATCATTTGAACTTCTCTATGCTCATAGGCTTAGTTAAATAATTTTCTTGTACATTCATCAAAGTCTCTAACTTAACTAGCTTCACCCTACCATCCTTGACCATATCACTGATAAAATGATATTGTATATCAATATTCTTTGTCCTGACATGAAATGTCAAGTTCTTAGCTAAGAAAATCACACTTTGACTATCACAATAAACTATCATTGTACCTTGTTTCATTCCAATACTTGAACACAATCTTTTAAGAAAAAATAATTCTTTACAAGTTTGAGTAGCTATCATATACTTAGCTTTAGTAGTAGACAAAGAAACCATATCCTATTAGTTACTCATCCAATTGATTGTGCCACCAAATAAAATAAACACATAAGCACTAGTGAATTGTCTACTATCAACATCACTTGTCTAGTCTAAATCCACATAACCATGAATATCAACGGAATTCCCATCTCCTATCAAGTTATCATGACAACACAAGAAATACTCTCAAGTATCCCATAAATATTTGAACTCTTATAATTGCATCCCCATGAATTATACAAAGATTAGACATATACCTAGAAAGAACTCTCGTCACTTGAAATATATCTACACTAATGTAGACCATATCATACATAAAACTTTTGACTACACTCTAATAAGACACTCTTCTCATGTATTTCATCTCTAATGGGGATTTTGGACAATGTGAATTAGATAGCCCCATTCCAACTATAAGAAGAACACACAATGGTCTACAATCCTACATGTTAAACCTCTATAAAACTAATACTTACTCTAGTCAAGCCATAGGTTTTTGTTAACTCTATCTTTATTGATTTTCATCCCAATAATGTGTTTAGATGCACCAAGATATTTCATTTATAATTTAGTTGTGCAAGTTGAGACTTTAGTTCTAAAATAATTCATTTCCCTTTAACAATAAATAACATATCAACATATAATGCAATGAATAAGAAAAAATCAACATCAAATTTATAATAAACATATTGATTTGATTAAAAATGCTCAAATCCCAAACTCAACATGTATGTATAAAATTTTTGGTACCACATCCTAGGATTCTATTTAAGGCCATACAATCTTTTCTTCCATTTACAAACCAAATTATTGTTACCTATAACCATGTAGTTCTTTGGTTGTGTCATATGAATATCCTCCTCCAAATCACCATGAAGGAATGCCATTTAATAAAAAATAGCTTGATTAAGCATAATCCTAGCCCTCTCCATAATTAATTGTTTGAGAACTACTCTGGAAGACTCGCCAAACTCATGAGTCCCTAAGTTGGCCACACTAAGTCTAGCAGAGTCTTGGAGCACTCGGCCGAGACCCGCTCCAAGACTCTCTGAGTCTCAAACTCAAATTCTTGTGGTGCCTAAACATAACAACAATGCATTTATAAGTGAAAATTCATCATTTTTCGCTCTTATTTGCCCATTTCACCCAACGAAGATTGACATAGCAAGAAGACGATTTGAGAAGAGAACTTTTAAGGATTCAAAGTTGATCATATCATCAAACAAGTAACTATTATTTTATTTTATTTTCTTAAAAAAAAAACTTGAAAAACTAGGGGAAATTTTGTCAATTTTTTTATCCATTTGGTTAAGTTACACTAGAAGGGGAAAGAGGAAGATGTAGATTGTGTTAGGTTGTTTTTTTCATTTTGACATATTATCATATGTAAACAGTTACAATGTTATACATTAATTATTTATAATTTTGTTGTATTACAATGTATTGTTTAACTTTGAAACTATGAAATTTCAAATTTTGAGAGTTTGAGGATCATATGAAAGTGTAATGTTTGAATTATGACAAATTGATAGTCAAATTAGACTTTTATGTTCCCTAAATATATTAATTTGTTTTTGTTTTTTGGTATAATTATGAGTTTTTTTTAGTGGAGTCTGTGTCTAGTTTTTTGCCTAGTTTGTGCCAAGTCTTGAGCCCGAATCGAAATTTTAGGCTACCAAATCCGAGTCCTAAAACTATGCTCTCCATCATCTTATTCATCCTCTCTACAACTCCATTTTGCTTAGGCATCCATAGAGTTGTTTTATGCCATTGTTATCCTCAAATTTATCCATGACAATATTAAACTTTTTAGTCCAAGTAGAAGTTTATCAATCATCCCGCCTTCTCAAAGAGTGTGCATCACAATTCATGTGTAGAGGTTATTTATCATCTAAAGCTTAATCAAGACAAAATACTATTGTAGGTGATTCAAGAAATGAACTCGGTTGTTTATATCGTCAAAAATGTATGTCAAGTTGTAAAGTTAGTTGTGACTATATGTTGTACTTGAATGTCCATGACAATCATAAAATTGATGTCATGCAAAGGTCGCTCTAAGTTGTGTGCCAGATAATTCAGATTTATTGATTCTATAGGGATTTAAATGTTTGCATCAATGGCCCAAAATGAAGTGTCGACTTCAAAGTGGAATAACAAAGATCTTCCTTTTTAAATTTGTCATGTGGAAATTTTCAAGCTAAAAAGTTTATAGATGTAACATGTGGAAAACAAGAGGTTGTGAGTAATTCAGCATTTAGCAAAAGTGGTTGAAAAGTTGGTGATATAAAATAGAGGGAATTTGGAGTTTTGATGTATGTTTGTAAGCTTTTGTGAAAGTGTGTTATCCTCGAACTCTAACAATGTGTTTGCGGTGGTGTTCTCACAACTCCTCCAAATGAAAAAGTCCAACATTGAAGAGTAAGTTAGGGAATTCAGGCTCCCAATGCAAGTTTGTATCCAAATTACATTAGTGCTTCCTAGCCCCAAAAGTCCAACATAATATAAAGTGTCAAGGTTTTACTCCCCCTTGTATGTAAACTACATGGATGCTTTCGAACTTTGAAAACCTATTTGTAACTTTTACATTTGTAAATGGAAATCATAAATAATATAAAGTGGGTAAGGATGTGAGCGTGTGCACTTTTGTAACATTTAGATTTGTAAATGGGAAAACTAATACACATATTAGTAGCAGGAGTACAAGCCTTAGTTGCGTCTTTGCACCAATTACAAATGTGCATCTCCATCCCAAGACTTTGCAAATAAAAATTTCAACATCTTTGTCCAAGCTTGGGGGCACAAACTTTTGCACTCGAACAATTGTTACATACATGCATGATGAGCCCAAAACCTCACAATGTATATAGACCATGATGATTCAAGTCACAAATGTAATGTAAAACTCTACCAATGAAGCTTTAAGTTGCAAATGCAATCCACTACAAAGACTCCACATGCATGATGATTCAAGTCACAAATGTAATGTAAAACTCTACCAATGAAGCTTTAAGTTGCAAATGCAATCCACCACAACGACTCCACATGCATTTACAAATCAAAAGTCCAGCAGCTAAGTTTCAACATGCTAATGTGAGCTTTGGAACAGATTATGGGCATTACAAGGAGGCTTAGAAACTATTTCATCAAATGCAAGCTCAAGGAATTGAGTCGATTTCATTTTCTTGGAACATGATAATTTTAAGGCGTGTGCAAAGTGAAATGGAAATGATGATGCTCTTAAGTTGTTATGTCAACGTGGCAGGGAAAGGAAATTCATGGTTACATTTTCAGAAGTGGAGTTAAGTGTGATGTGGCAATGGCAACTGCCCTTGTAGATATGTATGCAAAATGTGGTCAGCTTGAGTATGCTTGCAAAGTGTTTGAGAGAACATTGGAATGAGATACAATTGTATGGAATGCAATGATAGGGGCATATGATATGCATGGACATAGAGATAAAGCCTTTGAACTCTTTCAAGAAATGCAACTTACGTGAATGAAACCAAACAATGTCACATTTGCTGGTGTTCTTTCTGCTTACAACCGTGAAAACATGGGCGATGAAGGCTGGTATGTGTTCATTACATGGAACATGAATATCAAATTAAGCTTGATGCCAATCATTATGTAAGCATGGTTGAGCTGCTTAACCATGCAGGTCACTTCAATGGCGTGCATGATTTGATCAAGACGAAGCTAGTAGAACCTAATGCAAGTGTGTAGGAAGCATTTCTTGTTGCTTGTAAGTCCATTGAAACACAGCACTTGGAAGATTTGCTGCAGAATATATCTTTGTTGTAGAACCTGACACTGTGCAGATTATGTATAACTTACAAACATTTATTCTGTGGTGTGAGGGAGAGCTTGGAGGAGCCAAGTGCCAAGATCACTGTTTTGTTCCAAGCATAGATTTCCCAGCTTAAGCTTAAGTTCTCTGCCTGACATCTAATATAGTTTTCATTATTCAAAGAGCAGGATGCCATGGTATGCATGCATGCAAAACATGGAGGCATGGACAAGGCATGTTAAATGTTTAACAGAATGCCTCTATGAAAGATAGTGGACTGCATATGTATTTTACTTGTTATGAAAGCATTTAGAAAATTTTAAGCAAGTGCAGTCAACAGATGTAAATTATGGGAACATTGAAGCAATGTTTGGACATTTGTTAAAGCACAAAGCATAACCGAATCTCACAATTATAGCTGCAGCTGCCCTGATTGACATATATGCAAAGTGTAGGAGAGACAAAGAATGTCGACTGTTTGATAAAATGTCTCCTCATAAGGCACATGTAAAATAGATTTGATGAAAGGGCTTTAGAAATTTATAAGCATATGCAATTAACAGGTCTAAGTTCAAGCCCCGCAACTTTTGATAAACATCCATCCAACTCCCAACCAAATGTCAGTTCTAGAACAAAATATTGGAAGCGCAGAGTAGAATAAAATATTAGCCCTTTTACTATTAATTTTTATCCTATGTTAAAAGATCCTCCATTTGATTATGAATACTGTAATGCTAAAGGTGTTAAAAGAAATGCATATTTCCCTAATCATCAAAATGTTAAAAGAAATACATATTTCCATAATCATCAAAAACATGAAGACCCTTCTCATTTTAGAAGCAGATCTTATGTTGTGGGAGCTGATATGGTAGTTCAGTTTTGCCTGATTTTAACCAATTGCTGTGGTTACAAATCATCAGACATTACTATGCTAACCATGTATAGAACTCAAACAGACCTAGTCACAAAAAAGATTAGGCACCTTCTACTATTTTCGAGGAAGATAATATCATAAGAATGTATATAACAAGTAGATGTCCAGTAAGAATACAGTTAATCCATATGACATTGGCCCTGATGTCTATAGTTAAGGAAGAATAAGCTTTTGTGCTAGAAAATGCAGCGAACAATTAATTTGCAGGCATCTTGTCCCGGTAAGTATCATAAATGAACTTATGTAGGAGGCATTTAGATTGCATGGGATATGGTCGAGAGAGGAATTAAGCTCAATGTTGTCACCTTTTCCACATCTAACTTACAGATGGAAACAACGTAAACAAGTGCAGCAAGTTACCCTATGTATTGTGGATGAATTTCATTTAGTTGGTAGAGATGGTGATTCCATCCTGAATGTACTTGTTTCTAGAATAAGATATATATTTCAAGTAAAATTGAAATATATACTCATGTTGTTGCTCTTCCTACGTCATTTGCAAATGTTAAGGATCTTGGCAAGTGAATTGGTGCTAATGCACATGGGTTTTTAATTTTCCCAGTGTCTGTCCTGTACCATTAGAAATTCACATTCAAGGTGTTGATATAGCCAGCCTTGAAGCTAGAATACAGGCAATGACCAAGCCAACTTACATGTCAAAAATTCAGCATGCAAGTGGAGGCAGACCAGCATCTGCAGCCTATGTATGGATGTTATTTCCAGTAATGGCTGGTTGGTTACAGCTCTTGCAGCAAAAGAGTTGATTCAAATGGCTACCCAAGGTCTCTACAATCATGATTAGATCTTGCTACAGCTTCCACATTTTACCAAGACACTTGCTAAGAAGTGTTCATGGCATCCAAAAGAACATCAAATTTCAGTTGTGTAATAATATCGTATTCTATTACATTTTGCATGTAAAAGACAAAGGAAGCTGAATGTTCGTGAGGGGAAAAAGGAAAGTTCTTTGTGTCTATATATTTTAAAGATCAGATTTTGTAAAGAATTTTTTGCAATTTTGCACAGCTTTGTACAGGAAACAGAGAATAAAGACTTTGAGCTTGTTTTTGAAGAAATAAGAACATTTGGAGAACTTTGTGTCCACATTGTTTTTTGTGGTTTTGTGTTACTCTTATGTTTAATGCAAGATCTTTTCTTCATCTATTAATTGCATTTTTGTGTAACTACAGACTAGTCAAACCTTATTCATTTGTTAATGGTATATTTAAGATAAACTCTGCCTTTCTATTTAATTTTGCATATGCTCATTTTTTCCCCCTTTTTCCCATTTTCTTGAGCAACTCAAATGGTTCTCTGTGATTATTTTGTCCTAGATTTCTCTGCTTTTTCTTTTCTTGTTCTTTTTCTTATTTTTGTTTCCTTTATTCCAATTAAAAGTTCCAGAAACCCTTCATCACATTAGGGAGTTGCCCCATAGTAGAAAATCACCCTTTGCATGGAGATTCTCCTACTATTGTAAATTTAGTTGCTGTCTGTTAGGTGAGTCAAGGAAATGACCACAAAATGTAGTGACCGGTTTACTTACCAACAGCCGCACAATACCATTGTCCTTATAAACTTGTTAAACTCTTTGAACAAAATTCCCCACTATTATCTATTCTCAACACCTTGATCTTCTTTTCCTTTTGGTTCCCAACAAGAGCCTTAAACTCTTTGAGCCTGTAGAAGACCTTGGATTGAGAAAATAGAGACATGTCATCCTAGTCATCAATGAAAGATAAATAATATGGGAACTTTGTAAGTGAAGGTACATCAACAAAACTAAACCCAAAATCCCTACAGATTTAGCAAAGTGTGAGTAAAACTAAACATGATTTTGCTTTCCATTTATATAATATTCACAAAATTTTAAAATAAAAACAACTAACAACTAACCCCTTACCCAAGTTTTTTCTCTTCAAGGTCCTAAGACCATTCTCATCAATGTGGCCCATGCACTCATCCCACGACATAGCCTTCTCAGCTAGTAGCTTATAGTTTTCTAAGGTAACAACATGCTTCAAAACCCATGCTACAGGTCTAAATGTTTAGGTCTAGATGCTACAACTGTAGATGCTTCAAGCATAAAAGATGCAAGCACCAATGCTATAGGTCTAAGTGCTACGGTATGGAAGCTCCAAGTCCAAATGCAACCAAATGCTACAGTAGAGACGTGACCAAGAATGAAAAGGTGCAAACTTCCCAAACATAGATATAGGGAGAAATAATTTGGTCATGAGGGGATGATCAGGAGGACAGAAACTAAGGAGAATAAAATAAGCATTCAATAGAATCTACAGTAGGAGACCAGACAGGCTGAATCAGGTGATGTATTTCACTTAGTCATTAACGTCTTAATCTCCAAATCAGAACCATTAAATCAGTAGTGACAGGTATATCAGATTGCTGATTCACATTTGCATTTCTTGACTCATACGAGCTGCTGTATACATGCAAACTGACTGTCCTCATTAGGCAAGCATAATATTTGAATTACCTGAAACTATACTTGGTTTGACTTCTTATCAGTCTGTGATTCTGACCCTTGCATAATTCGATTGGACAAACACTAACTAGTTCATGCAGGCATCACTTACAGTTAGTTCAACGCAAATAATCTAGATGCTTATTTGCAAATCTGATTGTATTATTGATTTTCGTATCTGCTTGGTTGCATTCCATGAAGAAATATCTATCTGCTCATTGTTATTATCTTATCAGCAAATGCATCTCAGCTTGTGTCTTTTGACCATCAATAGTAAGTTATAAGAAGGCTAATAATATGCTTGTGTAAATGCTTCTCCATTATTACCAATTAAATGTACATATTTACCAGTTATTGTCTTAACTCTGATTATAAGTAAGATGATCTGCATAATATTGACATTATCATTCTAGAATTGGATCTTGTTATTGAATTGAAGAAATAAGGATATGTGCTAGTATATGCTGATTGCCTAAAGATTGTTTTTGTCTTTCAAATCCTGCTCGGAGGAAGGGCCTGAGAAAGTGGTGCCTAGAGGGGCCCACTCAAGTCCGCTCGGACCAAAGAAGGGAAGGGCCATGGAGGGGTTGTAGGCCTAGACCACTATAAGCTCTGTTGGCTTCCTCCAGTAGGCATTGTGTGTTTGAAAACCTGCTTAGGAGGAAGGGCCTGAGAAAGTGGTGCCTAGAGACCTCGCTTAAGATCTGCCTACTAAGATCCGCCCTGTCGGAAGGCAAGGATAGGCCATGGATGGGTGGAGGTCCCACTCAAGTCCGCCCAGACCAAAGAAGGGAAGGGCCATGGAGGGGTGGTAGGCCTAGACCACTATAAGCTCCGCTAGCTTCCTCCAGTAGGCGAAGTGTTTTCTTAGTATACAATGGTTGCATTTGTGATGATTTCTATAATTGGATACCATGATGTTAACGCTAATATATAAGTGTGTGTGTGGAAATATTGTCCATATATGGAATGCAGGTTTCAGCCAAGAATACCCCATTGAAGAGTTATCCAATTGACAGAGGAAAAAACCCTAAACCTAATCAACAAGCGAATTCTAGGGCAAAGCAGGACAAGGGACATTACAACAAGCCTCAATGTTATAGGCACCACTAAACTGTTACACTATGTAAGTGCTTGCATCGTGGTAGAATAGAGTTCAAACAAGAACTCCCTTTGCACACCATTGCTCCACAAACCATATAACACCTTTCTTTGCTAAAGACAATATGCACACCCACATTGTCCATTTTGCTAACTAATAACAAATTTCTAGCCAAACCAGAATATGCAAAACTCTTAAGAGATCCTTAATCCTCCCATCACTAAATCTGATCTTGAATATACCAAATCCAACAATACTGAGGAATATATTATCCACAATCAATCATTCAAACCTCCTCACATGCATGTGTAGTCATACCTGCAAAATTGTCACTAATGCCTTCATGAGAAGCTCTTGAATCTAAATCATTATCTAATCATTTCTTGTTCTTTGTCTTCTCCTTGCAGTCCTCCTTTATATGGCCTAGCTTGCCACAATTCCAACACTTTACTTTGGATTTACCAAGAGACTTAGATTTCCCTTTAAATTAGGATCCATATTTTTTCTTGTTCTTGCCCTTCTCCTTTGATATACTCCTAACAACCAATGTATATGCAATGGGATTTAAAAATTTCCTTCTAAACTCCTTTGAGAGTAAAGAACCCACTAGCTCCTCAAGCTTAATCTTTGTGGTGGTACTATCAATTGCCGTCACCAGGTTATCCCATAAATCTATCAACAAATAGAATAGTCTGATATGCTAATTCTCATCACCATTTGCATGCCCATGGATTGAAACTAGCTCACAATGATATTGAATGCATTCAAATTCTGTACAACAGATTTCCCATCACTCCTCCTCAAAGAATTAAGCTTCTACTATAGAAAAAGTTTATTTACCAATGATATAGCTTAGCATAGGTTTCCCGACTTCTTCCAAAGGCTCTATGTGTTGAGCTCTCCCAATACATTCAAAAGCACTAAATTTGTCAAACAAAATCTAACCAAGCTTTTAGCTTTCCAATCCAACACATCTCAATATTCATCCTTAATAGATGTAGGTTGTTGTTCAAATACTGCGACCCATAGATCTTTTTTTATCAGCAAATCCTCCATTTTTGAGTTTTACTTTTTTTAGCTCAAAATTTTTGTTAAATGTCACCATCTCTAACTGTGATGTTCTCATCATCTTTCATCTAAAATAAAATCACTCCTGCACAAAGCTTTCACTCATATCAAAATCAATAGCACAAATATCCTTTTTCTAACCAAAGATCTCACAAGTTGGTCAAGCCATTGATACCGAATGAAAGAAACACAAATACAACTAAACAGCTTTCCTTCTTAATCTTGAGAGGAAAGAAACGCTAAATAGGCTGAATTAAACAAATTCAAAAAGATAATCAAACATAGGATAACATGCAAGATATGAAATCATATATGACCCGATATATATACCTTGGAAAAACCCTTTCGAGAAAAAACCTAGCATCAAAGGAACACTCAATGTATTATCAGTTCACACCAACAATGGTTATAATACAACTTAGAGAATTCACTCCAATGCCAATCACCAACTGTTTAAAGAAATTCCAGCAACATAACCCCCAAGAAATACAGGTGTCTCAACATCTCCATCTCAAGCATCCATTAAATAGACCAAACCCAAAACCCAAAACCGCAAATAGTTTCCAAAACCATGTGCTAAAACCATGGGCAAATATGGCACCCAAATCATGGCACAAAATATAATACACTAATCATTGTGAGTCAACAAACGCTAAATAGAATGAAATCTCACTCATAACTCCACCAAATTTGGGCACTCTACTTTGGATTTATCCTTCCTTTAGAAGGATGCCCTGAATCTTTCTAGAATTTCTAGTCCACAATTCATTCTCTCTTTTCATGCTCTCATGCATCATTAAATCTCTTACACATCTTACATAGTTTTAGATGCTTCTTACAACACATTATATTACAAATTACACATGGCATAAAGTGCCACCTCAAGTGGGACACCATTTTCCATGTGGGTATATGAATAATAGAAAATCAACATTAGGAATTGCAAGGTATATGACACCTAATCCAAACGGAAGGGTGATAAAAAGTTGTGGTTGGTCACCAACAATGTTGGAAGCTAAGGAAAGACCTGGCAAAAATAATGTCACCTCTAGGATAAAAAAGGTTATTCGTTCCATTGAGGATTCTGCACATCATACAGCATGTGCTGAAAGTGCCACTGCCAAAGAAAAATCTTTGAAGGAGAAAAATTGTGGAGCCTAGTAGCTCATCTCCTGTGACTAAACTTTTGAAATAGAAGCTTGCATTTCGACTTATCAACTACATGTCAGGGAAGAACTTTTCATTTAAAAATTTAAATAATGAACCTCCCCATCCACATGTCCTTGCAACCATGGCTGCAATACAGCCTTATTGAAGACCTGCTAGAAAATCTTGAGGTCATGAACCAGTATTGCACGGAGACAACTAAGAGTAAATAGCCATTTAATTGCCTCCTAGTATGCATAGCATTAATTGGAAAAAAAATTGAAGCATTCAAAAAGCTTCTTTTTATAGTAAGCTATATCGATGGTTGCCATCCCTTTTGTGCATAAACATTATTTGCATCTGCTTAAGCATGATGGGCTATCACTTCTCTATATTACTCCTTTGTATTCTAAAGCACTGATCCTGCTTAAATTAGCATCTGAATACAAAGATCAACAGCAGAGCTACGATCTTACACATGCGAGCTCTAAGAAGTTATCAGATATGAGATTAGTCTAGATATAATGCCTAGTTGTTGAGTTGATAGTTTTTCTAATGCATGCTCTTAATGAATAGTTCTGTTAGTAGCATCACCTTTTAATCTGATTAGCTCACATAACTGCCAGTTTTCTACTCGGCCATTTATCCTTGAATGGTAAAGCTGTGGAAAATAGTTGCTGTTACTACGAATTTTCAGTTATCTAAAAATGAAAAAAACAATCCACAGGTACCTTGAACATGCATCCTGGACATGTGCCACACAAGTAACAAATTTGGAATCTTGGATAGATATGCCTTTAATTAAAAACTATGGCTGATTTCTATCTGAACCATACCCAAAGTAAATAGACCATTTCTAGGAAAACTAGTCCATTTCTGTCCTATCCTTTATTATTTCCAGATATGAATTCAACCCTAGATTTGATTGATAGATAGGTGATTTTATACATCTGACTTCAAAAGGATATAGAGCAAGAATTAGAAGGATTTGAGATAGCGTGTGAAGAAATGTAAAAAGAAAGCCTGTAAACTACATCTATTTGCGAGAGAATCACCTTAATTTTTATATTTATGTTTCATCTGTATATGAATAAGTGTATAGCTGTATTATATTTGAAAATATCCACTAGGAGATGTGGTTATGGATGCTGAACCCAAGTTTCCTGCTGACCACGCTACTTTCACAAATGAAGCTTAAAATTTTAGAATTTGATCCCATTCATTCACTAAAGATACAAGAAAAATATTACTTTCATCATGTTTTAGATCCAACTTCTGATAAGCACGTTATATAGTATATAAATCCATATTCCAATCAGAATATCATGTCATATGCAAACCCATAGAGGTTTATCTTCATTGAGTATCAAAAATTGCATGACAAACATGGTTCTGTAGAACCTTCATATTTCTTTTAAATCTTAATCATTAAATTCCCTTTTTCCAGCAAACAAAAACATATTTTTGCCAGCCAAAGTCTATTAGTTATCTCAACATATGCTTTACTGTTTACATGTGTATTAGGGGATACGACAAAGAGATTTCTTTAGAAATAGTATGGGAAGCTTCTGGCCATGATCTAAGTAAATTACAACAAATAAAGGTTTCTTCTCCGTAGAAACATTTACTGTATTACGAATAGATTTGCAATAACAAACATCTAAGCTAATCAATCAGAAGATGGGAACACATCTTTTACAGCAGTTGCTGCAGTCAAGTAATTCAGGGTATTCCGCAGTGTCTCTTTCTCCCTCTTCAACCGCATTGAGGTGTCCTCCAATTCCAAGAGTGCTTGCTGCTCTCTTGGTGCCCCTTCAAAGGTGCTGCCAACATAGAACGAAAAGGGAGTTGGAAAGAGACCCTTCCTAAGATCGTCAGGGGGTTCGCTATCAGACTTACTATTCAATCTATTAGACAGCCTGACCACATCCTTCATGTGGGTTTCCACTTCATTTGCAAGCTTCTCTAAATCCTCCTGCCCATCAGAGGGTTTATCCTCCAACCACTGAACCTCTGCCACCAGATAAGGCTTAGTCCTCATATATCTGATCACTCTGAACCTCTCCTGCCCTTTGCATATCAAGTAGAACCGGCCATCTAAAAGTCTCTCATGCTTGATGACCTCCGCAACACAGCCCACTTCAACTACACCAGAGACCTGATCTGTGTAGATTACCCCAAACCTAAGGTCTGTTTGCAGGAGGGTGTGCATCATCATTCTGTACCTATATTCGAATATCTGCAAAGGCAGAGTCGCACCAGGGAAAAGCACCAATTGGAGTGGGAACAGAGGGAGTTCAACTATTCCATTGGATTCTAAAGGCTCGATGCGAGCTCTTTCTGAAGACAAGCATTTGGTCCTATTGGAGCCTGTCCTTCTACCCTTTCTAGAGATGCCCATGATATGAGTTTTGCTCAATAAACGACCCCTAGCATTCAAATTAGTTTCTGCAAAGAAATGCTGTGCATTGCAAGGAAAAAGACTATGGTTCCTTCCATGTGACCATACATTGAAGGGATGTGCGATTTGGCCCAAAGCCATGGTACTTTCAAAATGCTAATAAACTAATCCCTGCAGATTGATAAAAGAGATGATATCGCAGTTCTGGTACCATGCTTAATAATAGATTCAACGCAGAGAACGCTTGGCATTCGTCACGAAAAATGTTATACAGAAAAATGCAATTTTCTCATGGAATAGAAGAAAAAAAATGCAATCAAGGACAGAACCCACCTGCAGTGTTGTCTTCTCAGGCCACCATTTAATTCATTGGTGATGTCCGAGAGTTTGTATTGCCAGCCCTCCTTACCAAGACTTTTTTGCGACGACGCTATAACTACACAATATACGTTCCCCTGTTTTATCTAAATCGAGTGAATTTCTCTTAAATCGTCTGTTTGTGTTTTAAGTTTATGGGTTCCTTTCAACTAATCAATAATAAAAAAAATTCATGGTCATTATTGTTTGAGGCAGAATGTTAGTGATAGCTTTAGGATTAGGAATGAGTCCCACCACATCTTCGCAAACAAATAGCAAGATATGTGGACTGCACTTATGTTTATGTAAGAAGTGTGATACTCCTTTCTTCAAGGGACTTGTAAAGCATAGAATGATCAAAATAAATTAATTAATTTAATGCATATAAAAAAGATATTTGGATTGTATTTATATATAAATGTACGAGTGAATAAAATATCTAAGATTAAAAGAGGCGTTAATAAGTGTTACGTAGTGACAAGTAACTATCTTTATAGTATTGTAGTAGTAATATATATTTTGTGGTTGTTTGGGATCGATATTGACATAGCATAAATAATTAATACAGGTATATGATTAATATAAGTATGTAAATATTATAATACTATGTTGAAAATGTTTAAATACAAGACATTTTATAATTATATGTTTTAAATATAATGTGATTCTAATTAAATAATAGATTCATATAGTGTAATTATAATTTTTAAGTTACTATATTATACAAAGGGTGAATAATAAGAAGTCTTAGCAAAATTAAGGAGCAAAGAAGAAATTAGAAAGGCAACGTTAGATGCTGAGAATGTTAGGAGAATCTTGTCGAGGGAGGACACAATACTTCATCAATTTTAGATTTTCAAACTTGGAATATTGGCATGAGACAAAAGGCAAAAGCGAACATGGGCTAAAAGGGTAAAATTGAATACATAGACTGATCAAAAAATATGTCGAATCAATTATCAATAATAGTTCTCAAAGCATAAATCAGAAGGGATAGAAAGAAAATTTGGCACAATAGAATTGAATCTCAACATTGCTAATGGCTTGTACATGTGTTTAAAGCTACTTAATAATTCAGTTATGGTGCAAACATTCTTATTATTTGCAATGAAAGCACTACACTCTTCTTTAAACATAGATTAGCATAGACAAAAAAAACTCATAATAGGAAATGTATATGAAGAAACAATATAACGCAATTATTAATTGTGTATTTCAAAGACATGTTACACCATACAATGGAGACAAAAAAAAATTACAAGATGTATTCATATAATCTTTACTAGAAATGACATGTTAGAACAAAAGATATGTACTTATATGATAACAATGTTATTTCCATTACAGATTTGAAATAACTCTACTATCTAGTTTTTTCCCAAAAAAATTACAAGTGAAGTGCATTGCTTGTATAGAAGAAATCACTATGTAAGCCCATGGATGAGTTACACATCTCAATTTTTTAATTGGCATGACGAACTCTTTTGCAACAGAACTGTTGGCATTTCAATTAGCACCTTTGGAGTGCTTATTGGAAATAGACAACTATTGCAAGTGTTATAGTATTACTCTTCAAATTATAGAGAGGAAGATCTCCCTTTGCTGATGTTCTACGTAAAAAGGGGGTACTAAGGTTCCTATCTTTTTTACTCAGCAGCAGGACACAAGGGTGCATAGACACAATGCGACGTAGCTAATCTTTTCTCTGGTTTCCGCAGATCTTAACTATGACTAAACTAGCTTCTAAACTATCCAACCTCCTTAAGATAAATAGAGCATGAGGGCATAGGAGCGAAATGGATGGGTGGGATCACTTGAATCCTCCATCTCCATAGAATATGGTTGAGGCTCTGAACTCTCAAATATATGCTTGGGATAAGGTTTTATGCAAGTGAACACTCTTTACGATAGGTCGGATCAGAGACTTCCCAAGGAGGAGGAACTCTTGTCTGAGGTATAGGCTTGGAAACAACTTACTGAAAAACAACAAGGTACGATGATTTGGCTAACAAGATTCTCGAGGAGGTAACGACACCTGTCCAAAGTGTAGGCTGAAAGACAATTTGTTAAACAACATCAAATGATAGCAATTGATGACAAAATGTCCAAGGAGGAGGAACCCCTGTCTGAGGAGGAGATTGAAACAATAAACTATTGAGAACAAAGACGTTGGATCAACTCAAAACTTAGATCAAATATGCATACGCCATCTGACTTTCTTCTTCAAGCTTTACCAAATAATTACAACGATTGGGACAACAAAGGCACGAAATCATGCACAATTACGATCAACCAACAAACTCTCATCCAAGAGTGAACAGATACAAACAAGCAAACTCTAGCAACAATGGCACAACAATTTAGCGTAGTAAATAAAGGTTAAACAAACAATGAGCCCAAGGCTCTTATTTATAGAAACTCAAAGGAGTAGGCAACCCTAAAGTCTCCTTGAGTTAACAATCAGTTCTTTCCAATCAGCAAGATTTATTCCTATGTTTAAAAGTAAGTGAGCAAGCAGTTAACTGGAAAATCTACTTCAATTAACTGAAACTAAACAAAAGTCAAATTGGAAGTCTACTTCAGTTGACTGACACCTAACTAAAAATGAACTTAAATTACAAATATGTCTCCAAAATAGACATCCACCTTTAAAGGAGATCTGAGATCCACAAATCATGGGAGTCAATTAGACATCCTTGATTAGTGGGATCTGACATGCATGATCCATGGAGATCTGGAGTCAACTTGGAAAGGGGCATCAAGTTGACTTCAATCATATTTATTGCTACTTTGGAGGGTAGGACGTCCTTCTTTAGGTGCTTTACACCTCTTCACCACTGGTCAACGGTGTCTCTATCCAGTCGTTGACTTCTTCAACTCCCAGGCAATTAATGCTTCTTAAGATGACAGTGTGACGTCTCAGCATCTCTTCACCTATCACAAGTTGTTATTGATAGTCTATGCATTTGGCAGCTGCTTCATCCAACTTAATAGATATGGCTGCAACTTTGGCTAACTTGCAACCATTGGGATCATCAAGGAACAAACTATGGATGATGTCTTGGAACTGTTTTTGCACCATTCCTAGCTCAATGTATTCTCCTCCCTCATGTTGATATTCTATTTGAGGGAAGGATATTACAAACGTTCTTGCAAAGTTGATAATATTTATGACAATATGCCTGTAGTCAATAAACTCCATTGAATTGGCATCATAGGCTTTCACCTTATATGCCAATTGTTCTTTCCAATCAAAAATATGGTGTTTGTTTTTTCGTGGTTGTAACTGATTGATATGCCAGTTGTAAATCAACAACTGTCACTTCATCTCCCGACCTCCTTTTCGTTGCCCTCAAGTATAACTATTGTATATCTATGCGGAGTCCATGTGCTCTATCTCTCAACTGGTATGCCTCTACCAATACACATCGTCCTCTGACAACAAACTCATCCACTTGACTTCTCAAGTGTTTGTCATATGTGATCAACTGATGATGGTTTCTCTCTATGGGGATATCTAGCAACTCTTGAGGTAAAGTCGAGGAGTTGGGAGTGTCATGCATTAAGCTTGAAATATACATCCTTAACTGTCGATTTTTAGCCTTTAGGGTTGTTGTGTCCTGTCCATCCTTGGTCATCCTCTCTTGGACGCTTGTTGAGGCAATTCCTAGAAGGTCTGCCTCCACCTGACGAGTGGTCTTTCCAAGATTCACCTTTGATAGCATGAAGTCTTCAACCCTTACATTATGTATATCTTTGTCTTTAGGTAGGGCAACAGTCTCTATGATGACCTTGTTATCTACATTCCTCTCTACATGTGTTTGCTTCTTCAACTTCTTCATCGACATGTCTTGAGGGACATGGTCGAACTCTGTGAAGTCGAGCTGATAGGATGGCCTTTCCCTCTTCCTTCCAAGAGAACTCTCAAGCCAGATAGAATCTAGAATAGCTTCATTGGAAGGACGAATGTGGGCCCCCTAAATGCTGGATGAACAAGACTATGTCATGGTGATGTCTCATGGTGGTGAGTCCAATTCGATGGGACTTTGTGACCCCTGTGATGGTGGTGAAGTGGGTGGCTTTGTTTCTATTACAGGCATTGTTTCTACTGCAACTACTTCTGCAATGGGTTCCATCTCTATTGTGATTATTTCAATCACTGGCTATGGCTCAGCTACAATGGTCTCAACTATCTCAGGTAAATTGGTGGCTATCTCCACCTGTGCCTCTTGTTGATTTGTACCAGAAATCCCTTTTCTTCCCCATGTGTTCCTTGACATTCACATCCCTTCGGGAAGGATTCTCATCTTCTTTTGTCTAGGTCTCTTCCTGGACGTGGAAAGTCGTGTAGACTGAACCATTGGCGGTTCTA
This sequence comes from Sequoiadendron giganteum, assembly GCA_007115665.2. NCBI lineage: Eukaryota > Viridiplantae > Streptophyta > Pinopsida > Cupressales > Cupressaceae > Sequoiadendron > Sequoiadendron giganteum. The sequence continues at coordinate 667,947,084 of CM021105.1, read as the reverse complement.
TTCGGGGAAGTACTACCTTCCTTGTCCTTTTGTTGTCAAGGTAGAGTCGACTGTGTCTGACTACTCTACATGTTCTTTCCTCTATAGATGTACTTTCTTTCGCATACCAATCCACTCTGTCGAGTGGTTGTGAATCCACCTAATCCATGAAGGAGGGAAGAATGAATTCTTCCTCATCCTCAAATAAGCCCTCAATGTCTTTTGACATAAAGTCAGCAATTTTTGAGAGCTTGAACCTATTATAGTTCCTTCTTCTCACCTCGAACTCATCGTCACAGTTGACCCAATAATATTCTATGGAAGATTCATGTGATGAGCGTTGCTCGAGATGTGTTGCATAGAACCCTCTTGGATCATATGATGACCTCCTCTCAATGAGGTACTTGAGATTAAATCTCACTATTTCTTGGCTCATCAACCTAGCATCTATTATCGTCTTGCATCTATAGAGTCACATCTGAATGGGAAAGTTTGCAACTAACTTCTTCTTTTGGCATAGGTAAGAGTGAACCTCAGCCAACTGCCTCAAGAATTCCATGAACACTACCTTATCTGAAGGGTAGTGTGGCATCATGGTGGGGTGACCATTGTAGTCATACATGTGTATGTAGTTGAAAGTGGGGAATTGGATAAACCAATCCGCCCAGTCCACCATTATTGCCTTGGCTGTTGGTGATATGCGTACATGCATCTCATGGTCTAGCTCTCGCACAGTGTGCATGGTGAAGATTGTGTTTATCTTATTGAAGTGCCTTTCCACTTGAGTAAACTCAAGACGTGGAAAGTATTCTTGGACCTTCTGCACACCTAGGGTCCCCACAGTGTTTATTATTTTGAATTCACCTTGGAAGGCAATCAGGTATACTAGGTAGGAACACATGTGGAAACTATGAACTTCTCGAAACCTGGTAAATTGTTGGTGGAGTGTGTCACTGATTAGAGAGGCCCAACCATAATTTTCTTTCTTGTTGATAATTTTACCAATGATATAGACATCCATGACTAAAAATAATTTATCTCTTCTTGTCCAATGACTCTACTGAGTAGAGTGATTAACACTACGTACTCATCTCTGAATTCTCCTTGTCCAACCAATTTGGGCAAGTTGGTCTTCTTCACCTTTAACCATTGTTCGGCCATTTTCAGTGAACACTTGTCTTTTGAAGCCTCAAATTCCTTTTCGCATTTCGTCACAGATATGACCTTACTGGTAGGGCATGGTGGAATTGCAAAACATGTCTCAATGTCCTTCGACTTCAAACTACAAATCAATTTTCCATCCACTGATAGGATTTCTCTTGTGGTAGGATTGGAATGCTTGATGCAAGCCATTACAAAATCCATGCTCTATCACATGATAGGAATTGATGCAGCTTGGAACAACCCGGATTCTTCTATGTTTTGCAATGTAATTTGATTCATACCCTCCAAATCCTCAGAATTGACTTCTGGGTTTTTCTACCATAAGTTTGTGTCAATCATTTTCAGATAATCATGGTACAAGACAGTCTTGGTCTTGTATTGTACCTAGGATTATTGCATTCTAAAAGACTTAAAGATAGATTGTGCACTTGACCCTATTCTAACACTTTCCGAAAACCCTTAAAAATAGCGCCTGCCGAGAAGTATTTTTTCGAAAAATCTAGCACATGGGTTTTGTTCGTGCTTCAAAGCTGAACAAACTCAATTTTTCCTTGGATTTTTTATTTGAAGAATTTTTCGGCAAGTCCCTAAAAATAGGGGAAGCAATTTTGTTGATTCTGGAAAATCTGAAAAGATGGGTTTCACTAGAAAATTATGCTGATCATACCCAGTTAGCCAAATCTGAGGTGGCTTGTTATTTTATGTGACATGCAAAGAATTTTTAGACAGAAGAGAGGAAGTAGAAAAGAGGAGGATTGGAAGTTATAATCTACCTCTTTGCAGAAATTTAACTCTAGAATCAACCTCAGAGAAGAAAACCTTTACTGCCACTAATCTTCAAAAATATCGAAGAACTATTCAAAACCTTTGTCAGATCTTGAAAATATGTTCTTGGGAGCAATTTTTTGTTTTATCCTTCAACCTGCAAAAGAATAAGTGAGAATGGGATGCCTAGCTTGAATATATGATGATTCAAGTTGAGATCCACCAAGTATGGCACCAACTCATGATTTAAGCCTGATTTGGAGTTCAAAAAGTTGATTTCCATTGATTGTGGAGTTTTTGGCCTCTTTTTGCCTCCAAATTTCCTTAACTCAAGTCAACATATTGCTTTAGAATTTTTAGGCATCCTTCCTTGATTTTGAGCAATTTTTATCATTTTTCCAAGCTGAAGTGCCTCTGTTTGATCTTTGATCTTGGTTGTTCAGTTGATCTTCGACAGTTGTTGACAAACCTGTTGTCGAGATGGGTCCATACTGAAGAGATATGCTTGGGATTCATTAAGTCAGAAACCTAATTTTGAGCCTCTAGAATAAAGGGCACCTTTCTCCAAGAGGGGCACTTTTGGTTGTGCCTTAGTCAATTTTTATTGATTGTTCTTCGTTTTGGCCTTTTTAGACCCTTCATGCTTTGATTCGACGTTCCCATTGATTGACGAGTTAGATAAATCTGCTTGATGGTGCATTAGGTAACCAACTCAGTCCTGGAAAGGATGGTTGACTTCTCAGCTTATGACAGTACGTTTATGCCCTTCAGATCCAAGGGCACCCCTAGCTAACAGGGGCGCTTTTGACCTTTTGACTAATAATTCCATGCTTGAAAACTGCTTGCTTTGATCTTTGTCATTAGATTACTCAGTTACCAGATTCCTTCATTGACAGTCTCGTTGTTGAGATTGATCAAAGTTGAGAAGGTCATCCTAGAGGGTAGTAAGCAATCAGACTGCATCTACATGCTCCAAAGAAAAGGCACCTTTCTTCAAGAGGAGCACTTTTCTTCTGTACTTAGCCAATTTCTCGACATGTCCTTTTAGTCTTCTTCTTTGGAATTTTTTGCTTGATCTCAGCATCTGATCATTTGGCGTGTCCTGTGAACGTGTTGTCAGATTGATCATGTAGCTGGGAGCGAGTTGAACAGATGTTATATATGGAGCAGTTGTTGATAGGTTCATCAAATGCCTTGAACTGAGGGATGCCCCTAGCCAACAAGGGCACTTTTTCTATGGAGTCCACTGATTTGACATGTTCATTGCTTGCAGACTCTCCATACTCCGTTGACATTTTGCTAGTGATCCCTGAATCAGATGATCTCGCTGATAGTTTTGTTGTCTAGCCATCACGAACGTGAAGAAGATGACTGATTTGAAGATGTCAGGTGACTTCATTTTCCCTTTGAGATCCAAGGGCACCTTTCTTCAAGAGGGGCGCCTTTTCAGCTGTTGACTTCATTTTTTGCCTTGGTAGCAAAATGTCCAACTTCCAGAGTTAGCCAAATTTTGGATTTTTTCGTTTTCAGAATCTTCTTCGTTGAACAACATCTTTTTCAACATTTTCTACCATGGATTCTTCATTAGAGCTTTTGAAGTTTAGCTCTCAACACTTGGTACTAACCAATCTGCCATTAATGGTTGCGGAGCTCCTAACTTTGTTCCTAAAAAATAAGAATAGACCCACCAGAGTAAAACATGTCTTTTGATGATTCTGACTTGATCAGTGCGATCGTGGAGTCAATTAATCCTATCAAAATTATTTTCAATCATTTTCGAGAAGGTCCTATTTTTGGGGGTTTCCCTAAAAATAGGGACAGGAAAGCCTAATTTTTAGTTTTTCAAAATTTTAACCATATGTTCCTTGATATAAACCCACAAAAACCTTATGTTTGGTTTGACCTAAAACAAACTTTTGACGAAATTTTTACTTGATTTAGCTCAATTTAAGCAGAATGACAAATTTATTTTGGGTACAACATTAGGCTTCATTTGGTGACCATGTCGGATACCTACGACATAGGAGAATCGAGAATCTCAAGTTTTGTAGACCAGCACTTTATTAGTTGGGTAACAGAGTGAGGATTTATTTCCTAATTTACATAAGAATTAAATTTCACCTTCTTTATTGGGGCTCACCTATTTATTCACCTAAAACAAGACTACCTGCGAAATCACCTAAAACATGACAATACTTTACGGAATGGGAAAAAACATAACATAACAATAAAGCGAAATAATTTTTTTTTACAAAATACTCACCGCATCTCCGAAGGGACGAAATGCTTCAAGTACTACCTGCTATAGGGTAGTGGAAAGAGCCTCCCATCTGAATGTGAGAGAATGTAAGAATTCTCTCCTGCAACATCATGGATCAGGAATGGGCCCAGCCAAAGGGATTCAAATTTTCTATGCATTCCCTTTGGTTTGTGTCTCTTGTCCCACAACAGGATTGTGTCTCCAATCTCGAAGTCTCGTTGTCGAGCCTTCTTGTCAAAGTCTCGTTGCCGAGCCTTCTTGTCAAAGTCTTGTTGCCGAGCCTTCTTGTCGAAGATCTTCTTCACTCTTTCTTGATGTTGAGTCATCTTATCAACAACTTCCACCCTCTCCTCTTGTAGTTGTGTCAGACACAAGATGCATTTTTGGATTGGATCCTTGAACTCTTCATCTTCTACTGCGGATGCCAGCTGCAAAGATGACAACTCCAAAGTGATGGGTAGTATCGCTTCAGTACCATACATGATAATGAAAGGGGAAGTGTTGATAGCTCTCTTTGGCATGATCCTATCATCCCAAAGAGCGTCATATAGCTTAGTGTGCCAAGCCCGTTGATTGGATTCGACCATCTTGCGCATGATCGTGACTATGTTCTTATTAGATGACTCAGCCTGCCCATTGCCTTGTGGATAGTAATCTGAAGAATGGGACAATGTGATGTCGTAGTCAAAACATAATTCCACTAACTCCTCTGATGAGAAACTCATAGCATTATCGGTCACAATCTTTCTTGGTACTCCAAAACATGTGATGATATTTTATTTGAGGAAAGTGCACATGACTTTGGAAGTAGCATTCTTCGTAGGAACTGCCTCAACCCATTCGGTGAAGTAGTTTGTTGCCGTAAGGACATAGACATGTCCCTTACTAGAATGTGGGTTTATTGGTCCTACGAAGTCAATACCCCATTGCTGAAATGGAGCATCTATTATTACTGGCCTCGGCGGAATGGCTGCTAGCTTGAGTTTGCCAACGAAATGTTGGCACTGTTGACATTGTCGCACCCATTCATATGCGTCATGGAACAAAGCTGGCCATAAGAACTATGCCCACATAATTTTGAACATTGTGACCCTTGATAAAAAGTGGCCACCACATGCCTCGTTATGAAATGCTTCCAAAAACCACCGTTGTTGGTCTCTACTGACACAAAGCAAGAACGTTCCATCAATCCCACACTTGTATAGAACGTTGCCTCGTAGCACATAGTTTTATGCTCTTAACCTCATGGTTCTATTTTGTTGTTTGTCCAAGTGGGTTGGACATTCTCCATAGGTTACATAGTACCATAGCTCTGAGTACCACTGCTCTACAAAATCAACCAGTAAGACCATTGGAAGGTCTTTTTCAATTTTTGTTCCTACCTCACCATCAGCTGCTTGATGCTTTAGATCACTATCTTCTGCCATGAGCTGACATAGACCTCTCCCATGAACGAGTTTGGTCGGCTTGATATCCAAGTCATATTCTTGAGCCCCCATCTCTTGTTGAGTTAGAATACTCTTGACCTCAAGATCAATGACATATACTATTGTGTGAGTATTTAAGATATAAAATCTAAAAAAAATCATAGCTCTCACAACAACATAGGCATTCTTTTCAATCTGGGAGTACCAGAATTCACTGTCTTTGAAACTACTGCTCATGAAAGCAATTGGTGATTCCATCTCTTCGTTCAGCTTCTGAGTTAGTATGGCAGAGAGAGTGTAATCTGACGCGTAAAAATAAATAATGAATTCCTTATTGAAGTCAGGTCGGACTAGCATTGATGCCTTATTGATGGCTTCTTTTATCTTGGTGAACGCCTCCTTTCCTTTTCCAATCCATTTGAAGATGACCGTCTTCTTCATCATTGATGATATATCTTTAGTCAACTCCGAGAAATCAGGTACAAATCTTCATATGAAATTTACCTTTCTGAAGAAGGAATGCACCTGAGTAGTATTGGTTGGGAGACATAGGTTCTTGATTGAATCCACTCCATCTGGATCAATCTGAGTTCCCTCTTTGGAGATGATATGGCCTAGTAGTTTGCCTTTCGTCACCACAAAGATAGATTTATTTGGATTCAACGATATGTGATGATACCTACATCTCTCGAACACTTTCACTAAGTGTTGAAAATGATCTTGTTGCTTTCGTGAGAAAGCGGTAAGGTCTTCAAGGTAGACGACTATCACTTTGTTCTTTAGATCTCCAAATGCCAAGTCCATGGCTTGTTGAAAGGTGGCACCAACATTGATGAGCCCAAAGGGAATCCTCTCATAGGCGAATGTTCCCCATGGGGTGGTGAACGTTGTCTTGATTTTATCCTCCTTAGCCACCACAATTTGATTGTATCCAGAAAAGTCGTCAAGCAATGATGACATCTTTGATCTAGTAACTGTCTACAAAGCATGCTCCATGATAGGTAAAGAATAATTATCCTTTAATGACGATTGGTTGAGGTTCCTGAAGTCGACGCAAATCTAGATATCTCTGTTCTTCTTGTGCACAGGAATAATATTGGACACCCAGGTAGAATGATGGATTGGAAATATGATCTTAGTGTCCACCATCTTTTGTACCTCTGCGTAGATTGTGTCTTGGACATGCGGGTTGTAGTGCCTCTACTTCTGACTAAAAGGCTTGATATCTGACTTGAGTGGAATTGTATGAGACAATTCCCTTGGCATGAAAACTTTCAGATCTTGATAAGTTCATGCAAAGACATCTCTGTATTGCTTAAACAAGGAGATAAATTTTTCGTGTTCCTCCACAGTGCAACACTTTCCCAAGTTGACAAGTCAGGGCTTATCTTCGGTGCCGATGTTGACTTGACTGTAATCAACAGATGTTTTGTTGGCTAAATTCATTTGATCTTGCATGTGTCTATCATGTTTTTCAAATATGTCCTCCAAGGATACTAGACCCTTGGGGATGTTGTTACCTCTTAGCTGGATGATGTCGGATTTCGTTGCTTCGAAATCTTCTAATATAGATTCTTTGAAAGGAGAAGTACTTCCTTCAAAGAATAGTTCTTTATAATTGTCCCCCATGTAGAGGAAATCCTTGATGTCATCATCATCATCAAATACCTACCAATTTCCACAATTGTCGGGGATAGATGGCATGTACACGAGCTCAATAGTGAAGGCATTTTGATGAAAATCAGAATGGGGCATGAAGAGTGCAACCAACACCACAAGGGCATCTGCTTTGCTATTCTTCTCATGTGGAATGTAGTTGATGTTGAATTCTTCAAGCCAATCAATAGCATTCCACACCCTTTGTTGATAAGCCTGAAGGCGGCCTTTTCTAACTTGATAGTGCTCTCTGACCTATTGTACAATCAACTCTACATCGCCTTCGGCTTGAAGGTATTTTATACCCATATCCCTTGCATTCTTGAGGCCTAATATGATCGCCTCATATTCTGCAGTGTTGTTCGTGTTATTGAATCGCAAGCGATAAGCAAATGGGTACAACGTGCCTTCAGGAGAGGTAATGACAACTCCCACTCCTAAGCCTGTTGTCGAGCAACTCTCGTCAAATCGCATTGTCCACATCTTTGATCCTTCATTCGATGTACTTGTGGCAAATGCAACCTTATTTTCCTCTTCGGTTACTTCGGACAACATGGCATATGTACCAGGACCCGTACTTTGATGTAGCACTTGTGCTTAGGGGCCCTAAGATTTCACCACCATGAATTTGGACTTAGCCTCTGGTTCCAACTTGAAGCTACCTTTCTTTAATGGAATGGTCGTGTATGACCAATCTAATTGAATCTTGCCTCCAAGGTCCTTGCAAAAGCTTCGGCTCAATAACATCCCATAACTAATTGGAATGTCAGCTATGAGGATGGTCATCATGATTTTCTTCTTTGGACAAGACGCTAATCTTACTTGTGCATCTTTCAGTTGGCTGACTAACAACACCGGTTTTGATTCAAGTGAGTAAAACTTGCAATGGGTTTCAGTGCATGATAGTCCCAATGCGTTCATGATCTGCAATGACATGATGTTGTTCAATGCTCCTGAGTCAATGATGCAGTTGTTGAGTTTATAACCTCCCATATACAAAGATATGTAGAAGGGCTTTGGCTTTTCTCCTATTGGTACAAAAGATTCTAGCAATGTAGGCTAGATGACAACCTGCTTCTATACTACTTTGATAATTAGATCCATTTGATCGGGATGATCCTGGAGATACTCTAGTTGTGAGATTTGTACCTTCATCTTCATCATAGACGTCACAATGTCAAAGTTCATCGAGGATGGGTCTTGAGTATTTGATGTGACGTTCTCCTATGTAGACTTGGGATTAGAAGTGGAATCTTCTTTTCCCTTTTCATTTGGCTTTCGTCTTTCTTCTTCTTCTTTCCGTGCTTTGAAATGTTGAGCACGTGTGAACACAGGCGTCGACATATTCTCATGGTTGACAGCAAGAGAGTATTGATGATAGTATTCTTCTTCTTGATTTTTGGGTTCGCTATGAAAGTATCTTGTTGCGGAGTCGCCATCAAACTTGCATGTTTGTGGTGAGACAACATTCGCATTTGAAGGTACAAAACTTGGGCTTGGTGCTTGATCTCCGATGTATCCCATGATCTGATTCATCCTTTGATTCTCATGGAAACAATAAAATACATTAGACTTTTCAGCCTCTGCTCCTCTTTGCGGAGGTCCTTGATTTTGAGGCTTGTAGTTGTTGAAAGGTTGGAAAATTTTCCTCTTTGGCTGGTACAACTATTGAGGCTGGTACTGCTGCTTAGGTTGGTACTACTGTTGAGGTTGATATTGTTTTTGTTGTTGATATGGTGGTGGTGTGGGTAGTGCTTGTTGCCCTTGATTGGGTGACTGTTTCTTCAAGATAGTCACTTCATTTGCTACCTTTTGTAGCAATGGACCTGTTGATGCTTGGACCAATGGTCTGATAGCATCACCCTTCATCTTTCTTGTGGTCATCATGTGATCCTCGATCTCGATAGCCTTCTCTTGTGCAATTTGTAAGTCCTCTTTGTGGCTTCCTTTGATGAAAAAGGTTATCTCTGAGGGAAGGGCGTTGATGAAGTTGCTCACCAGGATCTCATCAGATGTGTTGAGTGTGTGAGAGAGACATGTAGCTAGGCGATTAAACCTTGCTACAAATTCCCTCATTGGTTATGTAGGCTCCATCTTAGAGTTTGATAACTGGGCAAATAACTGGTGGCTATCCTTGACGGGTTTGAATCTTTCCAAGAACTTCTTGCTCATGTCCTCCCAATTTTTGATGACTTTTGGTGGTAAGTGATGGAACCAATCGAAAGCATTTGCCTCAAGAGTTTCGACAAAGATTCAAATGATGATATCTTCATGTGGCACAGACAAAATGGAGCAAGCCACTATGAACGTTGATATATGATCATCGGGATGTTTTAGCCCCATCACCAAAGAGTCTTGGGAAGTGCTTTTGCGATCCCTTGGGAAGTTCATGATTGCCTTGTAGGGCCAATGGGCCTATGTTTTTACCCCATGGAAAAGGTGTTGGATGTCTCACGACTCTTGCATTATAGCCCCATTTCCGAACAAATTGTGTCTGTTGTTGTTATTGTCGTTGTCGTTGCCATTGCCGCCATTGCCATTGTCATTGTCATCATTGCTGCCATTTTCATTGCCATTGTCGCCATTGTCGTTGTTACCATTATTACAACCATTACTGTTGTTGTTGCCAATTTCATTGTTGTTGGCATTGTCATTGTAGAGGTAGTTGTCCGCCATTGCTTGAGTTGGAGGTCCTTGTTATTGTTCTTCTAGAAAGTGTTCATGAACCTCTTCAAAGATTTTCTCTATATCAGATGCTTCTCCGATGTATTCTTGAAATCAAGGATTATTTCTCCTTTGTATGTATACTTGGTGAGCTAGGATGCTTACTGCCACACTGGTCTCTCAGCTGCAAGACCAACCTTTCTTTCTTCCTCGTCCAGAGTAATAGCTATGACTCTCCACTGAGCTAGTGATGTATTCTTTTCGAAGATGAAAGTATGCAAGCTACTCATAATGTATGTCTTCTCTCCTTCAATGAATGCAAGATCTGGTTGGAGAGTTGTTGGAGCAAGATCAGTTTGTTCAACTGGAGCCCAAGGATGCCAGATGCCCATTTCGTGTCATAAAAGCGTTAATTTTTTCTTGAATTTTTATGCCTCGTTGCCCCATGGTGGGTGCCAGAAAATTGTTGGAATTTCAAATAGCACCTCTGGAGTGCTTATTGGAAACAAACAACTATTGCAAGTATTATAGTACCGCTCTTCAAATTATAGGGAGGAAGATCTCTCTTTACTGATGTTCTACGTAAAAAAGGGGTACTAAGGTTCCTATCTTTTTTACTTAGTGGTAGGACACAAGGGTGCATAAACATAATGCGTTGTAGCTAAGATTTTCTTTGGTTTCCGTAGATCTTAACTACAACTAAAATAGCTTCTAAAATATCCTATCTCCTCAAGATAAACAAAGCATGAGGGCATATGAGCGAAATGGATGGGTGGGATCACTTGAATCCTCCATCTCCATAGAATATGGTTGAGGCTCTGAACTCTCAGATATATGCTTGGGATAAGGTTTTATGCAAGTGAACACTCTTTATAGTAGGCTGGATCAGAGACTTTCCAAGGAGGAGTAACTCCTATTCGAGGTATAGGCTTGGAAACAACTTACTAGAAACAACAAGGTATGATGATTTGGCTAATAGGATTCCTAAGGAGGTGATGACACCTGCCCAAAGTGTAGGCTGAAAAACAGTTCATTAAACAACATCAAATGATAGCAATTGATGACAAAATATCCAAGGAGGAGGAACCCATGTCCGAGGAGGAGGAACCCCTGTTCGAGGAGGAGATTGACACAATAAACTATTGAGAACAAAGACGTTGGATCAACTCAAAACTTAGATCAAATATGCATACGCCATCTGACTTTCTTCTTCAAGCTTCACCAAAGAATTACAAAGGTTGGGACAACAAAGGTGAGAAATCATGCACAATTACGATCAACCAACAAACTCTCATCCAAGAGTGAACATATACAAACAAGCAAACTCTGGCAACAATGGTGCAACAATTTTGCGTAGTAAATAAAGGTTAAACAAACAATGATCCCAAGGATCTTATTTATAGAAACTCAAAGGAGTAGGCAACCCTAAAGTCTCTTTGAGTTAACAATCAGTTCTTGCCAATCAACAAGATTTATTCCTTTGTCTAAAAGTAGGTGAGCAAGCAGTTAACTGGATAATCTACTTCAGTTAACTGAAACTAAACAAAAGTCAAACTAGAAGTATACTTCAGTTGAATGACACCTAACTAAAAATGAACTTAAATTATAAATATGTCTCCAAAATAGACATCCACTTTTAAAGGAGTTATGAGATCCACAAATCGTGGGAGTCAATTAGAATTCCTTAATTAGTGGGATCTAACATGCATGATCCATGGAGATCTAGAGTCAACCTGGAAAGGGGCATCAAGTTGACTTCAGTCATAGTTATTGCTACTTTGGAGGGTAGGACATTCTTCTTTAGGTGCTTTATACCTCTTCACCACTTGTCAACAGTGTCTCTATCCAGTCGTTTTCTTCTTCAGCTCTTGGGAAATTAATGCTTCTCAAGATGACACGTGATGTCTCAGCATCTCTTCACCTGTCACAAGTTGTTGTTGATAGTGTATGCATTTGATAGCTGCTTCATCCAACTTGATAGATATGGCTGCAACTTTGGCTAACTTGCAACCATTGGGATCATCAAGGAATGAACTATGGATGGCGTCTTGGAACTGTTTTTGCATCGTTCCTATCTCAATATATTCTCCCTCATGCTAATATTCTATTTGAGGGAATGATATTACCAACGTTCTTGCGAAGTTGATAATATTTGTGATAATATGCCTGTAGTCAATCAAGTCCAGTGAATTGGCATCGTAGGATTTCACCTTATATGCCAATTGTTCTTTACAATAAAAAAGATGGCATTTGTTTTCCATGGTTGTAACTGATTGATATTCCAGTTGTAAATCAACAACTATCACTTCATCTCACGGCCTCCCTTCCGTTTCCCTCAAGTCTGACTGTTGGATCTCTATGTGGAGTCCATGTGCTCTATCTCTCAACTGGTATGCCTCTACCAATACACATAATCCTCTGACAACAAACTCATCCACTTGAATTCTCAAGTGTTTTTCGTATGTGATCAACTGATGATGGTTTCTCTCTGCGGGGAGATCTAGCAACTCTTGAGGTAAAGTCGAGGAGTTGGGAGTGTGGTGCATTAAGCTTGAAATATACATCCTTAATTGTTAGTTTTTAGCCTTTAGGGCTACTTTGTCCTGTCCATCCTTGGTCATCCTCTCTTGGACGCTTGCTGAGGAAATTCCGAGAAGGTCTGCCTCCACTTGACGATTGGTCTTTCCAAGATTCATCTTTGATAGCGTGAAGTCTTCAACCCTTACATTATGTATATCTTTATCTTCAGGTGGGGCAACAGTCTCTATGATGACCTCGTTATCTGCATTCCTCTCTACATGTGTTTGATTCTTCGAATTCTTCACTGACATGTCTTGAGGGACATGATTAAACTCTGTGAATTCGAGTTGATAGGACGACCTTTCCCTCTTCCTTCCAAGAGAACTCTCAAGCTACATAGAATCCCGACTAGCTTCGCTGGAAGAAGGAATGTGGACCCCTTGAATGTTGGATGAACTATATTGTGCCATGGCGATGTCTCGTGGTGGCGAGTCCAAGTAAATGGGCCTTTGTGACCCTTGTGATGGTGGTGAAGTGGGTGGCTCTATTTCTATTACAGGCACCATTTCTGTTGCTACTACTTCTGTAATGGGTTCCATCTCTGTTGTGATTATTTCAATCACTAGGTCTAGCTCAGCTGCAGTAGTCTCAACTATCTTAGGTAAATTGGTGGTTGTCTCCACCTATACCTCTTGTTGATTTGTATTAGCAATCCCTTTTCTTCCCCATGCATTCCCTGACATCTGCATCCCTTCGGGAAGGATGCTCATCTTCTTTTGTCTAGGTCTCTTCCTGGACGTGGGAGGTAGTGTAGACTGAACTGTTGGCGGCTCTGTTCAAGGAAGTAATACCTTCCTTGTCCTTTTGCTGACAAGGTAGAGTTGACTGTGTCTGACTACTCTACTTGTTCTTTCCTCTATAGACGTACTTTCTTTCGCATACCAATCCACTCTGCTGAGTGGTTGTGAATCCACCTAATCCATGAAGAAGGAGGGAATAATGACTTCTTCCTCATCCTCAGATAAGCCCTTAATGTCTTCTAACATAAAGTCAAAAATTTGTGAGAGTTTGAACTTGCTATAGTTCCTTCTTCGCACCTCGAACTCATCGTCACAGTTGACCCAATAATCTTCTATGGAAGATTCATGTGATGAGCGTTGCTTGAGATGTGTTGCATAGAACCCTCTTGGATCGTATGATGACCTCCTCTCAATGAGGTACTTGAGATTAAATCTCACTGTTTCTCGGCTCATCAACCTAGTGTCGGTTGTCATATTGCATCTATAGAGTCCCATCTGAATGGGAAAGTTTACAGCTGACTTCTTCTTTTGGCGTAGGTAAGAGTGAACCTTGGCCAACTCCCTCATGAATTCCATGAACATTACCTTATCTGAAGGCTAGCATGGTAGCATGGCGGGGTGACCATTGTAGCCATACACGCGTATGTAGGTGAAAGTGGGGAATCGGATAAACCAATCCGCCCAGTCCACCATTGTCGCCTTGGCTACTGGTGATATACATACATGCATCTCATGGTCTAGCTCTCACACGATGTGCATGGTGAAGAGGTCATTTATCTTTTGTAAGTGCCTTTCCGCTTGAGTAAACTCAAGATGTGGAAATTATTCTTGGACCTTCTACACACCTAGGGTCCCCACAGTGTTTAGTATTCTGAATTCGCCTTGGAAGGCAATCAGGTATACTAGGTAGGAACACATGTGGAAACTATGAGCTTCTAGAAACCTAGTAAATTGTTGGTGGAGTGTTTCACTAATTAGAGAGGCCCAGTCGTAATTTTCTTTCTTACTGATAATTTTACCATTGATATAGAACATCCATGGCTGAAAATGATTTCCCTCTTCGTGTCCAGTGACTCTGCTGAGTAGAGTGATTAGCATTGCATACTCATCTCTAAATTCTCCTCATCCAACTAATTTGGGCAAGCTGGTCTTCTTCACCTTTAACCACTGTTCGACCATTTTCAACAAACACTTGTCTTTTGAAGCCTCAAATACCTTTCCGCATTCTATCATAGATATGACCTTACTGGTAGGGCATGGTGGAATTGCAAAACATGTCTCAATGTCCTTTGAATTCAAACTACAGATCACTTTTCCATCCATTGATAGGATTTCTCTTGTGGTAGGATTGTAATGCTTGATGCAAGCCATTACAAGCTCCAGGCTCTGCAACATGATAGGAATTGATTTAACTTGGAACAACCCAGATTCTTCTATGTTCTGCAATGTAATTTGATTCATACCCTCCAAATCCTTAGAATTGACCTATGGGTTTTTCTGCCATAAGTCTGTGTCAGTCGTTTTTAGATAATCATGGTACAATACCATCTTGGTCTTGTATTGTACCTGGGAGTACTACATTCTGAAAGACTTAAAGATAGACTGTGCAATTGACCCTATTTTGACACTTTTTAGAAACCCTTAAAAATAGAGCCTACCGAGAAGTATTTTTCTGGGAAAAATCTAGCACATGGGTTTTGTTCGTGCTTCAAAGCTGAATAGACCCAGTTCTTTGGATTTTTTATTTGAATACTTTTCTAACAAGATCCCTAAAATTAGGGGCAACAAGTTTTCTGATTCTGGCAAATCTGAAAAGATGGGTTTCACTAGAAAATTATGCTGATCATACCCAGTTGGCTAGATCTAAGGTGGCCTACTATTTTTTGTGACATGCAAAGAATTTTTAGACAGAAGAGAGGAAGTAGACAAGAGGTGGATTGGAAGTTATAATCTGCCTCTTTGCAAAAATCTGCCTCTTGAATCAACCTTAGAGAAGAAAACCTTTACTGCCACTGATCTTCAAAAATATCGAAGAACTGTTCAAAACCTCTATCAGATCTTGAAAATACGTTCTTGGGAGAAATTTTTTGTTTTATCCTTTAACCTAAAAAAGAATAAGTGAGAATGGCGTATAGCTTGAATATATGATGATTCAAGTTGAGATCCACCAAGTATGGGTGCCAACTCATGATTTAAGCCTGATTTGGAGTTCAAAAAGCTGATTTCCACTGATTGTGGAGTGTTTGGCCTCTTTTTGCCTCCAAATTTCCTTAACTCAAGTCAACATATTTATTTTAACATTTTAGGCATCCTTCCTTGAGTTTGAGCATTTTTTTATCATTTTTCCAGGTTGAAGTGCCTTCATTTGATCTTCGATCTTGGTTGTTTAGTTGATCTTCGACAGTTGTTGACGAACCTGTTGTCAAAATGGGTCCATATTGAAAAAGATATGTCTAGGATTCATTAAGTCAAAAACCTGAGTTAGAGCCTCTAGAATAAAGGGCACCTTTCTCCAAGAGGGGCGCTTTTGGTTGTGCCTTAGTCAATTTTCATTGACTATTCTTCGTTTTGGCCTTTTTAGACCCTCTATGCTTTGATTTGACATTCTCGTTGATTGACAAGTCAAATAACTCTGCTTGATGGTGCATCAGGTAACCAACTCAGTCCTGGAAAGGATGGCTAACTTCTCAGCTTCTGACAGTAAGTTTATGCCCTTCAGATCCAAGGGCATCCCTGGCCAGTAGGGGCGCTTTTGACCTTTTGAATGATAATTCCATGCTTGAAAATTGCTTGCTTTGATCTATGTCATCTAAGTACTCAGTTGTTAGATTCCTTTGCTAATAGTCTTGTTGTTGAGATTGATCAAAGTTGAGAAGGTCATCCTGGAGGGCAGTAAGCAATTAGGTTGCATCTGCATGCTCCAAAGAAAGGGTGCCTTTCTTTAAGAGGGGTGCTTTTCTTCTGTACTTAGCCAATTTCTTGGCATGTCCTTTCAGTCTTCTTCTTTGGTGTTTTCTACTTGATCTCAGCATCTGATCATTTGGCGTGTCCTATGAACGTGCTGTCAGATTGATCACGTAGCTGGGAGAGAGTTGAAAAAATGTTATGTATGGAGTAGTTGTTGATAGGTTCATTAGATGCCTTGAATTGAGGGGCACCCCTAGCTAGTAGGGGCGCTTTTGCTATGGAGTTCACTGATTTGACATGTTCATTGCTTGTAGACTCTCCATACTTCATTGATGTTTTTTCAGTGATCCCTGAATCAGATGATGTCACTGACAGTTTCGTTATCTAGCCAACACGAACATGAAGAAGATGACTGCTTTGAAGATTTCAGGTGACTGAATTTTCCCTTTGAGATCGAAGGGTGCCTTTCTTCAACAGGGGTGCCTTTTCAGCTGTTGACTTCATTTTTTGCCTTGGTAGCAAAACATCCAACTTCCAGAGTTAGCCAAATTTTATCTTTTTTCGTTTTGAGAATCTCCTTCATTGAACAACATCTTTTTCAA
The DNA here is from genome assembly GCA_007115665.2 of Sequoiadendron giganteum. NCBI lineage: Eukaryota > Viridiplantae > Streptophyta > Pinopsida > Cupressales > Cupressaceae > Sequoiadendron > Sequoiadendron giganteum. The sequence goes on along the minus strand of CM021105.1, from coordinate 667,930,340 downwards.
CCTTTTCCGCCATGGCTTCTTCATTGGAGCTTTCAAAGTTTAGCTCTCAGCACTTGGTACTAGCCAATTTGCCATTAATGGCTGCAGAGATCCTAACTTTGTTCCTGAAAAATGAGAATAGACCCACCAGAGTAAAACATGTCTTTTGATGATTCTGACTTGATCAATGTGATCGTGAAGTTGATTAATCCTATCAAAATCATTTTCAATCATTTTTGAGAAGGTCTTATTTTTGGGGGTTTCCCTAAAAAAAGGGGCACGAAACCCTAATTTTTAGTTTTGCAGAATTTTAACCATATGTTCCTTGACATAAACCCACAAAAACCTTATGTTTGGTTTGACCTAAAACAAAATTTTGACGGTATTTTTACATGATTTAGCTCAATTTAAGTAAAATGCCAAAAATTTATTTGGGTACAACAAGAACAAATGCAATACAAATTATTTTAGAATGGATTTAAATAGCTCATTATCACAATGATGAATTAGTTAGATCTAAATTATTCCTACACCACTCAAGTTGATGTATTGGTTGCTACTTGCTAGCATAGAGGTGGAAAGTGAATGTGTAGAAGGCTTCTTGTTTAGTTTTTGGATCTTGTTGATAAATGGAGAGTGGGACTTGACTAATGTATTTATCGTAGATGTTCTAAACATAGAGGTGAGTATGTGTGACATTGATGGTACTAGACTTCATCCTGAAAGCACATCAATCAAACTAGATTTTGTTAGACATGCACGTGCCTTGTTTGTATTGCAACATGAACTTATGAGAGGAAGATTGAGATGACAAAGTAGTGATAGTAGCGTCTTGGTGTAGAACAAGGTCACAAGGAAAGAAGAGGGATATATTGATAACCAAAGACTATTGTCTAAGGACCGACGCATCACCTACATCAACTTGTATCAATAGGAGAAAATTGAAGGCTTCAAGGGAGCAATTGGAATGTATCCTTCTCTATATGAAGATTATGGAACTACTAGGGACCCATAGAAGAAGGAATGAAATGTGTAAATTCTTCCCTAAAACTAAATGTGGTCCTAATCTTTAAGTGTTTGATGGATTAGACAATCCTAATTCTAATTCCACCCATTCTTAGAAGATGTCTTCACTTTTAAATCTCTAAATTCACAAAGTTTAAGACAAGAAAAGATTGAATAACCCCAAAAATACCATGGCACCATTGTAGCTCCTTTGTAAGTATATTAGTAGAAAATTAATCTTTATGAATAAATTTTATATTAAAGTATAATTTATGTTGAACTAATGGTCTCTTTTATAGCTAAATTTTCAAGTTAATCCTGATGAAATCCTCTAAATTATTCTATTACAAAATATGTGCCATTTGTGATTGTTTGTAGTATCTTGGGATACTAGCACATGTTCTTTGAGGATTTTGTAGAGTTCAAGTAATGTATATAACTAATTTTACATAATATATTTGTCAATGCAAATAGCATATTATTTCTTTGATGATATTTTTAATCTAATCTTTTTCCCATCTTGTACATATGGGTTGTATATTTACACAAAACTAGATTCACCTTATCTCGTTTAGTAATGGATGTGTCTAAAGATATACAAATACTATGGTGTTAGTCACTTAATGATTTTGTTTCACAACTATTGTCAAGTATCAGAGGCAGGAAATATTTTTTAAGGACATTGAAAATATTAAAATAATCTTTTAACATCATATCAAATATGTTGAGAGAGTGAAAATATATTTAATTTGCTTGATTAGTGTCACAAAATGTGTAATTTATGATTGTTTGGAGTACCTTGGGATACTGACACATATTCTTTGAATATTTTGTAGAGTTCAAGTAATGTTTAAAATCAAGGTCACGTAATATATTGCTAGATCCTAGCAACATATTTTGTTAATGGAAAAATACACAAAAACTCAAATTTGAATAAATATTATTATGCAAAATATCAATTAGAAATAATAAAATACATGAAATTCAAAAGATGTGTAAACCAATTAAAATGTAACCCAGGGTTTGATGTATAATTGAAAATGAAGAAAATGGAAAATGATTAAACTATAGATAAAGAGACATGTAATTAAGATAATTTTATTTGTTGTCTAGAACCTAGGGTAGATTAGTGTTGGTGTTTCCAAAACTTACCACAAATGATAAGATTTCATTACAAATAGAGAAATAAAAATTAGGTCTTAGTCCTTTTGACAATTTTTTAATATTTGCTAAGATGAGCAACAATTTTCTTGTAGGTTTCACCTTTAGAACTGGTTCAATTGAGTTTGTCTGCTTGTGGAAATTCAGTGTGCATGTGAACTATACATTGTTAAATGTTAAAGAATTGGTTCAATTGAGTTTCCCTACAATTAGTCATTTAGAAATGAAATTTAATTTATTTCCATGACATGATCATCTCCTCTTAATGAGGTTAGCATTGGACTTGTTCATGTAAACTTGGCATTTAAACATAAACAAACCGGTTCACTTGGAATTTTTTACAAGAGCACTTGAAGCTAAGATTTCCACAAAGTGTTTGTTTGGAGAGAAACTAAAGCTAACCAGATATCGAGTTTTAAAGTACGTATAAAAGGAAATTGACTTGAGATTGTCCACAATGACAATTATAAAAGCAATAGAAAGGATAATGCAAAGAATCACATCACATTTTAACTTGACATTTCAAAATTTGAGAGTGTAGTTTTAATTCAAATTTTTAGAAGTTTGATTACATGTTTGCAACAATAATGAATTACGTACTCTTTCTATGTATTATTGTTTGAGCATTTTCAATGAATTCTCTCAAGTTTTAAAGGGAAATTTCACAAGTTACCCATCATAAAGGTATTATGAGCATTTCAGGAGATTGGAAAAATACCTAGAGAGAATTATTCTAGTGCAGAATCTCTTTATGAAGAAAAAATCTTAGAGAAAGTTACAGTAGAACATCATTATTATCATTAGGAAGTAAAAGGGACAAAGTTTGTTATGGAATTATTAGAATTATGAGCATCCTTGTTTCAAAAGGTTTAATTTTTTCAAGACTGTTAGGTAGCTGCAAAATCTAATTTTATTATTCCATCCATTTTGGTTTTTGAGAAGTTTATTAAAGATAAAAAGTCGTGATTAGAGTTATTACAATAATTAATTATAAATTCGTTAAAAAACTAAACCAATATGAACATGGAAAATCTTAGTTAGAAATGATGATTGGGAAATTCTGAAAGAAGGATGAAACAATTAACGCATACTCTAGATTTTAAAGTATAATTAAAAATCAAACAAAGTATATGCAATAAAACTCTAGATAAACATGTTGGTGTGAATTAGTGTTTTACCTAACTAGTTCACTAGTAGGTATTATTCACATGCTAAGTTTACTTAGGTCCTATGGAATATTTTTAGAAGTGTTAGGTGTCATGTGATCTTATCTTATCTTATCTTGGAATTTAATTCTTGTCTCCTAAGTCATTTAATAATTGTTGAGTTGGCTGTCTCATTTTACATGATTAAGCCATGTCATGGTCTTGTTTAATCCTATCTCACAACCTTGTCTTTATAAGCAAGGGATCTCTTGTACATTTCATATTCAATCAATCAATCTTGCATCCATAATCATAGCAAACTATTGTTGTCATTTCTCTCTTGTGGAAGATATTTTGGTTTGGTAGCTAATCTTGGGGTGTTGGGAGTTCACATTCAATTCCTACAAAACAAATATGTAATTCAATAATTTTATTTCTTTGTAGGATAAATGAGTGCTCAAGCTAGAAGTATGAAGTACTAGTTTAACCTGGCATGCATCCACCATCCTAGATCACTCCAACACGGGGAACCATATTATATTGAGATCTAGGGCATGTAAGTATGAGTGACTTCCATCAAAGGATGGCCAACAATAATGCCACACCTTGGGCCAAGAAATTGTTCTAAACAATTTGGAAAATGCTATATCCTTTCCAATTCCAATGAAATTCCCAAAATTAGTATTAGAATGCATCAAGAATTATGATGCAAAAATGAGACAAGTAATTGTCAAGGGAAGGTTCTTTGTAGATCTAAGTGAGGATCCCATCCATTATACTTTTGGTATTCCCTTCTATAGCAAAGTGGTGTATGTACTTGTCTAATATGATGAGAATTTTTTTAATGATACAACAAAAAATTGTAAGAGAATTATTAGTATCATGTGGATGGAAACACTGTAGAAGATTGTGTTTAAGATGTTGAATTTTTTATATAGAAGTGACTTTCAAAATGAGATTAGGGACACTGTGAAACTTTTTAGTAGAGTTGATGGACTTCCACTTTCAAACCATGGATTTTTTTTAATATGTTCTAACAAGATAAGAGATGATACACTAGCCAAGGGTTATAATTAATAGTATATGCATCAACAAATTACTAATTTTGGGGTAAATAAAAAATTCTACATGACATCATATCTAGTTTTCTCTCTAGAATTTAGAACTAGTTTTGCTAGCTTGGAGAGAGTGGGTACAATTGATGACCAATTTGACACAACAACTTAGGAAAGGCTATAAACAACCTTACCTCTCCTTAAAAAGATAACCAGTCATGAAATTGGTCACCTTACAAGGTCTTGGGAGTTGGTTCACAACTATGTTGGGTAACTTAGTGTCCTAAATGGCTGAAATATGTACTGGGAGTATTTCAAACTAAACTAAAATAACAACAATTTCCAAATAAAAGACAATAGATAATCCAAAGGTTTGAAACATAAAAATGAATTAATACCTATTCTATGTCCAGACATGCGATTCTTCAACAAATCCTTTTAAGATTAAACTAATGAATGAACAAACTCATAATGACTATGCAATTACATCCATTCATAGTGCAGATTTAATAAGCATTTTTAGATTTTCTCTTCATAGAATTAAAACCCATAACACGACATGCTTCATTGATTCATTAAAGAATTGTATATCAATAGAAATAGAAAAATATCATTCACACCAATACCAAAGGTGGTTTTGAATTCGAATCCTATTGATTTTTAGTCAAATAAGCAAAATTTACATCTAACAAACTTTATGGGTGCATGGAAAACCATTGTCTTTGATCTCACTTTCTAAAACTAAAACTTGCAAAAAATTAACTAAGTGCATAAAATCAAAAATTATCCCTAGCCTAAGGACTACAAATCATACTTCAAGCTGTCAACTTTTACAATGAGGAAAATATTACAATATGTAGAGTTGTAAAATCATTTTTTTCTCCAAAACTAAGATACATGCAGCCAAAAATCTAGTACCCAACATGTAGATCCACAAAAATAGGGATGTGGCCATAAAGCAACAATTAATATTTTAGCAATTGATTTTTCTAAAGGTGTATGTCCACTATCTTCTTTTAATCAACCACTCCTTCAACTCAACTACTACATTACCTATCTTGTAGGAGCCTTCAAAACAACATCTTTGACCAAGTCAAAACAATGTATTCCATATTAAAAATTCAAAAATTGACCAATTTTATGTTTTTGATACTCTTTAAAATTGGCCAACACCTGCACTAGAACCTCTTTGTCAAGCCTGTCTACCCAATCAATTCTAAACTTTGTCTTCTCAAATTGAGTAGCAGCCATTGCAACAGTATTCTCTAATTGATGAATGTCATTTTTAACCCACTTTGTGTTGAACTTAATGTTCATCAACTTATCTAAAATGGTCTCTTCATCCCTATTTTAAACATTTATCAATCCTTCCAGTTTATTTTTCCATGTGTCTTTGACAACCTACAGTGTATCCAAATTATGGCTAGGTAGAAGAAGATCTTGACTTATAATGGTGGTGATGAAACCCTCAAACAATGACGAGTCCTCACACAAGTCTCTTTGCAATTTGAGTAATATTATTTGGTGTTCAATTATCAATTCCATACGAGATAATATTACATTGGTACACTTATCTGGGTAGTTGGAGTCTTCATCTCCCAATATTCTAGACTTATTCAATTCTTGTGTGCTCATTTCACTCGGCTCCTTGAGTTGTTTCAGGTACTCTCTACTTTTTCCTCTTCTTCCACATTTTATTGATATGCTACTCCAATTTTTCTCCCAATGAGAAAGCTTCCTTGTAATGCCCATACCTTGTGGTTAGAATTTCATCCATCTCACTCTTGAACTTCTCAATGATCCATCTATCAAAGAGACAAGTCTTTTTCTTCTCCTCAACAAGGTCATCAACTTATTTCTTGCTCATTAATACAAAGACTTTAGATGAATAAGGTTGTTTTGAAGTGGAGGAGACAAGGTCCTTCAAGAATCTTTTTAGTTGTTCAATTTGATCTTTGAGTTCATCCTTTGTTTGCTTATCCTTCAACATCCTAGCCTTTGCAAAACTAGTTTCCAATTCTAGGAATGAAATATGTTCCCCTCGGGTTTGTTTACCCAAATTGACCATTTTTAGTTGATAATCTGACACTTGGAGATCTTGGTCATCGTTAACTGATACTTGTGTGGAAATCTCAACCACAAACTCCCTAGAATCATTCATTTGATTCAATTTTAGGGTCCTCGACTTCTTCCTTGGCTTCATCTTCTCAACCTCCATCATTTCCTACCAACTGAGGGGTTGTGCTACAACCTGTTGTCTCTTCTCCAAATTTAGCTTGAGCCATGTCGGAGCCTTGATAGATGTTTCCATTTTTTGTTCTTTTTGAGGGGTCTCCTTTGGCATCTCTTATGATTGTTTTTCAATATAAAATCTCTCTGAAGAGGAAGCCTTCTCTTGCTTTGCACTCTCCATCTCAACTTTCTCATTCTATTCTCTTTCTTGTTCAACCTTCTACTATTTACTTTTCTTTCTTTGAGCCTCTTATCGCTCAATTCTTTCCTTCTCCTCCTTCTCTTGAGTAGCTTATCTCTCAGTGCTTTCCATGATTTCTTGCTTCTCATCCTTAGTGAGAACATGCTTTGGACTCTCTCATCCACCATTAACCTCCCCAAATGCTATGTCCTCATCCATTTTCAATTCCTCTGACTGTGTTCCCTCGAGAGATTTAGTTATCTCATATTCCTCATCCCCTTGCTCCCTTTCTTCTTTTGGAGGAACCTCTTCAGTATCTTAAGGTAGAAGGGATTCTATGAAATCAATCACTGGTGTTTACTTTTCCCTCTCTACTGATTCTTTTGTTGTGTGAGAAGTAGTGGTGGTGGTGAGATCTTCTTTTGTAGTTTCCTCAAAAGGGTACATTATTGTTATGGGCTGCACTCCAAGCCCGAAAATAACTCTCACAAATACAACCATGTATGTCATGGAGGCCTTTTGGAATGCCTATGCTACCTTCTCCATTGTCGAGTCCTCTTCAATTGCTTGCTGCAGAGTCTTCTTCTTTAACGCATAAAATGTAGAGATGTACAAAACTATGAAATGACACTATAAAAGATATGGGAACTTACAAATGCCTCATTTTCGATTCTAATACAATAGACATAAACCCTCTTACCAGACACAAATTTCACCCTCATCAAACAATCAGAGCAAATGAATAAATAACACAAATAATCCTTTCCTCAACAACATATATTTGATTTGATGCTAAAAGATAACATAAATGGTTTTAAATCTTTCAAAGAGTGTTTGTTACGTCTAATATTGGATAGTGTTGATAAGCTAAAATTATTGAGTTGAAAGATAAATTCTATAATACAACTCTATATTTAGTAACATCAATCACCCTAGAAGATAAGGTGGATCAAATCTTGTGCAACACTAGGTTAGATATTTTACCAAAAATAGAGCTTGGACTTGATAGTTTCGCCAAGTAAACAAAAGTAATCTTGTACGTAGGTCCGGTAGACACCCAAAATTGTCCATGTCATAACATTACTTAGTCGATACATGACCTTGTAAAACATCTTGTAATATTTTACCCTAGGTCATTACATTATCCCACTTATCCCATTTATTTCACTTAATCACCTTCCCAATTAATTAAATAAATCTCATTTATTTAATTAATTCCCCCTTCACATGTCTCAAAATAATTCAAATTAAATATTTGAATTAATCCCTCACTTATTGTCACATTGCAACATGTGTCACATGACTACAACTCTTCACATGCATACATAATTTAAATAATATTATTATTTAAATTATGAGATTCCCACTCACATCCTATTTTTACCCCCATTCATTGAGCGTCATAAGCATCTTTTCTCTCCAAATAAATAAAAGAATCCCACTTATTTCCTCACATCTTAATTTTAGCCTCATGTCATAACCCACTTAATGTGCGTCATAGACACTAAAATAAACTTTTAATCATAGCCATACATATCACAAATTTGACTTTTAATCTTGGCCATCGAATCAAATCAACCTTCTCCTATAAATCAAGCCTTTCACAGGCCATTTGAGAATCCTCTTTCAACATCCTTACTCTGCCAAAATTTCTTCTTATCTATCTATCTATCTATTTTTCTTCTATCATATTCATCTTATCATTATGCTGCGAAAATGAGCAATCAACATATCAAATCATTCAAACATTCAAAATCATGCATTCTCATGTAGGTGGAGAAGAGCAATGGAGATAAATCAATTCAAGTTTGGAGATTGGTTTGCATTTGCTTGTTATTTTGATTTTCATGCTTGCTTGTACTCTATTGTGCTAATTAGGGTTTTGATATCTTGTTATTCTAGTTTTATATTTGATTTTCCCTAATTACAGGGCCTACGACCTATAGAAATAAGGTCAAAAATATATTATATCATAAATTTGGGTTAGTAGGAGAGTATGCTACATGGAGGAAAAAATGGATTGTGTGATGTCACTTCTCTAAGTCACTTAAACTTTGAGAGTTAAAATCTTGTCACTCTTGGCTAAGCCCCAAAGAACTTTATACCTTTGGGAAGTGAAGGTGAAGGGTGGGTTACCCCTTTCTCCCGGTTGTGTGGCAAGATTTTTCTTTCAAATTATCCCTAGTCAACCTCGTGCATCCTAGCTTAAGACCTAATTGGCCATACCCACTTGACTAGTTCTAAGATTTTTTGATGTGTCTTCTTCAAGTGCATGCTTAATCATCACATTCATAATTTCAAATCTAAACTTGCTTATGTGTCTTGCGTGTGTGATTCATGTGTGTACATGTGTAATCATTTATTTGCAAATTGTCATATCAAGCTATAAATGCCAACACATAAACATGTCATTCTAATCATTCTTTTTCTAATCACATTCAAATCAATTTCATCCTAATCAATCCAATTCATACAATCTAATCATTCCACATCATCATCATCACCCTAATCCTAGTCAAGCACTTGCTAAAATGGTCCTAATACTTAACAATTCTAGTCACAATCCCAAGTTTATACTTCAAGGAGCCCCCTTTGCCTAATCATGAAGATAATCCAAAACCATATATCCTCCAAGGAGGGTCAAACTTTTCTCCTAGTGATGATGAGAACTTTGTAGATCTTAGTGATGATGAAAACTTTGTAGAAATAGTAGGTCACCTTAATGATACTTTTGACAAGGGAAATACAACCATAAGTTTGGAATCATACACCATTCCATCTACTAGTCCTCCATCACCATCTAATAAAATTCCTATCTCAAAGCACACTAGTCCTGCACCAACACCACCATCTAAATTCTCAAGCTCTAATCCATCAACCAAAGAATCCTTTAACGGTTTTCTCCAAAGACTACTAGCACGAAATAGACCATCCCCAAGTCAAGCACCCATTAATGAGCTTACCAATGAACCTTTGAATTCCATGTCTATTCTTCCAACTCCGTCATGTGGTCCACAAACTATTGATCTTATATGTACAAGTCAAATACCATCATGCCCTCATGTTGTTGATCATAAAGAGCATACCAAGCCTCTTCTAGAGTCTCCCACTTCCATTTCCACTCAAATCCAAGAGCTATGTCAAGAGCATTATCCTAAGCATGAAGAAAAATTAACCTCTCATTCTAATCAAGATCTAGGCCCTTCTAATGATCCCACTCATAACATACTTGGTCCTATTCATGATGAAGCTTCCCTCTATGATCTAGATCCTACATATGATCAAGAAGACCATGATGATCCTCTTAGCCAACTCTATGCATTCCATGGTCAAGAGCCTATCACTTCACCTATCCATGAGCAAGAAACCTCCATTGCTCCTATACACACCCTACCTAGTCCTATCCATGAACCCGCATTATCCACTTGTCATGTTGAGACACATGCCTCCCAAGTAAATGTAGAAGATCAAACCAATAGTGTGGATCTAAATGAACATACTCAAGATCCTTTAAATCCTCCGTCATATCCATTTTCTCTCTCCACCCTCATTCATGAATGTTCCTCCTTAGAACAAAACAACCTTTATCCATTTCACCTTCTTCATCTAATAATGAACTCAAGTCTAGTGTCCAAAACACACCTAGTCTCATTGTCCATCGCATGCTTCAGAACATGAACTATCAAGGTAAAGGTTTAGGCCTTAATGGACAAGGTATTTTGGAGCCAATCCATGTCAAGGTCCCTCCACGCTCTTATGGCCTTGGATATACACCCCAAGAACACCAATCTAAAGATGTTGGTACTTCCTCCATCCATCATAAGTCCTCTTTCCACCATAAATACTATCATATGCCTAAAACATATGTTCCCATCCCTCCTCCATCATCTTACAAATGTCAAAAGCATGTGACCATACACCTTCCACCATCAACCTTGCCACCATTGCTTTCAACTCCTAATATCCATCCATCTAATCTACCTCCACTACTCCCAACACCTAATATCCCCATTATCCAATCCCCTTATCCACCTATCCATAAATCCTCTAAAAATCCTAATCATGACCAATCAATACACACATTGTCTAAACATGAAGCTTCCACTCATTCCACCATACCCATGGGATTCAAAAGAATTTTTTTTGATGCCTCTATCTATAAATCAAAAAATATGAAGGGTCCCCATGCCCTATAACACAAAAGCAAAGAACCAAAGAAAAATCCATCCAAAAAGCAATATAAGCTCATACTTTCAAAAGAAAAGTCTAAAAACAAAATGGTTTGGGTACCTAAGAAAAAGGAAAACAAGTCAAATGCGACATCTACATCTCAAAAATCCCAACCATCCACTTCCACCTCACATTCCCACTCTATTCAAGGATCTCATATTCCATCCCACAAGAAAAATAAAAGTCATAAAAATACTAAATCTATGTGGGTACCTAAAACACTTCATCACCCATCTCCTAAGCAACCATCTCTATTGCTTCCTACACCCCCTCCACATCAAAAGTTTCAACGTTTATCACAATGTGTGCAACCATTGGTCATGGTTCCCTTCCATTTCACAACGATTCCACATACCTCCATCTCCTCACCCTTCACTCATTATCCTACATATCTCCCCCATCATATTCCTATGGTCTGTGCTTTTGGCTAAGCCTCCCATCCCTCTTCCCTAGATAATCCACATCATAATCCATCATCTACCTACTCCATCTCTCTTTCATGTCATCCCTTACCAACATCTATGAGCATAATGACATTTGACATGGTGCATGCGATGAAATCCATCTCTAGTGGGACTATCATCTTTCATGGAACTAGAAACTTGAGTCCCTCCTATCCATATTCCCCTTCTCTTATCCAAAAATAAAAAATGTAAAAAAAAAAAGATGTAAAAAAAAAAATGTCAACAAAAATAAAAATAAAAAATAAAAAAGAAAAAGAGTAAAGAGAAATCCCTTCATCCAATGGTGAAAACCTGGTAAATAGGCTCCCTGGATAAGTACCATGATGAAAACTTGGGAAACAAACATCATGTGTAGGCTGATCTTCTATGTCACTTACACTTGGGGGCACTTTGTCTCATCTGCACTATCTATCCTATCATGCCATTTCTTATCATATCATTTCCATCCAACCTACCATATTTATCCATCATACCCATATACTTATCATATTGAGTCCACTCATCCTCTCTTCCTCTTTTTGATCTTGATAAAAATATGGGGCAAAATGTTGAAACATGCTTTGGATATCTTTTAATATACCTCATCCTTCCAAACAAGCCTATCATTATCCTAGTGTCATAAGCTTTCTCATGAAGAATCCTAAGTATTGTACCTAGAATGGGGCATGTTATTCCTATGCGACATAGTCTTTGGAGATCACATCCCTGCCCTCTTATGATGCATACATCCATTTCATTCACTATGACCTATCATTTTTTATCCATCCATATATCATGAGCCTTTTGTCCCTTATCTTATCACCTACCCTTTCATCCATAAATCCCATCTATCTCCTTGCACCTAGACTTGGTTTTCCTTTGCCATTGGTATCTAGCAAAAAGGCTACCCAAATTGTCATTCATTGACATCTCAAAAAAGTCCTAAAAAAATGCAAAAAAAATAAATTGAAAAAGGTCCTGAAAAAAAAAACAAAAAAAATCAAAACATTTCAAAGTCAAAAAATCACATATTCAAAAATAAAAAACATCAACTATTGGACCAAAGAAAATCCAAAAGTCGATCATTTTAAAATCCAAAAATTAAAACTGACTTTCAAGAATCCAAAAAAATCAAAACATTTCAAAAAATCCAAAAATCAAAACATTTTCAAAAATCCAAGCAATAAAATCAAACCAAATCACTTCTTCCAATCAATTCAACTTCTTCAAATCAATTTCTTCATCAAATTATTCAATCACATCACTTCTTGTAATCAAACCAGTTCTTCTAATCAATCCAATCATTATCATCAAATTAAATTATTTCTTCATCAATCCAATCAATCAAAATCATCCCAAGTAAATCAATCCTCAATTTTATTCATCAATCATCATCCAAATATTCAAATCTAGCATCTTCAATCCTTCCAAGAAATAATCCAAATGCAAGTCAATCCTTAATCCATACCAACAAAACTAATCAATCTCTCCAAATTATCCAATCACATCCTTTGGTCTTGATCCTAATCTTGTTGTAAACCCAATCAATCAGTCAATCATCCTTGTGTTGATCTAGGGATATATCGTTCCCCGCAATGACAACACTATCATCATCATCAATCAATCAATGAATCATCTTTTTTTTTTAATCTAAGGATATATCGCTCCCCACAATGGCAACACTATCATCATCATCAATCAATCAATTAATCATTGGTTTACAGCTTGACAGGGGCAATACCTTGTTTGTTTTTGTATCATTTGTACATGCTTGCTTGCTTGTGTGTGTTATCATTTTTATCTTGCATTTGCATCAAATCCAAATCACTCCCAGCTAATATTCATATCTTGTATCTAGACAAGGTTGTATTATGCTGGGGCATGAGACACATCGTCACCTTGGTCTTTATACCTTGGTTCATAACGTCTAGTGCTATATCAAACATATGATTGCTCACTTTATTGCAACATAACGTGTCATTTTTCTTTTTAATCTACTTCTTATCTTGTATCATTCATCTTATCCCTCCTTTATCATTTCATTCATTTTGAGAGCATATTCGTGTTTGTCCAACCCGCCTATCCTCTCGAGGGGGCATCATCATCATTATCATATCCTACATCATCATCCCAGATCTTCATATCTTTTGCATTGTCATATTCTTCTATCATCCCTTTTCTTCATTCATCTTACTCCTCACTTCCTCAAGTGGTTGGGGCATCATATTTTTTTCCTCTATCAATACCTTAGCTTCTTTGAAATGATGTTACTCGACATAAATCTCATAATCTCAAACATCATCTCAAAGAGGGGCAAAATGTAGACACCCAGAATTGTCCATGTCATAACATTACTTAGTCGATACATGACCTTGTAAAACATCTTGTAATATTTTACCCTAGGTCATTATATTATCCCACTTATCCCATTTATTTCACTTAATCACCTTCCCAATTAATTAAACACCTTCCCAATTAATTAAATAAATCTCATTTATTTAATTAATTCCCCCTTCACATGTCTCAAAATAATTCAAATTAAATATTTGAATCAATCCCTCACTTATTGTCACATTGCAACATGTGTCACATGACTACAACTCTTCACATGCATACATAATTTAAATAATATTATTATTTAAATTATGAGATTCCCACTCACATCCTATTTTTACCCCCATTCATTGTGCGTCATAAGCATCTTTTCTTCCAAAATAAAGAATAGAATCCCACTTATTTCCTCACATCTTAATTTTAGCTTGATGTCATAATCCACTTAATGTGCATCATAGACACTAAAATAAACATTTAATCCTAGCCATACATATCACAAATTTGACTTTTAATCTTGACCATCGAATCAAATCAACCTTCTCCTATAAATCAAGCATTTCATAGGCCATTTGGAGGATCTTCTTCTAGCATCATTACTCTACCAATTTTTTTTCTTATTTATCTATTTTCTTCTATTATCTTTCATCTTATCATTATGCTGCAAAAATGAGCAATCAACATATCAAATCATTCAAACCTTCAAAATCATGCATTCTCATGTAGGTGGAGAAGAGCAATGGAGATAAATCAATTCAAGCTTGGAGATTGGTTTGCATTTGCTTGTTCTTTTGATTTCCATGCTTGCTTGTACTCTATTGTGCTAATTAGGGTTTTGATATCTTGTTATTCTAGTTTTATATCTGATTTTCCCTAATTACA
>CM021105.1:667896284-667915596 GCA_007115665.2 Sequoiadendron giganteum | reverse complement strand
GAGCCAAAACGAAAGACTACTGATCAAGCTCTGCTAACTGAAGCTGAGCCAAGCTCCGAAGTGACCCTCTATCCAGTCTATCAGCCTACGAGAGTCGTGTAATAGGCCAATCCTGTACTCCGAGAGATGTCACTGAGAAGGGGACATGACAGTCCGCCCCTCTTGAAATTGCTTGTCCTCAAGCAACCTCAATGCCGGATGCTGCAGAATCTCCTCGCTCTCCCATGTCGCATCCTCAACCGGCAAATCTCTCCATTTTACCAAATATTCCCTGATAGTCCTCCGACGCAACTGTCTCTCCCTGTACTCCAGGATGGACTCAGGTACTAAGATCAACTTTCCCTCATCATCTAAGGGAGGTAAGACTGCAGACAGTACCACACGATGACCCAACGCCTTTTTGAGGTGTGATACATGAAAACGTTGTGTACCTTGCTCTCTACTGGAAGCTCAAGCTCGTAAGCCACCTCGCCAACTCTCCTCAGGATCCTGAAAGGACCGTAGTAACGTGGCTTGAGCTTCTCTGACCCACTCTTCCTAAGAGTGGATTGACGGTAGGGCTGCAGCATGAGGTAAACCATGTCACCAACCTCGAAATGCCTCTCCGTCCTCTTTTGATCTGCATACTACTTCTGCTGATTTTGTGCCTTTGCAATATTTTCCTTGAGAGCCCTCATAGTGTCCTGACTCTTCTGCAACCAACCCCCTGCACTCGGCACCCTACTGTCACTCAGTAGCAAATCAAGGAAACTCGGCGCCTCATACCCGTATAACGCCATGAAGGGTGACATCTGAATGGTCATATGGAATGTCGAGTTATAGCAATACTCACACAAATGTATCCATTTGACCCACGCCTTCTGCTGCCCTGCAATATAATTCCTGAGATATCCTTCCACCCCCTTATTCACTATCTCCATCTGCCCATCAGTCTGTGGATGGTAACTGGTGCTCGGTGTAAGCTCGGTCCCACAAAGCCTGAAGACCTCCTGCCAGAAGTTACTCAGGAACCGACTATCTCTGTCACTCACGATGCTCCGAGGCAACCCATGAAGTCTGAATATCTCACGAAAGAACACCTCTGCCACCTATGTAGCTGTGTAAGTCGTGGTGATCGGAAAGAAGTGGGCATACTTCGTAAGCCAATCCACAACCACGTATATGCAATCACGCCCTTGGGCTTTAGGCAAGCCCGTGATAAAGTCCATCGACAGGCATTCCCACTTCCTGTCAGGAATTGGAAGTGGCTGCAATAAACCTGCCGGGTACGTGTTCTCCTGCTTGTTATGCTGACAAACAGGGCACTCACGCACATACTGAAGAACATCTCTCTTGAGTCCTTTCCATGTGAACCTCTCCCGTATCTGCCTGTAAGTTTTGAAGTATCCGGGATGTCCTGCTGTAGGGATGTCATGAAAGGCTCGCATAACCATGTTCTTCACCTCTGAACCGGGGATCAAGAATATCTTGTTCTTGTAAATGACCAAGTCATTTACAAGTGTATACCTGGTATCAACTGCTGATCCCTCAACTATGCTGGAGGCCCAGCTATCCTTGGCATACTCTGCCACTATCATATGCCTCCAATCCTCTGAAATATGAACCATAGTGCTCAAGTACGGTCTACGCGAGAGTGCATCCGCCACTACGTTCTGTGTACCTTTGATATATGAAATATCAAAGTCATAAGCCTGCAGCTTACTGACCCACTTCTGCTGTCTGTCATTGAGATCTCGCTGACCCAAGAAGTGTCTCAGACTGTTATGATCAGTCTTAATGCAAAATTTGCTGCCAACCAGGTATTGTCGAAATTTTGCTAAGGCATGCATAATCGCGAGCATCTCTTTGTCATATATGCTATACAGTCTCTCGGGTCCTCTGAGCTTGCGGCTCTCATACACTATCGGGTGCTTGTCCTGCATAAGCACCGCACCAATGCCCTCACCTGATGCATCACATTGAAGCTCAAATGGCTTCGTAAAGTCGGGTAGTGCCAAAACAGGGCATGTGGTCATCAACTCCTTGAACTTCATAAAACACTCTTGTGCCTCAGAAGTCCAAACAAATGCCCCCTTCTTCATCAAATCTGTCATCGGGGTTGCATGTCGTGAATAACCATTCACGAACCTACGGTAGAATCCACACAAACCGAGAAACCCTCTCAACTGTGTCAGGTTTGCCGGTGTGGGCCAATCAATAATGGCGCGGATCTTTTCAGGATCCATGCGCACTCCATCTGCACTGATAATATGACCAAGATATAGCAATTCGGTCATTCCCAAGTCACACTTGGATTCCTTGGCATACAAGGACTCCCTCTCCAAGATACTCATCACTGTCTCCAAATGAGCCACGTGCTCCTGCCAAGTCCTGCTATATATGAGAATATCATCGAAGAATACCAAGACGAACCTCCTCAGTTGTGAATGAAAAACCCTGTTCATCGTAGATTGAAAAGTGGCTGGCGCGTTAGTGAGCCCAAATGGCATCACTACGAACTCGAAGTGCCCACAATGACATCTGAAGGCTGTCTTTTCTATGTCCTGCTCACGGACTCTGATCTGATGATAACCCGACCGTAAATCAATTTTTGTAAAATAATAGGCACCATGGAGCTCATCAATAAGCTCATCAATCCTCGGTATCGGGTATCGGTTCTTGATTGTCCTCTTATTCAGGACCCTGTAATCAATGCACATGCGCAACGTTCCATCCTTCTTCTTCACCAATACAACAGAAGAAGCGAACGGTGATTTGCTTGGTCGAATGTGACCCATAGCAAGTAACTCCTTTATTGTCTTCTCGATCTCATCCTTCAATCTTTTAGGATGCCTGTAAGGAGTTATCATAACGGGTTTCGCACCCTCCTCGAGCTCAATGATGTGCTCTATCCCTCTGTCTGGAGGTCTACCTAGCGGAATATCACTGAACACCTTGTCATGCTTGATTCTCAACTTCTGAATGTCAGGATGATATTCTGTCTTTTGCTGTCCCTCCTGTAAAGGTGCTAAATGACACTCTGCAGCCCACTCTACCATATCATGATGCATGAGCCGCTCCATTCGGCGAAAGGAAATTGTTTTAAGGTCGCTGTCCCATATTGCCTTAAGTATGTGAGTCTTCCCGTCGACCTCAAAACGGATCTCCATGTCCTTGAGACGAAGTGTAACCTCCTCCAATGAGTGTAACCACTTCATTCCCAAGACTAAATCAATGTCTCCCATATTAACAACATAATAATCTGCCTTGAACTCATAATTGTTCAAGCGTAAGGGGAGATCCTTAATCATGCGCTCGCATCTCAAAGTGTATCCATCTGCCACTTTGACTCTGATGCCCTCGAACTCCTCAGTGATGAGTCCACGTTTCTCA
The DNA here is from genome assembly GCA_007115665.2 of Sequoiadendron giganteum. Classification (NCBI taxonomy): domain Eukaryota; kingdom Viridiplantae; phylum Streptophyta; class Pinopsida; order Cupressales; family Cupressaceae; genus Sequoiadendron; species Sequoiadendron giganteum. Next base: position 667,912,224 of record CM021105.1, on the reverse strand, counting down.
ACAAACCTAGCATCAATGAAATTATGTGTGGCTCCCGTATCAAGAAGGGAGATGACCCTCTGTCCTGCTAACACACCCCGAATCCTGAATGAGCCCTCCTGCTGAATGCTAGATAGCCGTGCCTCCTGTATCTGAAGCTCTGGCTCTGTCTCAACTCTAGGCTTTGGAGCCTCTGACTCTAAATCCTCGGAACTTTCCTGCTGTTCGGAATTTTCTGATTCTGAGTCCTCATAATATGCCCACATCACTCGATTTGCCTTGCCCTTAGGTCTTAGAGGACAATCGTGATTGGCGTCATACGGTCCTTTGCAGTAGAAGCAAAGCTTCTTCCTGCGTAGGTCATTAAGGGCCTCACGATCCAAAGGTGGTGCTGCTGATTTACCTTTCGAATCGTTTTTAAAGTCTGATTTTTCTTTGTTAAAATCAGATTTGTCCTTATTTCTGTTAAAGCCCTTATTATCTCTAAATGACGAAGACCCTCGGGAGTTAAATCTACTAGAAGGTGCCGCCAACTCCATGCTTCGTGCTTTCTTCATCGCCTCCTGTAAAGGAGGAGGATCAAAGGCTTTGATCCAACCTCTCAGTGGCTCTATCAAACCCTCCAGGAAGAGTACTACCAATCGCCTCTCTGAAATGTTCGGAACCACGACTGATAACTTCTGAAAGTCACCAATATAGGACTCCAAATTGCCACTCTGTCTCAACTGAGCCAAATCTCGGAAGTAGGATTCTGGATCCTTCCTGTCAAACCGCTCAACCAATCTGTCCACAAACTCCTGGTATGATGTGATCCTGTCATGCTGTAAGGTCACCATACCGTGGTGCCACCAATCGTAAGCCACTCCCTCAAGATGCAGTGTCGCATAACGGATAGCATCTCTCTCAGCCATCGGGCGTAATGTGAGGAATGTGTCTAACTTACTGATCCATGCCTGGGCTGTCACCTTGCCACTACCATCGAACATCGCTAGATTGAGTTTGTTTGTAGCATGTTTTAGGTCATTGTTCTGATGTCTAGGTCTCCAATCCTGTCGTCCTCTGCGATATTCTCTCCTCTGTGTAACAAATCGGTCAAAGGAAATCCTCTCTCTGACATCAGGTGGTACTAACTCCCACTCCTCGTTCGCTGCCATCAGTGTATCTACGAACAACTCCTCATGCTCCTCACCTGCAATAGCCTCATCGGGCTCCTGTCTCACAAAAGTAGGCCTAGTGGGCCTGTCTGCTGTCCGTGAAACAGTCCTAGGTGCTCTCCGAGATCCTGCATCGCTCCTGTTATCATCACGCTGTGGTGACGGTCTCCTCTGTATACCTAACCTCTGGATTGCCACTGCCAACTGTTGTAGCACATCGTTAGACTGCCGCTGACCTGCAAGTAAGTCTCTGAGAGTGTTTAAAACCTCGGCATCGTCTTGATCTCTAGGTATATCTGCTCTATCAGCCTTGTCATTCCTGTCAGCCATGTTTTCTGGCTGCCTACTCAAACTCCGTTGCCTGTCAAGGCAGGTCTGCGTGTATAATACCTGTATGGTTCAAGCTCGTCTGGCTGCATATGATGGCTAAACCCTTAGGATGGCAGGATTTAGCTCTGATACCACTGTAGAAACCCTAAGTTTCCCCTATTTCTGTCTCTGACGATTTTCAGAGTTTTTTTTGAATTTTGTTGTTTTTGCTTGTTTTTTGAGTTTTTGAGCAATAAATGAGATGGTACGACTTTTGCAAATAATTGAAATAAATTCAATAAAAATTAAATGACTTTGGAAATGATGGAAATAGAATGCCAGTATATTTATTTGGCTCCTCTGAAATGATTACAAAAATACCCAGTTGCATGCAATGAGAAAAGACAATGATTTTATTAAAACCTGATTTCTGTAGCAGCAATAAATAATCTTCCAGATGGTGGTACGGCTTCACCAATATTAGCTTCTCCCTCTTTGCAAAGCTTGCACACTGTTCCAGGGATGTAGGCGCCTCCAGATGGGAAGATAGAAGACCAATAAATAAGGCGTTTCTCCTTCAAGCTCAAAGGCGGCTCAAGATGACATGGTACGGCCTGCAGCAAGTACGGCCAGGTACAGCAGCATTAAAGATTTGTACGGCCTTCTCCACAAACTCTCCAGATCTCCAACTATGTGCGCCTAAATGAATGAATGACCTCTGGATGCAAGATACTCTGAAACTCTGTAAATAGATAACTTCTGAAGCTCTGTGATTTCTCCAGAATAAAGAAACCTCTGCTGCAATAAATCAAGTGGTATTACACACCCTCTGAATTGCTTCCAGTGGAGATGGCTCGTTCCCCAAGGAATTCGAACTCGAAACCCTAAAGCTTCTTGCTCAGATCAAGTTGATCAATTTTCAATTCACCATAATCACATAATGCTCAAAACCCAAGGCAAAATCCTCTTTATGCTGAAAAGTGCGATTTCCTTAAGAATAGGGTTTTAATGAAATATTCATATTTTAATCTTTTAATATTTCAATAGTCACAACTGAATATTTTAATATCATTTAATTGTCACTTTTGGCCCCTTCTGATGATGGGCGCACCCCTCAAGGCAGAACACTTAAGTTATAATATAACATTATAACTTTATATTATAAATCATTAAATAATTAATATTTAATCAATATAATTAAATATTAATATCTTCCTCGTTACTCATCTGATTACTGATCCGTCTGATGCTAACGAACTCTGAAGTGATTCCGGATACTGCCAAAGCCATACTGCTAAAAATAGCAAGGGTCCCACACTGCCTGCCAGGAACTGCTAAAAATAGCAATTCTGCAAAAAGTCACCGATTGAGCCAAAACGAAAGACTACTGATCAATCTCTGCTAACTGAAGCTGAGCCAAGCTCCGAAGTGACCCTCTATCCAGTCTATCAGCCTACGAGGGTCGTGTAATAGGCCAATCCTGTACTCCGAGAGATGTCACTGAGAAGGGGACATGACATGGTCTAGGCCTACAACCCCTCCATGGCCCTTCCCTTCTTTGGTCCGAGCGGACTTGAGTGGGCCCCTCTAGGCACCACTTTCTCAGGCCCTTCCTCCGAGCAGGATTTGAAAGACAAAAACAATCTTTAGGCAATCAGCATATACTAGCACATATCCTTATTTCTTCAATTCAATAACAAGATCCAATTCTAGAATGATAATGTCAATATTATGCAGATCATCTTACTTATAATCAGAGTTAAGACAATAACTGGTAAATATGTACATTTAATTGGTAATAATGGAGAAGCATTTACACAAGCATATTATTAGCCTTCTTATAACTTACTATTGATGGTCAAAAGACACAAGCTGAGATGCATTTGCTGATAAGATAATAACAATGAGCAGATAGATATTTCTTCATGGAATGCAACCAAGCAGATACGAAAATCAATAATACAATCAGATTTGCAAATAAGCATCTAGATTATTTGCGTTGAACTAACTGTAAGTGATGCCTGCATGAACTAGTTAGTGTTTGTCCAATCGAATTATGCAAGGGTCAGAATCACAGACTGATAAGAAGTCAAACCAAGTATAGTTTCAGGTAATTCAAATATTATGCTTGCCTAATGAGGACAGTCAGTTTGCATGTATACAGCAGCTCGTATGAGTCAAGAAATGCAAATGTGAATCAGCAATCTGATATACCTGTCACTACTGATTTAATGGTTCTGATTTGGAGATTAAGACGTTAATGACTAAGTGAAATACATCACCTGATTCAGCCTGTCTGGTCTCCTACTGTAGATTCTATTGAATGCTTATTTTATTCTCCTTAGTTTCTGTCCTCCTGATCATCCCCTCATGACCAAATTATTTCTCCCTATATCTATGTTTGGGAAGTTTGCACCTTTTCATTCTTGGTCACGTCTCTACTGTAGCATTTGGTTGCATTTGGACTTGGAGCTTCCATACCGTAGCACTTAGACCTATAGCATTGGTGCTTGCATCTTTTATGCTTGAAGCATCTACAGTTGTAGCATCTAGACCTAAACATTTAGACCTGTAGCATGGGTTTTGAAGCATGTTGTTACCTTAGAAAACTATAAGCTACTAGCTGAGAAGGCTATGTCGTGGGATGAGTGCATGGGCCACATTGATGAGAATGGTCTTAGGACCTTGAAGAGAAAAAACTTGGGTAAGGGGTTAGTTGTTAGTTGTTTTTATTTTAAAATTTTGTGAATATTATATAAATGGAAAGCAAAATCATGTTTAGTTTTACTCACACTTTGCTAAATCTGTAGGGATTTTGGGTTTAGTTTTGTTGATGTACCTTCACTTACAAAGTTCCCATATTATTTATCTTTCATTGATGACTAGGATGACATGTCTCTATTTTCTCAATCCAAGGTCTTCTACAGGCTCAAAGAGTTTAAGGCTCTTGTTGGGAACCAAAAGGAAAAGAAGATCAAGGTGTTGAGAATAGATAATAGTGGGGAATTTTGTTCAAAGAGTTTAACAAGTTTATAAGGACAATGGTATTGTGCGGCTGTTGGTAAGTAAACCGGTCACTACATTTTGTGGTCATTTCCTTGACTCACCTAACAGACAGCAACTAAATTTACAATAGTAGGAGAATCTCCATGCAAAGGGTGATTTTCTACTATGGGGCAACTCCCTAATGTGATGAAGGGTTTCTGGAACTTTTAATTGGAATAAAGGAAACAAAAATAAGAAAAAGAACAAGAAAAGAAAAAGCAGAGAAATCTAGGACAAAATAATCACAGAGAACCATTTGAGTTGCTCAAGAAAATGGGAAAAAGGGGGAAAAAATGAGCATATGCAAAATTAAATAGAAAGGCAGAGTTTATCTTAAATATACCATTAACAAATGAATAAGGTTTGACTAGTCTGTAGTTACACAAAAATGCAATTAATAGATGAAGAAAAGATCTTGCATTAAACATAAGAGTAACACAAAACCACAAAAAACAATGTGGACACAAAGTTCTCCAAATGTTCTTATTTCTTCAAAAACAAGCTCAAAGTCTTTATTCTCTGTTTCCTGTACAAAGCTGTGCAAAATTGCAAAAAATTCTTTACAAAATCTGATCTTTAAAATATATAGACACAAAGAACTTTCCTTTTTCCCCTCACGAACATTCAGCTTCCTTTGTCTTTTACATGCAAAATGTAATAGAATACGATATTATTACACAACTGAAATTTGATGTTCTTTTGGATGCCATGAACACTTCTTAGCAAGTGTCTTGGTAAAATGTGGAAGCTGTAGCAAGATCTAATCATGATTGTAGAGACCTTGGGTAGCCATTTGAATCAACTCTTTTGCTGCAAGAGCTGTAACCAACCAGCCATTACTGGAAATAACATCCATACATAGGCTGCAGATGCTGGTCTGCCTCCACTTGCATGCTGAATTTTTGACATGTAAGTTGGCTTGGTCATTGCCTGTATTCTAGCTTCAAGGCTGGCTATATCAACACCTTGAATGTGAATTTCTAATGGTACAGGACAGACACTGGGAAAATTAAAAACCCATGTGCATTAGCACCAATTCACTTGCCAAGATCCTTAACATTTGCAAATGACGTAGGAAGAGCAACAACATGAGTATATATTTCAATTTTACTTGAAATATATATCTTATTCTAGAAACAAGTACATTCAGGATGGAATCACCATCTCTACCAACTAAATGAAATTCATCCACAATACATAGGGTAACTTGCTGCACTTGTTTACGTTGTTTCCATCTGTAAGTTAGATGTGGAAAAGGTGACAACATTGAGCTTAATTCCTCTCTCGACCATATCCCATGCAATCTAAATGCCTCCTACATAAGTTCATTTATGATACTTACCGGGACAAGATGCCTGCAAATTAATTGTTCGCTGCATTTTCTAGCACAAAAGCTTATTCTTCCTTAACTATAGACATCAGGGCCAATGTCATATGGATTAACTGTATTCTTACTGGACATCTACTTGTTATATACATTCTTATGATATTATCTTCCTCGAAAATAGTAGAAGGTGCCTAATCTTTTTTGTGACTAGGTCTGTTTGAGTTCTATACATGGTTAGCATAGTAATGTCTGATGATTTGTAACCACAGCAATTGGTTAAAATCAGGCAAAACTGAACTACCATATCAGCTCCCACAACATAAGATCTGCTTCTAAAATGAGAAGGGTCTTCATGTTTTTGATGATTATGGAAATATGTATTTCTTTTAACATTTTGATGATTAGGGAAATATGCATTTCTTTTAACACCTTTAGCATTACAGTATTCATAATCAAATGGAGGATCTTTTAACATAGGATAAAAATTAATAGTAAAAGGGCTAATATTTTATTCTACTCTGCGCTTCCAATATTTTGTTCTAGAACTGACATTTGGTTGGGAGTTGGATGGATGTTTATCAAAAGTTGCGGGGCTTGAACTTAGACCTGTTAATTGCATATGCTTATAAATTTCTAAAGCCCTTTCATCAAATCTATTTTACATGTGCCTTATGAGGAGACATTTTATCAAACAGTCGACATTCTTTGTCTCTCCTACACTTTGCATATATGTCAATCAGGGCAGCTGCAGCTATAATTGTGAGATTCGGTTATGCTTTGTGCTTTAACAAATGTCCAAACATTGCTTCAATGTTCCCATAATTTACATCTGTTGACTGCACTTGCTTAAAATTTTCTAAATGCTTTCATAACAAGTAAAATACATATGCAGTCCACTATCTTTCATAGAGGCATTCTGTTAAACATTTAACATGCCTTGTCCATGCCTCCATGTTTTGCATGCATGCATACCATGGCATCCTGCTCTTTGAATAATGAAAACTATATTAGATGTCAGGCAGAGAACTTAAGCTTAAGCTGGGAAATCTATGCTTGGAACAAAACAGTGATCTTGGCACTTGGCTCCTCCAAGCTCTCCCTCACACCACAGAATAAATGTTTGTAAGTTATACATAATCTGCACAGTGTCAGGTTCTACAACAAAGATATATTCTGCAGCAAATCTTCCAAGTGCTGTGTTTCAATGGACTTACAAGCAACAAGAAATGCTTCCTACACACTTGCATTAGGTTCTACTAGCTTCGTCTTGATCAAATCATGCACGCCATTGAAGTGACCTGCATGGTTAAGCAGCTCAACCATGCTTACATAATGATTGGCATCAAGCTTAATTTGATATTCATGTTCCATGTAATGAACACATACCAGCCTTCATCGCCCATGTTTTCACGGTTGTAAGCAGAAAGAACACCAGCAAATGTGACATTGTTTGGTTTCATTCACGTAAGTTGCATTTCTTGAAAGAGTTCAAAGGCTTTATCTCTATGTCCATGCATATCATATGCCCCTATCATTGCATTCCATACAATTGTATCTCATTCCAATGTTCTCTCAAACACTTTGCAAGCATACTCAAGCTGACCACATTTTGCATACATATCTACAAGGGCAGTTGCCATTGCCACATCACACTTAACTCCACTTCTGAAAATGTAACCATGAATTTCCTTTCCCTGCCACGTTGACATAACAACTTAAGAGCATCATCATTTCCATTTCACTTTGCACACGCCTTAAAATTATCATGTTCCAAGAAAATGAAATCGACTCAATTCCTTGAGCTTGCATTTGATGAAATAGTTTCTAAGCCTCCTTGTAATGCCCATAATCTGTTCCAAAGCTCACATTAGCATGTTGAAACTTAGCTGCTGGACTTTTGATTTGTAAATGCATGTGGAGTCGTTGTGGTGGATTGCATTTGCAACTTAAAGCTTCATTGGTAGAGTTTTACATTACATTTGTGACTTGAATCATCATGCATGTGGAGTCTTTGTAGTGGATTGCATTTGCAACTTAAAGCTTCATTGGTAGAGTTTTACATTACATTTGTGACTTGAATCATCATGGTCTATATACATTGTGAGGTTTTGGGCTCATCATGCATGTATGTAACAATTGTTCGAGTGCAAAAGTTTGTGCCCCCAAGCTTGGACAAAGATGTTGAAATTTTTATTTGCAAAGTCTTGGGATGGAGATGCACATTTGTAATTGGTGCAAAGACGCAACTAAGGCTTGTACTCCTGCTACTAATATGTGTATTAGTTTTCCCATTTACAAATCTAAATGTTACAAAAGTGCACACGCTCACATCCTTACCCACTTTATATTATTTATGATTTCCATTTACAAATGTAAAAGTTACAAATAGGTTTTCAAAGTTCGAAAGCATCCATGTAGTTTACATACAAGGGGGAGTAAAACCTTGACACTTTATATTATGTTGGACTTTTGGGGCTAGGAAGCACTAATGTAATTTGGATACAAACTTGCATTGGGAGCCTGAATTCCCTAACTTACTCTTCAATGTTGGACTTTTTCATTTGGAGGAGTTGTGAGAACACCACCGCAAACACATTGTTAGAGTTCGAGGATAACACACTTTCACAAAAGCTTACAAACATACATCAAAACTCCAAATTCCCTCTATTTTATATCACCAACTTTTCAACCACTTTTGCTAAATGCTGAATTACTCACAACCTCTTGTTTTCCACATGTTACATCTATAAACTTTTTAGCTTGAAAATTTCCACATGACAAATTTAAAAAGGAAGATCTTTGTTATTCCACTTTGAAGTCGACACTTCATTTTGGGCCATTGATGCAAACATTTAAATCCCTATAGAATCAATAAATCTGAATTATCTGGCACACAACTTAGAGCGACCTTTGCATGACATCAATTTTATGATTGTCATGGACATTCAAGTACAACATATAGTCACAACTAACTTTACAACTTGACATACATTTTTGACGATATAAACAACCGAGTTCATTTCTTGAATCACCTACAATAGTATTTTGTCTTGATTAAGCTTTAGATGATAAATAACCTCTACACATGAATTGTGATGCACACTCTTTGAGAAGGCGGGATGATTGATAAACTTCTACTTGGACTAAAAAGTTTAATATTGTCATGGATAAATTTGAGGATAACAATGGCATAAAACAACTCTATGGATGCCTAAGCAAAATGGAGTTGTAGAGAGGATGAATAAGATGATGGAGAGCATAGTTTTAGGACTCGGATTTGGTAGCCTAAAATTTCGATTCGGGCTCAAGACTTGGCACAAACTAGGCAAAAAACTAGACACAGACTCCACTAAAAAAAACTCATAATTATACCAAAAAACAAAAACAAATTAATATATTTAGGGAACATAAAAGTCTAATTTGACTATCAATTTGTCATAATTCAAACATTACACTTTCATATGATCCTCAAACTCTCAAAATTTGAAATTTCATAGTTTCAAAGTTAAACAATACATTGTAATACAACAAAATTATAAATAATTAATGTATAACATTGTAACTGTTTACATATGATAATATGTCAAAATGAAAAAAACAACCTAACACAATCTACATCTTCCTCTTTCCCCTTCTAGTGTAACTTAACCAAATGGATAAAAAAATTGACAAAATTTCCCCTAGTTTTTCAAGTTTTTTTTTTAAGAAAATAAAATAAAATAATAGTTACTTGTTTGATGATATGATCAACTTTGAATCCTTAAAAGTTCTCTTCTCAAATCGTCTTCTTGCTATGTCAATCTTCGTTGGGTGAAATGGGCAAATAAGAGCGAAAAATGATGAATTTTCACTTATAAATGCATTGTTGTTATGTTTAGGCACCACAAGAATTTGAGTTTGAGACTCAGAGAGTCTTGGAGCGGGTCTCGGCCGAGTGCTCCAAGACTCTGCTAGACTTAGTGTGGCCAACTTAGGGACTCATGAGTTTGGCGAGTCTTCCAGAGTAGTTCTCAAACAATTAATTATGGAGAGGGCTAGGATTATGCTTAATCAAGCTATTTTTTATTAAATGGCATTCCTTCATGGTGATTTGGAGGAGGATATTCATATGACACAACCAAAGAACTACATGGTTATAGGTAACAATAATTTGGTTTGTAAATGGAAGAAAAGATTGTATGGCCTTAAATAGAATCCTAGGATGTGGTACCAAAAATTTTATACATACATGTTGAGTTTGGGATTTGAGCATTTTTAATCAAATCAATATGTTTATTATAAATTTGATGTTGATTTTTTCTTATTCATTGCATTATATGTTGATATGTTATTTATTGTTAAAGGGAAATGAATTATTTTAGAACTAAAGTCTCAACTTGCACAACTAAATTATAAATGAAATATCTTGGTGCATCTAAACACATTATTGGGATGAAAATCAATAAAGATAGAGTTAACAAAAACCTATGGCTTGACTAGAGTAAGTATTAGTTTTATAGAGGTTTAACATGTAGGATTGTAGACCATTGTGTGTTCTTCTTATAGTTGGAATGGGGCTATCTAATTCACATTGTCCAAAATCCCCATTAGAGATGAAATACATGAGAAGAGTGTCTTATTAGAGTGTAGTCAAAAGTTTTATGTATGATATGGTCTACATTAGTGTAGATATATTTCAAGTGACGAGAGTTCTTTCTAGGTATATGTCTAATCTTTGTATAATTCATGGGGATGCAATTATAAGAGTTCAAATATTTATGGGATACTTGAGAGTATTTCTTGTGTTGTCATGATAACTTGATAGGAGATGGGAATTCCGTTGATATTCATGGTTATGTGGATTTAGACTAGACAAGTGATGTTGATAGTAGACAATTCACTAGTGCTTATGTGTTTATTTTATTTGGTGGCACAATCAATTGGATGAGTAACTAATAGGATATGGTTTCTTTGTCTACTACTAAAGCTAAGTATATGATAGCTACTCAAACTTGTAAAGAATTATTTTTTCTTAAAAGATTGTGTTCAAGTATTGGAATGAAACAAGGTACAATGATAGTTTATTGTGATAGTCAAAGTGTGATTTTCTTAGCTAAGAACTTGACATTTCATGTCAGGACAAAGAATATTGATATACAATATCATTTTATCAGTGATATGGTCAAGGATGGTAGGGTGAAGCTAGTTAAGTTAGAGACTTTGATGAATGTACAAGAAAATTATTTAACTAAGCCTATGAGCATAGAGAAGTTCAAATGATGTTTAATCTATGGCTCATCTTGGCCTCTAGCAATTAAATCATGTTGATACTCCCTTTTCTCTTACAAGGTTTTTGACAAGTGGGATAATGTTGGGAAAAAGGTGTCTCAACCTTGCAACTACAAAAGGCTACTATTTATAATAAGTTTACACTTGAGCACAAATGGATCCAAAATTTTCCCCAAAACTACAAAATAGTCAAATAAATATGCTAGTAAATTTTTGCCCCAAGGTCATGCCTAATTTTCAAGATATTAAATTTTATTTGTAAAAGTTTCCAGTCAAATTTAAAGATATTTTTGGGCTCAAAAGTGATAAAAAATATGAAATGAAAGTTATAACTTGATATAGCTCTTCCTGAGCTTTACAACAATTTAAACAACTTGTTATTCAGTCTCTTGTATCAAAATTCATGGCCTCCAAAAGTTAGGTCTCCCAAATTGTAAAATATAAAAATATGTTAAGACACAAAAAAAGCTATAAGGGGGAGTTACACATGTTGGTGTGTGTTTTGAAAAATCATAGGGAATATTTGATTGGAGATAAATTGGGCACCACTTTTTGGATGGTTTCATCTCATGATTTTAAGTAAATATTGTTTGACAGTTTCATGTATTGTATCTCTTATATTATAGGTTTTTGAGATGGAGATTGAGTGGTTGAGTCTTATAGATCTTGAGTTGCCTTAGAATATTTTTTGGTGATACATTTGTGAAAGATTTTTTTGCACATATATTGTAATCTTGTTGATTTCTAAATAATATATTTGTCAACTTTTGGAGTGTGGGGTTTTTCTCCCTAAAGGGTTTTCACGATATCAATAAATGTGTTATGGTATGAATGATATTTATGTTTTTTTCTATTTAGTCTATGTAACTATTATAAAGATCTATTTTTTTTTGCATAACCCTCATCTCAAGATTTGTAGGAAGTTTTTTCACTACCTTAGATTTCTTACATGTATCTATATGTGCATGATCAGGTTCTTTGCATCTATGATTAGTCTAATAACATGAGAAAGTCTCAAGCACACATAGAGTTCCTTAATTTATGCTTTGATTGTCTCCATTTGGTCCTAGATCTGTTTAAGTTGAGCATGCATAGTTTATATTTACACCTTGATTGCATTGTCCATATATTTCATGACATCATATGTACTAAATGTTTACAATATTTAGCTTATATGTGAACCATTTAATTTTTCAAAGTTTTTTTAGTGTTGACCATTATAAGAAAAAATGGTAGAGGGAATTAATGCCATTTATTGTATTTTGAATATAATTGATTTGAGTCTCAAGATAGGTATAATCTACCAAAATTTCCTTCCTTATTTTTCCATGTCACTATTTTCTATTTTCTTTAGGACTTTATTCTTGATTGTGTCTTCTTGATGATTTAATTTTTCTATCAAAATAGTTGTAAGCTATCTCAACTATTTCCCTAATGGTGTATTTGTATCTCTTTGTGCATGAGGTATTCTACTCTAAATCTTAGTAGTTAAAGTCTCCATTTTCTTTGTGCCCTCTACATGTTGTTTGAAAATATCTTCTCTTGGTTTATTATGGAATATACATTTGAGTTAAAACTTATCTATGGAGTGTATATTGCTAAACTTGCTAACATCATGACCCATTTTTAAATGATGTCTTATCTTTAAGATATTAGGGCTCTTAATCTTCTTCAAAATCCAAAATTGACATGATCATTTATGGTCTATTGGAAAAATATTATATATCTCCTTGAGTTGTTGGAAGGTTGTGTCCCATTAAATCGTAGCCTACTATAGCACTTGAATTTGACAATAGAGTTGAATTAGGGTCCCTTCTACCTCTACTATGGTGGTAGGTATTTGTATGTGCATGCTCAGGTTCTTCAAGTATCTATGAGTAGTCCAATAACATGGGAAAGCACTTAATCTATGATTTTGTTTCCTCCCTTTGGTCTTGGATCTACTGAAGTTGAGTGTGCATAGTTTATATTTCCACCTTGATTGTATCGTCACTATATTTCATGACATCATATGTACTGTGTTTGTAAAATTTGAGTTTTTATGTGTTCCATTTGATTTTTCAAAGTTTTTTAAGAGTTTACCATTATAAGAAAAATGGTAGGGGATTTATGTGATCCATTTTTAATATTATTGGTTTGAGTCTCAAGGTGGGTATAAGCTACCACATTTTCCTTCCTTATTTCTTTCATGTTATTCTTTTCTATTTCCTTCAAGACTTTAATATTGGTGGAAATCATTACTCTTAGTGGGAATATAGGTAATTATTTCTATTTTAATTGATCCTCTAGTTGTTTTTCTTCATGTAGAGGTGTGTAGTCCTTTTCTTTTTCCTCTCAAGCCTTTTTCTCTTTCTCTATTATAATATAGTAGAGGTTTGTTTTGTTACTACACTGGTCTCCTATTAGACCTTTGATTTGGAATTTTCACTGTGTCAATGTATCCACCAATTAATTAGACCTCAGCTACATTTCCTATAATTATGTTTAGCCTTATGATGCAATCGAGATGAGGGGGTTCTATTGAACTACCCTACCATGCAACCAAATGCACTTATTTAACACCAATAAAATGTTTATAGAATAATTATATTTAAATCCTAATGCTTGGTATCAAAATTCCTATTTAGTATTATAATTAATCTATGTGCATATATGATCCACAACTTGTGTCCTACTTTGAATGTATCTTCTCCTGATTATCAACCCCCTAACTATCATTCTCTTCCCCCTTTATTTATTTGCATGTGGAAGTTCAACCAACACAAGAGGAAGTTCAATTGATTGGAATTTTGATGGTTTCAACAACTGAATCATTATTGGGATGTAAAAGAGCAATAGAACATTTGAATCCCACAAGTGCAAATGCAACCCATAAGTCCACAAGGTTCAGATGACCCCAAGGTTCTCACAATGTTTAGATGACTTTAATATTCCCACAAGTGCATATGTAAGAAGGAACTCCACAAGTGCAATACCAAGCTAAAAGTCTACAAGTTGCTTATCCAAGTGAAAATTTGTAATTGGCAACTTCTGTAAATGTAATCAAATCTTTATCAAATTGGATCCTAATAAATCTAAGGAAACACTAAGGTCAGAAATTCTGTGTGAGAATTCTAAGTCAAAAACAATTTCCAGATTTCTATTCTTTATGCTGAATGTGTTGATTGCAGAACATTAATGATTTCGATGTTTTCATATCAATGATGGAACAATGTTAAATACCCTTGGAGACCCACCTCTAAGAGATGCGTCTCATGAGAGGACGCTCGCTCATGGGACATGTCCCTTTGGGCGTGTGGGTCCCAAAGGCAACCGACTAACACTCAGTTTAGTAAACATAATACATATGCCCTCACATACATGGCGGATATATAATATGAGTTCTGAATTTAATTCAATGCAAAATTTGATCACCATTTTATTATTTCGAATTTATGCATGCTTATAAATTCAATTTTACTTATTTCTAGAAATATATTTAAGGATTAAATTCGATCACATATAAATGATGATGATGCTATTTAGCAATCATCATTTATATCTGACCGAAGCTATATCTCATTAACACTCCCTCTTAGCTAGGGAAGATATTTCAAATCAAATAAGTAGAGATATCACCTTCACATGTGATATCGAAGATATGGTATGTTTTACTCAATATTGTCAAGTCACATGACATTCTTCATAACACATCTTCATTATGGTATGTGCACTGACATCAAGTCACATGATGTCTACCATAATTCATGGCATATCCATGGATATAAATATCCACCATGATAATCTCTTAAGGATCACAATGATCTACAGATGACATCAAGTCCCATGGTATCCATCAAAGTGTCCAAGAGATACTATCATGACATGTCCACAGATATCAAGTCACATGATATCTATCATGATAGTTTATCATTGTAGAGTCGTCACTTTACAATGTCAAATGCAGAAGTCATTATTGAAGAAAGAGTAG
Organism: Sequoiadendron giganteum; assembly: GCA_007115665.2. Taxonomy (NCBI): domain Eukaryota; kingdom Viridiplantae; phylum Streptophyta; class Pinopsida; order Cupressales; family Cupressaceae; genus Sequoiadendron; species Sequoiadendron giganteum. Next base: position 667,897,172 of record CM021105.1, on the reverse strand, counting down.
TCCGCTTCGATATGTGCAGATAGACCGCAGGTCGGCAGATCACTTTGCGACGAAAGGGGATACGCAATTAAAGCTATTTATATGTTAAGTACAATCTATAAATTTGTATTTTCAGGCTTTAAATATCAATTACATTTCAACCATGCCGTTTCTACCGGGGTATCTCTGGGGAAACTGGTGAGAATAGTTTGATCATTTGTACTATAGAGCTCATTTGGATCGCACTCTCTTTCCACCATATCTCACATAACTGATGGGGGATCTCAGTATTAGCGGATCCTCATGGAGATAAAGTTCAGGAAGGTTTGTTAACTTCGTTATCTCTGATGAATGGTGCTTAGGATTGAATCACCAAAGTCCCACAAACAATTCTGAAATAGCATTGCTTCTCTTGCTCCCATCTGGGCTGGAATGCCATTAAAACGGATTGGTCCGGCATTTGAAGCGTTTCTAATCCGGGATCTGTAGATCCCTAAAGCCAATATCACGATTGTGGCGCAAATTGAGTTGCCTTCAACAATGCAGATGGTACTTACCATTCAGTTGGAACATTTTACGTAAAGAGATATCCAATAGTGCTTAAAGAGATATCTCAAAATATATGTTCACAACCCATTGGGTGATTTCCTTTGGCTCTGCACACATACGAACCTGAAAGAACTGCTTTGCACTATGAAAATGCTCAGATCACGGTGTTAACCCGGTACATCAAGGATCCAATCATTTGTCTATATAGGGTTGGATCTGCACACTTGGATTATGCTGCTGCTTCTTTCAGTTTGTGAAGGTTGGTTTCCATAGGTGTAGACATGGGTCTACAGTCCAACATTCCAAATCTCTTCAGAATATCAATAGTATACTTTCCTTGGTTTAGTATAATGCCCTCTG
>CM021105.1:667796587-667896184 GCA_007115665.2 Sequoiadendron giganteum | reverse complement strand
GGTACATTATTGTTATGGGCTGCACTCCAAGCCCGAAAATAACTCTCACAAATACAACCATGTATGTCATGGAGGCCTTTTGGAATGCCTATGCTACCTTCTCCATTGTCGAGTCCTCTTCAATTGCTTGCTGCAGAGTCTTCTTCTTTAACGCATAAAATGTAGAGATGTACAAAACTATGAAATGACACTATAAAAGATATGGGAACTTACAAATGCCTCATTTTCGATTCTAATACAATAGACATAAACCCTCTTACCAGACACAAATTTCACCCTCATCAAACAATCAGAGCAAATGAATAAATAACACAAATATATTTGATTTGATGCTAAAAGATAACATAAATGGTTTTAAATCTTTCAAAGAGTGTTTGTTACGTCTAATATTGGATAGTGTTGATAAGCTAAAATTATTGAGTTGAAAGATAAATTCTATAATACAACTCTATATTTAGTAACATCAATCACCCTAGAAGATAAGGTGGATCAAATCTTGTGCAACACTAGGTTAGATATTTTACCAAAAATAGAGCTTGGACTTGATAGTTTCGCCAAGTAAACAAAAGTAATCTTGTACGTAGGTCCGGTAGACACCCAAAATTGTCCATGTCATAACATTACTTAGTCGATACATGACCTTGTAAAACATCTTGTAATATTTTACCCTAGGTCATTACATTATCCCACTTATCCCATTTATTTCACTTAATCACCTTCCCAATTAATTAAATAAATCTCATTTATTTAATTAATTCCCCCTTCACATGTCTCAAAATAATTCAAATTAAATATTTGAATTAATCCCTCACTTATTGTCACATTGCAACATGTGTCACATGACTACAACTCTTCACATGCATACATAATTTAAATAATATTATTATTTAAATTATGAGATTCCCACTCACATCCTATTTTTACCCCCATTCATTGAGCGTCATAAGCATCTTTTCTCTCCAAATAAATAAAAGAATCCCACTTATTTCCTCACATCTTAATTTTAGCCTCATGTCATAACCCACTTAATGTGCGTCATAGACACTAAAATAAACTTTTAATCATAGCCATACATATCACAAATTTGACTTTTAATCTTGGCCATCGAATCAAATCAACCTTCTCCTATAAATCAAGCCTTTCACAGGCCATTTGAGAATCCTCTTTCAACATCCTTACTCTGCCAAAATTTCTTCTTATCTATCTATCTATCTATTTTTCTTCTATCATATTCATCTTATCATTATGCTGCGAAAATGAGCAATCAACATATCAAATCATTCAAACATTCAAAATCATGCATTCTCATGTAGGTGGAGAAGAGCAATGGAGATAAATCAATTCAAGTTTGGAGATTGGTTTGCATTTGCTTGTTATTTTGATTTTCATGCTTGCTTGTACTCTATTGTGCTAATTAGGGTTTTGATATCTTGTTATTCTAGTTTTATATTTGATTTTCCCTAATTACAGGGCCTACGACCTATAGAAATAAGGTCAAAAATATATTATATCATAAATTTGGGTTAGTAGGAGAGTATGCTACATGGAGGAAAAAATGGATTGTGTGATGTCACTTCTCTAAGTCACTTAAACTTTGAGAGTTAAAATCTTGTCACTCTTGGCTAAGCCCCAAAGAACTTTATACCTTTGGGAAGTGAAGGTGAAGGGTGGGTTACCCCTTTCTCCCGGTTGTGTGGCAAGATTTTTCTTTCAAATTATCCCTAGTCAACCTCGTGCATCCTAGCTTAAGACCTAATTGGCCATACCCACTTGACTAGTTCTAAGATTTTTTGATGTGTCTTCTTCAAGTGCATGCTTAATCATCACATTCATAATTTCAAATCTAAACTTGCTTATGTGTCTTGCGTGTGTGATTCATGTGTGTACATGTGTAATCATTTATTTGCAAATTGTCATATCAAGCTATAAATGCCAACACATAAACATGTCATTCTAATCATTCTTTTTCTAATCACATTCAAATCAATTTCATCCTAATCAATCCAATTCATACAATCTAATCATTCCACATCATCATCATCACCCTAATCCTAGTCAAGCACTTGCTAAAATGGTCCTAATACTTAACAATTCTAGTCACAATCCCAAGTTTATACTTCAAGGAGCCCCCTTTGCCTAATCATGAAGATAATCCAAAACCATATATCCTCCAAGGAGGGTCAAACTTTTCTCCTAGTGATGATGAGAACTTTGTAGATCTTAGTGATGATGAAAACTTTGTAGAAATAGTAGGTCACCTTAATGATACTTTTGACAAGGGAAATACAACCATAAGTTTGGAATCATACACCATTCCATCTACTAGTCCTCCATCACCATCTAATAAAATTCCTATCTCAAAGCACACTAGTCCTGCACCAACACCACCATCTAAATTCTCAAGCTCTAATCCATCAACCAAAGAATCCTTTAACGGTTTTCTCCAAAGACTACTAGCACGAAATAGACCATCCCCAAGTCAAGCACCCATTAATGAGCTTACCAATGAACCTTTGAATTCCATGTCTATTCTTCCAACTCCGTCATGTGGTCCACAAACTATTGATCTTATATGTACAAGTCAAATACCATCATGCCCTCATGTTGTTGATCATAAAGAGCATACCAAGCCTCTTCTAGAGTCTCCCACTTCCATTTCCACTCAAATCCAAGAGCTATGTCAAGAGCATTATCCTAAGCATGAAGAAAAATTAACCTCTCATTCTAATCAAGATCTAGGCCCTTCTAATGATCCCACTCATAACATACTTGGTCCTATTCATGATGAAGCTTCCCTCTATGATCTAGATCCTACATATGATCAAGAAGACCATGATGATCCTCTTAGCCAACTCTATGCATTCCATGGTCAAGAGCCTATCACTTCACCTATCCATGAGCAAGAAACCTCCATTGCTCCTATACACACCCTACCTAGTCCTATCCATGAACCCGCATTATCCACTTGTCATGTTGAGACACATGCCTCCCAAGTAAATGTAGAAGATCAAACCAATAGTGTGGATCTAAATGAACATACTCAAGATCCTTTAAATCCTCCGTCATATCCATTTTCTCTCTCCACCCTCATTCATGAATGTTCCTCCTTAGAACAAAACAACCTTTATCCATTTCACCTTCTTCATCTAATAATGAACTCAAGTCTAGTGTCCAAAACACACCTAGTCTCATTGTCCATCGCATGCTTCAGAACATGAACTATCAAGGTAAAGGTTTAGGCCTTAATGGACAAGGTATTTTGGAGCCAATCCATGTCAAGGTCCCTCCACGCTCTTATGGCCTTGGATATACACCCCAAGAACACCAATCTAAAGATGTTGGTACTTCCTCCATCCATCATAAGTCCTCTTTCCACCATAAATACTATCATATGCCTAAAACATATGTTCCCATCCCTCCTCCATCATCTTACAAATGTCAAAAGCATGTGACCATACACCTTCCACCATCAACCTTGCCACCATTGCTTTCAACTCCTAATATCCATCCATCTAATCTACCTCCACTACTCCCAACACCTAATATCCCCATTATCCAATCCCCTTATCCACCTATCCATAAATCCTCTAAAAATCCTAATCATGACCAATCAATACACACATTGTCTAAACATGAAGCTTCCACTCATTCCACCATACCCATGGGATTCAAAAGAATTTTTTTTGATGCCTCTATCTATAAATCAAAAAATATGAAGGGTCCCCATGCCCTATAACACAAAAGCAAAGAACCAAAGAAAAATCCATCCAAAAAGCAATATAAGCTCATACTTTCAAAAGAAAAGTCTAAAAACAAAATGGTTTGGGTACCTAAGAAAAAGGAAAACAAGTCAAATGCGACATCTACATCTCAAAAATCCCAACCATCCACTTCCACCTCACATTCCCACTCTATTCAAGGATCTCATATTCCATCCCACAAGAAAAATAAAAGTCATAAAAATACTAAATCTATGTGGGTACCTAAAACACTTCATCACCCATCTCCTAAGCAACCATCTCTATTGCTTCCTACACCCCCTCCACATCAAAAGTTTCAACGTTTATCACAATGTGTGCAACCATTGGTCATGGTTCCCTTCCATTTCACAACGATTCCACATACCTCCATCTCCTCACCCTTCACTCATTATCCTACATATCTCCCCCATCACATTCCTATGGTCCATGCTTTTGGCTAAGCCTCCCATCCCTCTTCCCTAGATAATCCACATCATAATTCATCATCTACCTACTCCATCTCCCTTTCATGTCATCCCTTACCAACATCTATGAGCATAATGACACTTGACATGGTCCATGCGATAACATCCATCTCTAGTGGGACTATCACCTTTCATGGAACTAGACACTTGAGTCCCTCCTATCCACATTCCCCTTCTATCCAAAAAAAAAGAAAGAAAAAAAAGAGAGTAAAGAGAAATCCCTTCACCCAATGGTGAAAACCTGGTAAACAGGCGCCCTGGATAAGTACCATAATGAAAACCTGGCAAATAGGCATCATGTGTAGGTTGATCTTCTATGTCACTTACACTTGGGGGCACTTTGTCTCATCTGCACTATCTATCCTATCATGTCATTTCTTATCATATCATTTCCATCCTACCTACCATCTTTATCCATCATACCCATATACTTATCATATTGATTCCATTCATCCTCTCTTCCTCTTTTTGATCTTGATAAAAATATGGGGCAAAATGTTGAAACATGCTTTGGATATCTTTTGATATACCTCATCCTTCCAAACAAGCCTATCATTATCCTAGTGTCATAAGCTTTGTCATGAAGAATCCTAAGTATTGTACCTAGAATGGGGCATGTTATTCCTATGCAACATAGTCTTTGGAGATCACATCCCTGCCCTCTTATGATGCATACATCCATTTCATTCACTATGACTATCATTTTTTATCCATCCATATATCATGAGCCTTTTGTCCCTTATCCTATCACCCACCCTTTCATCCATCAATCCCATCTATCTCCTTGCACCTAGACTTGGTTTTCCCTTGTCAATTGTATCTAGCAAAAAGGCTACCCAAATTGTCATCCATTGACATCTCAAAACATCTCAAAAAAGTCCTAAAAAATGCAAAAAATTTGAAAAAGGTCCGAAAAAAAATCGAAACATTTCAAAAATCCAAAAAAACATCACATATTCCAAAAATCCAAAAAACATCAAATATTGGACAAAAAAATCCAAAAAAAATCAAATCATTTCAAAAATCCAAAAAAATCAAAACATTTCAAAAATCCAAGCAATAAAGTCAAACCAAATCACTTCTTCCAATCAATTCAACTTCTTCAAATCAATTTCTTCATCAAATTATTCAATCACATCACTTCTTCTAATCAATCCAATCGTTATCATCAAATCAAATTATTTCTCCATCAATCCAATCAATCAAAATCATTCCAAGTAAATCCATCCTCAATTTAATTCATCAATCATCATCCAAATCTTCAAATCTAGCATCTTCAATCGTTCCAAGAAATAATCCAAATGCAAGTCAATCCTTAATCCATACCAACAAAGCTAATCAATCTTGCCAAATTATCCAATCACATCATTTGGTCTTGATCCTAATCTTGTTGTAAACCCAATCAATCAGTCAATCATCCTTGTGTTGATCTAGGGATATATCGTTCCCTGCAATGACAACACTATCATCATCATCAATCAATCAATCAATCATTTGTGTTGATCTAGGGATATATCGTTCCCCACAATGACAACACTATCATCATCATCAATCAATCAATTAATCATCGGTTTACAGCTTGACAGGGGCAATACCTTGTTTGTTTTTGTATCATTTGTGCATGCTTGCTTGCTTGTGTGTGTTATCATTTTTATCTTGCATTTGCATCAAATCCAAATCACTCCCAGCTAATATTCATATCTTGTATCTAGACAAGGTTGTATTATGTTGGGGCATGAGACACATCGTCACCTTGGTCCTTATACCTTGGTGCATAACGTCTAGTGCTATATCAAACATATGATTGCTCACTTTATTGCAGCATAACGTGTCATTTTTCTTTTTCATCTACTTCTTATCTTGTATCATTCATCTTATCCCTCCTTTATCATTTCATTCATTTTGAGAGAATATCCGTGTTTATGCAACCCGCCTATCCTCTCGAGGGGGCATCATCATCATTATCATATCCTATATCATCATCCCATTTCTTCATATCTTTTGCATCATCATATTCTTCTATCATCCCTTTCCTTCATTCATCATACTCCTCACTTCTTCAAGTGGTTGGGGCATCATCTTTTTTTCATCTATCCATACCTTAGCTTCTTTGAAATGATGTTACTCGACATAAATTTCACCATCTCGAACATCATCTCAAAGAGGGGCAAAATGTAGACACCCAAAATTGTCCATGTCATAACATTACCTAGTCGATACATGACCTTGTAAAACATCTTGTAATATTTTACCCTAGGTCATTACATTATCCCACTTATCCCATTTATTCCACTTAATCACCTTCCCAATTAATTAAATAAATCTCATTTATTTAATTAATTCCCCCTTCACATGTCTCAAAATAATTCAAATTAAATATTTGAATCAATCCCTCACTTATTGTCACATTGCAACATGTGTCACATGACTACAACTCTTCACATGCATACATAATTTAAATAATATTATTATTTAAATTATGAGATTCCCACTCACATCCTATTTTTACCCCCATTCATTGCGCGTCATAGGCATCTTTTCTCTCCAAATAAATAAAAGAATCCCACTTATTTCCTCACATCTTAATTTTAGCCTCATGTCATAACCCACTTAATGTGCGTCATAGACACTAAAATAAACTTTTAATCCTAGCCATACATATCACAAATTTGACTTTTAATCTTGGCCATCGAATCAAATCAACCTTCTCCTATAAATCAAGCCTTTCACAGGCCATTTGAGAATCCTCTTTCAACATCCTTACTTTGCCAAAATTTCTTCTTATCTATCTATCTATCTATTTTTCTTCTATCATATTCATCTTATCATTATGTTGCGAAAATGAGCAATCAACATATCAAATCATTCAAACCTTCAAAATCATGCATTCTCATGTAGGTGGAGAAGAGCAATGGAGATAAATCAATTCAAGTTCGGAAATTGGTTTGCATTTGCTTGTTATTGTGATTTTCATGCTTGCTTGTACTCTATTGTGCTAATTAGGGTTTTGATATCTTGTTATTCTAGTTTTATATCTAATTTTCCCTAATTACAAGGCCTACGACCTATAGAAATAAGGTCAAAAATATATTATATAATAAATTTGGGTTAGTAGGAGAGTATGCTACATGGAGGAAAAAATGCATTGTGTGATGTCACTTCTCTAAGTCACTTAAACTTTGCAAAATCTCTATTGAATAAATGCCATTATTTGAATTGATTATAAATAATCATGAATGACACATTTTTGAATACAAAATGATTAGGATGAGCTAATTAGGGTTGGGAATTCAATTGAAGGAAAAGTTAATTTCTACAACATAATTCCAACTTTAATAATATCAGTCATTTTAAAAGATAAGCTGGATTGAGTCTTGTGCAATACCAAGTTACATTTATGACTAAAATTAGATTCTAGATTTGTTAATTTTATTAGGGAATGCAAACTCTCTTGGATATAAGGTATACAACATATACAAATAGGGTGGCAAAGGTATTAGAGCATAAATGGGTGCTAGAATGAGAGTATGCTACATGGATGAATAAGTACATCGTGTGATGTTACTTCTCTATGTAGTGCCTCTCGTGATACTAATCTATTTCAATACTCTTATGTTTGTTTCATACTCGTGATTACGTTGGCGATTGTTTCACTTGTTTGAATTATGTGTTTTGCTTGGATGCACATGATACTATTTTACGATGTTGATGATATAATGATGCTTGGTGTTTGTCTTCACCTGATTTTGCAATATTGTGTGGTTATGTAAATTGTTTAATACTCGTTTCATGATATTTTTGATGAATGTGCTATTGCTTGAGGTTCGAGTGAGAGGGACGGTGTTGCATCGCTCATCTGTGAGCGCCCTGCCACACTGCAATTCTCTCTCATAGTGTGTATGACATCAGACACACACACACATATATATATTGCTTTGACACTTGTGTTTTATGTAGGGTTGCAGGTACCCAAGCCTCGATTCCACCTGCATTGGCAGGACAAGGCGAGCCTCATAAATACCCAATGGATATGACGTGGTTTAAGGATTTGACAAGAAAGTGTCCTCGTTTGTGTCTGTCGTCCCGTCAATGTTTGACGATGTCATCCGTTAGTATTTCATCCTGTATGGTATTGTACTATTTTATGTTGATTGTTTCAATTCGTAAATTTTGATGTGCTTATTGTTTTATTTGGATGTGTATCATTATTGATAATTGGATAATTAATGTGTTTTTTTAGTATCGGGCATAGTCGTTGTTTATGTTCATTTAGGCCTTGTTTTGAGCTTCGTAGCTCATTTTTATAATATGGATTTAATTATAGTAATAAATTAAATTATTAATTTATTAAGGGAATCTTAATAATTAAAATATTAAATTAATGTACAGATTATAATCATATTGAAATACAAATAAAACAAAAATTTGTATTTATAAATGATGGTTATTTTAATTTAAAATAAAGTGGATTGATAATCCACAAAGTTTAAATTTAAATTATTTGATAAATTTTAAATTATTTGATAGAGGGATGTAATAAAATATTACCCCACTAAAGTAAAGTTAAAAATAAAAAAAATAAAAAAATAATAAATAACAATTATGGGTATACATATATATTTTAAAAGTTTACCCACCCAAATTTGATTAAGCATGAAACCATTAAAATAATGAAATAAACATCGAAATTATTTCCCATTACGATAGTCAAGATTAGTGGGGGTAGATTTCTTAATTTGCTAAATTCCTCCAAGTACCATCATTGTCTAGTTTCCTATTACTGGTTTGCAAATAAATAGGCTTGATATACTACATTATAATTTAGTATGTGTAAAGATATATTTACATAAAATAAACAAACTTTGGCACCTAAACTGTTGAAATGTTACAATTTGCATTCTAATCTTTTTATGCACATAAATAGGTTTTAATGAAAGCCCTTAGAATTCTTATATCCATGATTGTTCATATTGGGAAGAGATTCCCACTTGCCTATCTCTAAATTGTATTGTATTGTTCTCCTGTTGCAATCCCCTCCAACAGAGGGTATATATATATCTTTCTGGAGATGCTAAAAGAATGTTGTTATATTTTGAGTTGGGCACATCAGTTTCCTTGAGCTAGATTGTTAGAACAAAAATCATAAGTCATAATTTTTATTTTTATTTTATTTTTCTTATTTTCAAATCCTTTTGTCATTGACAACAAGCACACATTTTATTGCTAAAATCATACCCTTCTTTGAACTCTTGCCTTACTGCAAATTTTTACCTGCTTAATTAATTTAAAATTATTACTAAGCTTGCTAGAAGAGAGGATTGTTAACCAACCACAGCTGTTGAACATAATAGGAAGTTTAAAGGTTTAAATAATCTTTGATTTCTGTTGGTAATCTATCACAATTGCTGCACTTGAAATTAAAATATTTAAGTAGGTTTTAATTATGCGCTTCATTAATTCAGAGATTTGAGGCTTTCCTTACAAAATCCATTTTGTGCATATCCTCTTTCTAAAGTTTATTTTTAATGATTTCCATGTATATGAATTAGGTGAGCTGTCCATGCATTCTCCACTTATCACCAAGCGCTTGCATTGAAAATTGCAATTTATAATAATAATTACATATTGAGAATAATATAGGAACTAGGTAGCTATTATATGCTAATTTTTCTTATCACTATTCTATATCAGTCAGTTGTGAGAGAAATAATAAATGCATGTAATATTTTAGTAAATGTAATTTTCAAAAATAAGTTTAGGGTAAATGATTTGTGAAGGGTATATTCTTTTATTGTTTATTTAAGGAAATTTAAAGTGAAAACCAAAGTGAATGAATTAGAATAAATTAAAAGAAAATATTAGATTTATTGAATTGTAAATGATATATATTTTTTTAAGTATAGAATTCTTAAAAAAATAAAAAAATACCATCTTAGTGAATTCACAACTCAATCTTTGAAAAATTAGAAGATTACTTAGTAATTATATGATAAATTATAAGAATAATTAGAATAGATAATGTATTTATGATTTTATTTATTTCTAAATAGTGAATTATTGTAAGTTACTATTGTGTTAAATTTGTGGTGAGAATTTTTACCGAAACATTTAATTCTTTTGTGGTAGGAAATTAAGTTACTATTGCGTTAATTTTGTAGCAAGAATTTGTTTTACGGCTATATTTTCTTTATCTGTTAAAAATAATTTCTCATAAGTAAAAAATCAAGATGTAATGAAAGTTTTAATTACCGTGTATAGATTTTTTTATTATCTAAAGTTGAAGTTTATGTACCAATTCTTTTAATACTAGATTTGTGATTTTCAATAAATCGTTATTTAGATTTTAATTAAATTTAGTTAGTTTATAAAAAGTATAAGTACATTTTAATTAAATCTATTATTTTGAAGTGATAAATGTATAGGATGTAATTTGTATATTATTTTTTTGAAATGATAAATAAATTAAATTATCATTTATTCAAAAACAGGTACATTAAAATTAAATTTATTTTAGTTACATTTTAAATTTTATCTATATTCAGATAAATCCAAATCAGATTTAGTTTTCTGATATATTTAAATTAGAAATTATTCTCAAGTACAATTTAAATTAGGAATAATTGTAAGTTAAATTTATTTAAAAATTCATTGGATTTATGATTTGCAAACAAGTTGTTATGTTAGATCTTCATCGAATTTATTTATAATAATCAAGGCATACGTTACGTTTTTAATTAAACCTATTATTTGGGAATAAATAAACATGTTACATTTGAATTGAATTTATTATAGGCTATATTTTAAATATGATTTATTTAAAAATATTATGATGGAAATGCTTTAATTATAGTGGATTATTTAATTATTCATTACATTATCTTTAATAAGATTGGAATTATGATCACGTTAAATGAATGGGTATCTATAGTCGTCTTTGAACATGTTTAGATAATTATTTTGTTTATATCCTGAGTGCTCGTTGGAAATGTTTTCTTATGTATATTAGTGGATTCCATCATGTCCATATTTTCCACTTGCTTTATTTCACTTTGAGGTAATCTTTATGAAAAAACATGTTCTAGATATGTTGGGAACCCATAAATGTTAGGTCACTTTCTTTTTGATAGTCATGGGTGTTAAGTTGTTAGGCTTCCAAAGGCGATGAGAAACCCGATTGTGTTGAATTTTCCCATGATTAATCCTTTGTGTTCCATTGAACGTATTTCTAATTTATGTTCTCATGGGTGTACTTTGTTTTATGATTTGTTTTGCCTTAGTTTGACTATGAGTGAGATGGTTCATGCCTCACACACGTGCTCGTGTTGTGACTTCTATGTTTGGTACACCCCTTGTTGTGAGTTTTATTGTGGAACTATTGGGGAGGGTAGCTCTTCATGGGGGCCGACACACAAAGGGGCTGTCAGGATAACCCATGAAAGAGTTGGTTAAACAAGTGATAACCTAATAAAATAAAATAGTGGGTTTGGTTAGTAACACATTAATTAAGATAGTAAGATACCTTGTCCACGCCCTTAGTGCTTTCGCAGACTAAGGGTGGGCTGAGAAGGCCGTGGTTGGCAAGATCGCTCCTCATCCTCATGAGAGGCTAGTGGTTCCACATGTGTCACCCTATGGGGCCGACGCCTAATGAGAGGCAGTTAGGATAACCATAGATGGGGGCCAATGCATGTTGTGAGGCTGTCAGGATAACCCATGATATGACTGTGCGATGTCACTCTCCCATAGTATTCCTTTTTTTCCTTTGTATTCCTTTGGAATCAGTCACCTTGTAAGTGGTCGTTGAGATTATTGTATATTATGTTTTGGTTGACCTTGTGATTTGGTCTTGTGATCATTTTGCTTGTATGTCTTGGTTGTGGGTCCTTTCTTGTCAACTCCTAACACAGGGGGTGAACCTTCGGGTCCATACGGTCAGGTGGAACGTGCTATGCACCCCATTGGGTTCCCAAGTTGTGTTTGTGATGCAAAAGCGGATGCAGTCTCCAGAGCTTCACTTGGTTGAAGACTATCCCACATTTTGTACCTTATTCTCCATTATGTATCATTCTTGTACTCCATTTACTCTTCTCGTTGATATGAGGGAAGCGACATGTAATGTACGGTTGAATCCATGATATGTTGTATCCGTGGAAATATGCTCCGCAATTGTAATATTAAACTATGAATTGAATTGTAATAATATGATGTATCCTCACTTCCTATTGTTCATGGTTGGCTACATGTACCATTATTTTATCTTGTGATTGTGTGTATCTGTTGTTATCTTCTTGGCATTATCTTTTATGATGCTGTTGGTATGGGTTTTACTTTTAGTAATGCTACCACGTGTACCCCAGAGGATGTAGATGATTCTCTAAATGTACAATGGCTTTTCATGTAATGTATATACATATTCATCTTATGAATATTTCTCTTTAAAAAATAAATTGTGTGGTGTTTGTTTTCCTATGGGGTTCACACGGCGAGGTGTTACACTCTACATCACTTCAACTTTGCAAAATTTGTAATGTATAGAGCCAATATTTCAAGGTACTATATATAATCATGAATGACACATTTTATAATACAAAATGATTATCATGAGCTAATCAAGGTTAAGAACTCAACTTAAGGGCAAGTTAACATCAAAGATCAACTATAAGAGAAAATTGTGAGTTCAAAAGAAGTCATTCTCAGATTTTTTGTTTATTTAGAAGAGATTTATTTTTTGCTAGTGGTCTAGGAATTTGGTTGCATGTTGTCTTGGTTCTTGTGGGGCTTTTTGTATTCTCTTACCTTCAATTGTGTGAATTCAAAGGGAAAGCTAATGCAACACTTAATAATGGAAAAAAATGGAATGAACATGGTTTAGTCCATTGGAAACTTGAGAGTAGGCCCAAACTCATATAATAATTTTGAATGGATCATAATGTATTTAGTTGGAGAGCATGGGTTAAACTCATCTATTTTTTCTTCTATGTGAGCTCACTAGTTGAATAAGCTCCATCTAGAGAAAAAAATCCCAATGCCTCTTGTGAATCCTTTAGTGTTCTCCTATCCATACCAGTGGATCTTGGTAATGTGATGGCTTTTTGATTGTAACCCATGGTTGTCAATATCATCCTATCCTTTCCTAATGGCCTTGTACTAATATGGTTCTCTCTTATGTCATCTTCCCCTTGTTATCATAGCTATTTTTTGGGAGTATAAGAACTGCAAAGACATACCTGACAATATCTAAGCTAAATTTTGTGTTCTTCAAATTTAGTCTAAAGAAATTAGCCTAATGCATGCTTGCCTTACATCTAGGAAATATAGGATGGACAACTTTCCAATTCCCAATCTCCATCATTCATCAACATGGTTCAAGAAATCAAAAGTGGAGTGCCTACACATTCAATCTTCATCACCAACAAAGACCACTATATCAACTTGGGTGCTCAGGAATAACTCAATTCTATGTCAGTCATTACCTTAATAATATAGTGTAAACTACCCTTAAGTAGTTTGCAAGTTGTTGCATTTGTTTCATTGTGTAAGATTTCATCTAGATGATAAAGTGATATCTACATGTGAGATTGGATGATCATTTCATGTATGAAAGGGGTACACTTCCTTTCTAATAGAGGTTGGAAAAAGTGGGATGTTATTGTCGTAGTAATTTGCAACAAGAAAACATTGTTGTAATGCATGTATATTTTTTTTGTTCTAACATGTCTTCTTAGGTAGAAATTATATGAATATATTATGTATTGTGTAGTTGCCTCCATTGTATAATGTAACATCTCTTTGAAATAAATAATCAAGGATTGTGAGTTTTTCAAATGGAGAATATTCAACAAATACATTTTTAATGCAAAGTGAATCAAAATTCTTAGCAACATTGACACTATTGCTAATATTTGTGTATTCTAGTTATTCCTAGGTATTTTGTTCTATCCTTGGGATTTATGTGATTTGGGTATTAAATTAGAGTAATTTATTCTAATCCATAAAACTTAGAAAGGATAGAATTATGAAATTATCTTATTTTGTGTTGAGATATAGATCTCTATGAATTTCCATCTTTGTATTACTCATACAAAAAGCTTGATCTAAAGTCAATCTTTCTTTTCTTTATCTCTATTTCTCTTTACATCTCTTATTTCCAATCTTCTATTTCATCTCTTTCAATTCTTATATTTATTTTTGTTTACTTTTCTTTATATATCCCTTTCTGGATTCTATCTTTGTTTTCTCTCACGTCTTCTATTTCTAGTCACATCGTGTCTAGCGAAGCTCTAATACTCAGTTGATTCCAAGTTATGAGTGCAAGGTTGGTCTGAATGACTTGACTAACGTTCCCGACCCATGCTTGTGATGGGCTAGTGTTCATGGACGTGCCTCATGCACCCTCCTAGTGTTTATAGGACACATTAAAGATATTGTATTTTCCTAGATTAGGACCTTTTAGTCGTTTCCTATCATAGTACAGGGTACAATACCATGTTCAAAGCTACTCACTATGTATCTCCCTAAGTACAAGTAGGAGTTCTTTAAGGAAGGTCTCAGGACCTTCAAAGGAAGGGAAAAGGTGAGCCCTTGTGCCACTAGATCCCTATCTACCGAATCTTGTTGAGTAGATCTCCTCACCACTCTTGAGATATTAGCCTCATGGCTAGTGGGCCTATAGTAGGTTGACACTCCCACCTGACTAATTTAGGCTTGTGTTATTTGATGTGTTTTCTTGTCAATACTTGTGAGTGTATTTAGTCCATCCTATCTGTGTCTATCCTATTTTGAGTCATCCTTTGTCATTAGAACACTATCTTTCGATAGGAAGATACACTATGTTCACAGGCGGCTACGTTTCCTTGCCTAATCAGTCAATCCCTTGATAGGCGGATACACTCTATTCATAGGCGAATCTGCTTCGTCAATAGGCGACCGCACTCTATTCATAGGCAACTGTGTTTAGTTCATCTAGTTGGTCCTCCATAAGAAGCTTTGCTCTATTCTTAGGCAGATACACTTTTCACACCGTTCATCTTAGATAGGCAGATACACTCTATTGACGGGCAGTTATGCTCCTACAAAGGTGGATCCATTTCTTCATAAGTGGTTCCGTTGATAGGTGATCGCATATCCTTCATAGGTGGATTTGATTTGTTCTTGGGCGCCTTCGTTGGTCAACCTAATCAACCTCCTCCTTGGGAGGATACACTTTGTTTAGGGGTGGATCCATTTATAGGCATCTACGCCATGGTGATAGGCGACTCCACTTTATTTAGAGGCGGATCCATTCATAGGTATCTCCGCTATGTGGATAGGAAGATCCATATTGTTCTTGGGCAGATGTGTTTCCCATAGAAAAACCAGAGATAGCCTTGGTTGTTCCAATTCCAATCCTGCAATTGGAACATTTTTCATGCTTCCCAATCTTCTATACTGATCATTTTCATCACATCACATTTTCTAAAAGTCATCGAATCACCCTTCTATCCACACAAGTACATATCTTAACATGTTTTATCACCATCCCCATCGTCATATATCAAAATCTAGCCTCGTAATAATCTATTTGAGAACCTTCAAATCCAAATCAATCAATCAACTGATCCACATAGTCATCCTTATGCTTTCTTAGGAGTTTTGTTTGTCTTGAGTTAGTGAGCGCCTTCACCCAAACCAATTTACCTCAAGCGAGAGGTCTAGTTCATGCTAACATCATCTGTGCTTGAGAAAATAGCCTATCTCAAGTACAATCCAATCATTGTTATCTTGTGTGCTTGATAACATAGCCTATCTCAAGTACTAATCGATCCTATCATTATCAAATCAAGTTATCAAATCAAATTGGAGTGCTAAATAAACAATTCCAACAGTCACCTTATTCAGGTTATGGGCCAATTGCAGAAATCCACAACAAAATATCATGCAAGGGTACCTTCAAATCCACATTATCCTCATGACCTCTTCTCCATCGAAGAAGAGATGGTCTACCAACTTGAAATTACACCCAACCTTGAGGATCACTACAACCTAATTAATGTTTGCATGACTGATCATCTCATTAGTGAGTGTTTCAAGGCTATCCTTTCTAAACTACTTATGCAGGGAACTAAACCTCTACCTAGGTTTGATATATCACAATATTTGGGGGACAATTCAACCATCTACTCCTCAGGCTCCCTTGGAGAATTCCTGGTACTTACTAGAATTTGGAAATGATGTGGTGATTCAGGTTCTTCCCTCTCCCCTTTAGATTCCTACTATAGGATCTAGATTGGGTCTTAGTCCTATGCATGGACTGGATCCTACCCCATTTACACAATCCCAGGGGTGTCTTAGTCAAAATATCCAAAATCCACCATCACATGTATCAAATCCTCCTCCACCTCTAGGGAATACAATGGCTCTTGCACTTCATCCTCTTCCATCGACATAATATCATGTTCCTCTTGTGTCGGTTCAACCAGTCGATCACACTTCCTATGCTATCACACCATCTTCATCTTAGGTCCCACCTCCTACAAATCAACCTCCACAATCCAATCCCAGTTACTCCATCCTACCACCTCCTAATCCTCCAACACAATCTTGTCAACAACCACCCTTGCAATCCTATCAACAACCTCCATCACAAGCTTATCCACAAAAACCACCATCCCAATCTCATACCAATCCTTCATCACAATACCATTAATAACCACCAAAATCCTATCCTAATCCTCTACCTAATTATTTCTCTCCACAATACCATCAATATCCCACATTGACGTCTTTTATTGAGCCTCCAATTCAACAAGATCCATACTATCAACAACCTCCTATGACTCCATGCCAACAATACACCTCACATGGGTATGAATATCAATCATACTTGCAACAACAACCTCCAACCAATCTGATCCAATATTCATCTCATTGATGGGTAAACCCACAAAACTGGTTTACAATTTCGTTAAGGAAAAATGCATTTTCAGATGGAAAACACTTTAGGGGGTTCACTAGACCCCCCCATTCTAGAAAACCCCCTTTAATGGGTTTTACTCTTTAATTTCATTTAAAGGGGGGTTCTAGCAAACCCCCTAGTTCTAGCGAACCCTGGTTCGCTAGCACCCCGCTTTTTCCCCCTTCTCCCCCTCTTCTGCCAAATCTCTGCAAAAATTTTCCCTTCGAAGCTCGAGTTGAGGATGAAAATGGAGGAGAATTCATAGACCCAATTGGATGATGGTAGTCCTCAGAACGAGCTATCCATCGAATATAATTTTAATATGTTTTGGTTTTATTATGTATTTTTTTAGTTTAATTAAACATAAGTTTTTCACCGAAAATCAAGCTCCTTGTTATGCACATGTGGACAAATAAAAGATTATCAAAATAAAATTATGAAAAATATGTTCAGGTTAGGTATTGATGTCCTTGATCTAGTTAAAAAAAAATGAATTTCGATACATACAAAAAAATTTATGTTGTATACGGTCCACCTATGTCTGAATTGTAATTGGTTTGACTTCGAAACTTGATTAAGGAAAAAAAATTCAATAAAACACTATGAAACCAAATGAACTTGTTAGATATCGTAGTTACAAATCTAAATTTGAAAAAATAGAATTTTATCCTTCATAGAAAAAAAATTATGTTGTATACGGTGAGCATCACTCCTTAAAAATGGTGTTTACTGATAAAAACTAGTTTTCGAAGGAGATAGAAAAAGAAATGCAATTTGATTCTTTTTTTTTTTAAATATATTTAGAATCTACAAACAAAATGTCACAAATAACTAGTTCGCATCATCTTCAAATTCCTCATGGTTTAGCAACTATAAGTGCCCAAAAGTGAAGATTTCGTTAAAAAAATTCAATTCAATGTCCAATTTGGCCAAAAATTGTAAACCAATATTGTGGGATCACCCTCATATTCTTAGAAACCACCTCAATACTCACAACATCACACCTACAACTATCAACCTAATCCATCACAACCTCCCACACAAGCTTATGGAGGTGTACCACAACATTCTTCACAATATCAATCCCAAATGTCCTCATATTGCCAACATCCATCACACCAACAAACATATTCCAATCCACTCCAACAATTGACTTATGAACTCCAATAATCTCAACAACCCCCATACATCTCATAACAATTGTCATATCCCAATCCACCAATTGATCAATCTCATCCTTCGCCGCCTCTATATAATACATATGCTCCCTCATCTCAATCTAATCCAACAACTCCCTAATCATCAACACAATTAAACAAAGTGAGAAGATATGAAAGCCACTCTTAGGGACTTTCAATCTAGAGCTACTACCAATAAGCCCTTTAAATTTGAGGAGATATGCCTGTATCCATTTGATCCCTCCATTTCCACAACACGTTTCTAGAAAATTTTCAAAATTCTTAAATTTGACAAGTATAAGGGAAAAGGTGAAGCACATGATTATCTTCGAGAATTTTACATGCATTGTCAAGAGGTACTTTACAATGACAACTATCTCCTTCGTTTGTTCCCTTGGATTCTAGGTGAGCAAGCTTTGAAGTGGTTCTTACGGCTCCCTCGAGGGTCAATCTCTACATTTTTTGATCTACCAAAGAAGTTCATGAAACACTTCTCTTATAACCTTGAACTCGAAGTCAACACAATGGATCTATGTGCAAACAAGCAATGTCTTGGGGAGACCTTTGCCAACTATTTACAAAGGTGGCATGCTCAAACTAGCCATCTATTGTGTCACCTCCCTGAGAAATAATTGGTTAATATCTTTGTCGAAAATGTCCACATCGAGATGAGACACCAATTGAGCCTTCATTGTGCATCCACCTTTGTCGAAGTCATTGACAAGGGTGTCACTATTGAAAAAGCACTCATAGCTAAAAAATTGGTCAAGATCTATAAGGAAAACAATGAAAAACCCTTTAATGATAAATATCGCTATTGGAACAAAAAAAATGAACATTGTTAATGATAGAGTAACCGATACCAAGCACATTCAAGTGGCTAACACCTCCCAAGGTCGTCAAAATACACCAACTCCACCCTTGACCAATCTCATATCCGTTCCTCAAGGAACTTCATGACCTCCCAATCAAGGTAATGTCAAATGCAATTTTAATCCCTTAGGAGAACCCCTTGATGTAATATTTTGTATGTTAGCCCAAGCTAATGCAATTACTTATCCAGTCACCCAGCCATTTGATGAAACCAAGCCTAAGCCTAATTGGTATAAAGAGAACGAGTATTGTGACTATCATAGGATCAAAGGCCATTCCACAAATAAATGTATGAAGCTTACAAATTATGTTAGAAAGATCTTATTGATAGAGGGGATACCATAATTGAGGGTAACCAATTTGCATCTTTTAATGCTCAGTTATAGATATACCAAAACGCGTTCCCTAAGCATAATCAAGGAGCTAGTACCTCTAATGCAAATATTGGTTCAAGCAATAGCCAAAAAAATTAGGCAATCATGTGGATTACACTAAAGTTCCTTTCAATTATGAAAATTTGGTTGGTTGCATCACACAAGTCGATTCACGAGTGTTTATGATTTGAGTGAAGACTAAAGAAACTCATTGTGTAGTTACCACCTGCCACGACCTCATATCAATTCCTAATCCATCAAATTCATTCCAATAGTCGCCTGTAAGCCAATAATATAACATCTTAGATAATCTTGGAAAAACTCCCACTCAAATCTTTATTTTGGATTTATTGAAATCCTCTACCATATACCAAGAGATCCTTACTAAGGCTTTATAGGATGCTTGTGTCCCTAATGACATAGATCCCACTCAATTGCAAGCTTTTGTGAGACAATTATCATCTACATACCAGTTGGGATTTGGTCAAAACGATATGCCTACCATTGATCCCACTCACAATCATCCCCTCCATATTGAAGTCCTTGTTGCCAAGGATATGGTGAAGTGAGTCTTGCTAGATAATAGTTCTGCCCTCAACTTATGTACATTAAAGTTCATTAAATAAGTGGGATATACTCAATATGATTTGGATAATTAGGTAATCACATTCAAGGCTTATGATAATGCAAAGAGAGATTCAAAAGGCACCATTTGCCTCCCTATTCAGGTTGGTCCAACTATGCAATATACAACATGTCATGTCCTTGATCTTGACCTTTTGTATAATCTTCTCCTTGGTTGCCCATGAATTCATGCCATACAGGCCGTTTTATCCACCTACCATTGATGCCTTAAATTCCCCCACAATGGAATTGAGGTTGCCATCCATGCCGATCCACATCCTTTTGAGTATTGTCGTGCTTTGGAGGCTTCCTTCCCCCATTCTTGACATTGTCTTGGAGTTGAAGTGGCAACTTCCAACACTACTTTGTCTTTCTCCTATGTCGATCCCTACTCTCCTTGAATCTTCCACTCCATCCTCCACCCTTGAATCCACTTTCGCAAAGGTCAAGATCATTGACAAAGGTTGTGGAGAATATGAAATGAGCACTATGCTTAATGTGGGCACCATGCCCTCATCTCCACACACATATGGACGACCATCTTCATCCAAGAAGCCAAAAGAGAAGACAATCAAAAACATGGACCCTACAACTTTCCAATCTCAAGGAACTTTGGCACAAGAACAAATTGAAGAGGATACTAGTCAATGGGTATACCATGAGGAGCTCAAAAGTTCTCCCAATCTCTTGGAATATTTTCAAGAAGTATATTCCGCGACTCGTCAAATGGTTCAAAAGGTTAACTATTAAGGAAGAGGATTGGGGAAAATGAGAAAGGTACCCTCCAACCTATTGAACTACCGATGGTTCCAAAAAATCAAGGACTTGGACGTCACCTAATACGTCGAACAATGCCAATGTAGAATCCATTATTATTGAGAACATCCCTGAAGAGGCCATTAAAATTTCTTATGATGATTTGGATGTCTTCTCCGTCTTCTCTACCTCCATCTCCACCATTGACATCCCACTTCGCCACCTCGAGCTAATTGATTGGGACCAACGAGGATCCACACCCATTGACATATTTCCTAATGACGAGGCTTATATACATTTCATGGGTTTAGAGGAGGAATATCAATTAGGCCTTGTCCTTGAGCTTCATGAACATGCTTATTTTGGGGAAGATGAACACCTCAACCAAAAAAGTATAAAACATGAAGATAATCAAAGGAATCTTAGTGAAAAGCTCCTTGAGGCACTTTTAGACCAATCAAAAGTAAAAGAAAGGGTGTATCCTCTTGTGAAAACCTCCTTGAGGTGTTAGAGGATGGGGATGTTCATCTTCCCCTTATGGGTACTCATCTATCAAAAAGATCCTTCATCTTGATCGAGGAAACCAAAGAGATCAATATGGGTACTAAAGCAAAACAGAAGATTACATATGTATCCAAATATTTGTTCAAGGACAAGTATCAAATATTTTCTAGAATCCTCCAGAATGGGTTAATTAACTTTGCATGGTCCTATTCCGACATGCCAAGACTAGACCCCACACTAGTAGTTCATCATTTAGATGTGTCTTGATGTGAAGCCCATAAAATAAAAGCTTCAAAAGATGCATCCACAAGTGGCTTTGCTTGTCAAAGTAGAGCTCAAGAAATTATTGGCAACTAATTTCATCCAACCCATTGATTATTCTGATTGGATATCCAATATAGTTCATGTTGCCAAGCCAACTAGGGGCATTCACATTTGCACCAACTTCCGAGATCTAAATAAAGCTTGTCCAAATGATGCTTTCCCGCTTCCAAACATTGAAATTCTTGTCGATCTCATTGTGGTCCATGCTATGTTTTCTCCAATGGACAACTTTTCTACATATAATAAGATCTGTATAGTAATTGAGGACCAACATAAGACAACTTTCACTACTCCTTGGGGTACCTTTAGTTATCAGGTCATGCCATTTGGTCTAAAGAATGAAGGGGCTACATATCAACATGCTATGGCAGTTATCTTCCATGACCTCATTCACATTATCATGGAGGACTACATGGACGATTTGTTAGACAAATCTAAAACCTGGGAAGAGCATCCCTAGATCCTAGAATGAATATTTCATTGATTTGAATAATATCAACTAATTCTTAATCGTAAGAAGTGTTGTCTTTGGTGTCACTTCCAAAAAGCTCTTGGGATTCATTGTATCTAGGAAAGGAATTGAGGTTGACCCTGTTAAGTGTTATCAGAGAATCTAGTAGCGCCTGATTCACATATAACCCCCTACAAAACTTGTTCATTTCATAGGCCCGTGTGTTTCAAGCACACAAAATGAGGCAATTCTTCAATCACCCTCGATGCATAGTCCTTATGCTTGAATTGTCCGTTTGAACATTTCTCGATCATCATCTTTCAAAAATCTTTGAAATGAGTGTTTTTGTTAATTCCCATGTGTTGGGAGTTAGTCATTTTTTTGATGGTGCTGGAGCCCTGATTTTCAACGCCCCGACACCACCCTTCACCTCAAAAGTTTTAACTTCAGGTGCAAGAGCAGTGATTTTCAATGCTCCTACACCTAGGGTCACTTCTTAGGTGCAAAAGCGGTGAAATTCACCACTTCTGTAATTGTCTCTTCATTTTGTTTTATTGGTGTGCAAGCAATGATTTTCACCACTTTTGCACCTTTTTTTGTTTTAACTTGTGTTCATGGCGCAATTAATGCATTGAACTTAAGTTTCCTTTTAATCGTTTATAAAATTTTTTAGGTCATTTTTACTTTGTTCCATTTCATTTTTCCTCCTTGCGTGGTTCATTCTTCAAACTTCCTGCAACCCGATTTCAAGGATCTATTTCAAGCATCGAATTAGGGTTTTCGTCGCCATTTCCGCCAGGTATGTTGTTTCTATCTTCATGTCATTTCGCCATACTTTCATTTTTAACTATCTCTATTTCTCTCTTCATGTCGCTTTGACATTTTTTATATCGATTGGGGTTTTTAAAATTTTCCATTTACTTTACACATCCTCTACCTTCTATTCATATTCGATTATGCTCTTTGTATTTTTGTTAGGGTTTTGTTTGTGGTAGTGTGACCTAGGTTATTTTATCTCCACAAGGGTTTGTCCTTTTTCACTCTATGTTTCTTTTGACCTTCAAGTGTATCACCCACGAGTGATGAAATTTTGAATCCATGCATGATAAAGCTTCATGTTGTTCGAAAGAGCATCATTCTCAGGTGCTCGAGTGGTGATTTTCACCGCTCAAATACCAAATTTCCCTAGACATTCAAATGGCATGGCAGTGAAATTATTCGCCATCACATAGAGCAACTCACCGACTTTCTCAAGTGCTCGAGCGGTGAAATTCACTGCCCAAGCACTAAACATATATCTTCCCCACTTTGGTGTCAGAGCATTGATTTTCAACACTCCAACACACAAACTTTTCCCCATGGTGCAGGAGCGCCGATTTTAGTGCTTTGACACCGACCTTGAAATCGAAGGTGCAGGAGCGTTGATTTTCAACGCTCCTTCAACAAAAACTGCTTTTTCTTTCTAACACCCATAAACACCCCATTTCTCGCTTCGAAATCCATTTTGTCGCTTATGCTTCATTTTTTGTGCCTCAACCAAAATGCAGTTCCTCCAAATTTCCTTGCTCGCTTCACGCTTTTCAACATTGCAATTTTCTCCTAACAGTTGTTGACCCACTATTCTTGCAGTTCCTATCATGTTCTCATCAGGTGACCCTTGAAGGTGATACATCTTCAATCTTGACATCTCTAAATGACAGCCGAAGAATCCCCGTTGTCTTCCAAGAAAGAAGGCAAAATGAAATAAAAATATCTAGGTGTTTTTCCGCCAACTGTGGTGATCTCAAAGGTGGATGAAATTAAAGACATCGAAATTGGTCAAAACCTGCAAGATTTTGTAAAGAGAATTTGAAAAACACCATTAGAAGATAACTTGAGATCCATTGTTCATAGTAACTTGCATCTCGCGTCAACATTTCCGACTGTCGCTCACAACACAGAGTTTGTGCTTCAAGTTGCATCTCACTACATCCAAGATGACAAAAGTGTGAGAGATTCCTCAGGTCAAGTCATGATGAGATTGGATCTTGAATTCTTCGATATTGTTTTCAAAGTCCCACATATGGAACAATATGCACCGATCTCAATTCAACAAGCATAAGAGATTTTTGATAAAGATTATAATAAAGCTAAAACATTGATTAACTCTCAATGGTTGAAAACTCCTAGGCACTCAATTTCCAGATGGCCTAAAGGGCTTCCTTGAAGTGAATTCAAAGAGGACGTCAAGGATATAATTACTCTTTTGAGCAGGGTGAAGGGCTTGCCTCAATCATGCCATTTTCAAGATTGGATGTATGAATACATCCACATAATCAAGAGAATGAAAGCTCATATAGACTAGGGGACTCAGATCAGTGAGGAAATTCATGAGCAACTGATCAATGTACCGACCACTTTGAAATTCTACATGACTTCTTATTTGGTGTACGTAGCTACAGTTATGAGGCAATACCCAGGTTTGTCTACAAAGGGAAACAAACATTATACACCTATGTGTGATTAATATTATCAATTGAATTTGAGAGAAAGCTTCCATCATTTCAAAAGAGTTACAAATGCCTTCTTTGCACCCCTACTATTTACTTTTGATCCAACTCTTGAAAAGAAAAGAGTGTCGGATGAGGCTTACAAAGTTGTTAGAAAATTTGGTTGCATCTTTTTGCAATTCCCAACTTTTACTTACATATGAGTAGGTTGCTATACTGGGTGTCCCTACATGTTACCCAGATATCCCTCAGATAAATGGATTCTAATGGAACTATACAGGCAACTTATTTTAGTTCACAAGGAACAAATGAGAATCCATAAGCTAGGGTTCAAGTTTTCACTGACTATTGGAAGGTACACTATTAAAATTGTACAAAAGGCCAAATCAGTCTATGTAATACTGCAGGTAATGACTATCGAGACTTACAAGCATAGACATGATTTTGACTACCGTGATTTGAAAATGAAACTCAAGGCGGGTCATCGACATATCTATCATTTTGAAGACATATGGACAAAATGCAAAGATGATGAGAACATCCACAAAATGGATTATTGCAAGTTAACCGTAAAGCAGATCAAGGATCTTGGTGTTGCTGACCTACCAGAGGATTTCAAAGATCTTGGCGACATCATGAACACTACCTATGATGAAAATGAAATCTCTAAGAGACCTTTGCCTCTAGTAGGGAAAGGCTTTCCCCCATATTATCCAACACAGCGGAATGGTTGCACAAGCATGGTTTCCAAATGAAAGATTTTAGTACAAAATCAAAAGGAGAGGTACCTGGAGCAAAATCCAGCCAACAACAAGAACTCCACACAAAAGACAAGCATGTGACTACTCTGTCATGTCCCCGTAACCATGACACAAAAATAATCAATAAATCAATTTGTGTGTAATTTTAATACTTTTAAATTATAATAATAATAATAAGTAAATCTTCAATACATTTGATATATATATATATATATATATATATGATAAATCTCTTGATAAGTAATGTAATGTATTTTTATAAGTATGATTGTTCCCAACAATATCATAATTAGAATAGATTATTGATATTGGGAAGATATATAAAAATAAATTGGTAATCTCAATAAAATATCTAAAAACATTAATAATCCTTATAAATAAATATTTGAGACTTTGAACTTTAAAACTTAATGTAATATTAAGAAAAGGTCATATTATAAGAAAGAATCAAAACACAAAATATTAAGGATTTTAACCAAGCCTTGTAAAAACGCCATGAAGAAACAATGCCGGTAAAGGTCACGACTCAGATGAGGGCATCGTTCCACCAATGATATAAGCCAAGCTTATACGAAGAGTGGGGGAGGGGAGACACGCACAAGAGATACATATACCACGCATACTCCACAAAGAGAAGAACACTGACGAGGTTAAGCTCGGATCAGAGGTCGCATTCGCAGAGGTAACAAGGGACGCACAACAACAGGTAAGCGTCCATGCCTAAACAAATTTCTTTGTTGATTAATAAGGTTCAAAAATGTGAATATTAATGTATAGAGCAATTCAAAACAAAAAAACTGTGAAGTTAAAACTCTAATATTAGCAGTGATCCATTTAAAACACAATAATGGTGCTTTCAACAATTATTGTGTTTAAATGAGAGATTATGTCAATTACCCTCAAGATAGATCTGAGTCAAAGGAATTCCATTCACTAGCACTCATCAGGATAGGGAGTTTGTGGAGGGAAAGGCGGGTAATTCGATCCTCTGGAGGATGGTCCCAAGACAGGTGGAACACCTTGAGGGAATCCCCTTTGAGACTGTTCACGCGCCCTTTGCACAGTCATTCTACCATCTAGTGATGCTAGGAGAGGGAATATTGGACAAAGATCTTCTTGGATAAAAGTAATAAGTTATAGACCTGTCATGTAGTTTTGCAATTGAACAATAATGCATCTCACTACCTTTGTCTAAACTAAGAAATCTATGATGAATTAACCATAAGTTAACTAATATATGTTTAAACCAATAATACATGCTGCATTCAAATATTCATAGTAATTTACACTAATAAATTGATGTATAGTTAGAGTAAAATAGATCTCCTAATTTTACTTTTTTACGCTTTTAGGATAAATTCCGCAAGGAACATTACATACTCCCTCTTCTTCCCGCAAAGGTCCTAAAATCAAGTTCATTGTTGGAAAAGGGATACACAGGCAGTTGAAGAAGAGGAGGCCACGAAATCCAAATCTATTCACTCAAAGGGGAAAGGACCTGTTTCTGAAGAACAAGAGTTTGAAGGTGAAGGAAATGAAAGCAAGGAATCAATTTTTGAAGAGGATTTTGATGAAGAAGATTCTAAGGAAGAAGAGGATTCTACAGAAGATCAAGATACTGAAGAAGATGAGGGTGAACAAGAAGGTGATAAAGAGGAACTCAAGAATGACGAAGAACAAACCCTTTCTCCACACGAGAATATTGTTGAAAACCTTCCCCAAACGTCATCTCCCATTACTTCAAATGTTCCTTACACACCTCCTAATCCTAACACTCCACCCCCTCTTCCTACTTCACCTCTTCCTATATCAACCATACATGCAACATCAATAGTGTTTGCTACTTCCCCCCCAGTTTCAAATATTCAAGTTGTTGATATTTTATCAAGCTCTCCATCATCTATTCCCAGTTTGTCATCTCCATCTTATGACATCACTTCTGAATCTGAATTCAATAGGTTTATGAATAAATCTCTGCAAGGTCAACTTGGTGTACAATCTATAGGAGTGGTCATAACAGACACTACCCCAATTGTCACCATACCAGTCATTTCTACAGGAGCGATTACGACACAAGAATTGATAGTTAATAAAGAAGCATATTCTTCCTCTCTTCCCCCTTGGCTGGTATCTCAAGTATCGAAGAAAAATAAACAAATGATCTCTCCTGAAGAGCTCGATCTTGAAGAGATAGCCCCTCCAAAAGCCAAGGGGAAGACAAAGGCCAAAGTACATTCAAGGCTTCATATTGACAAATCTGGTCAAAAGTTTGTAGAGATTGGCCTACCCCCATGGGAAGAAGGTGATGTTGCAATGGATGCCTACATAATAACAATAATTTGAATGTGCAGGTAGTCCTAGATGCATTGGCAAGAAGGCTAGAATGGAGCAGGCTCTGTTAGTGTTTCTTAGATCAGATTACTTTAACCAATTGAATAAAAGAAATGCAACACATAAGACAATGAACACAACAAGATACCCTGGGAAAACCCTCCTCTTGAGGGAGAAAAACCCAGCAAATATATCTCTTATATATTGAAGGAATAAGAGCAGAAATCTGCTTGAACTCAGGCCCAACACAATGTCGAATTTGATACAATGAATGATAGCATCTCTCTTAGATGCAAAGATACAAATGAATATGTTTCTCCCTTTTAATCGGTCTGCTGCTACAAAATGATGATCTGCTGTTCAAGTATGAACTTCTTCTATGTATGCGAATCCAAGTATGAGCTTCTTCTATGACTGCGAATTCTGCTCTGCCAAAATAGCGAACTTTCTTTTGTGTATGTTCGGATCTGTATTAACATCAAAAGTGACCTTGTATATATACCTTCTTGGCGCCTCTTCATATAGGTCGGCCTTTTTGATAAACATTTAATAATAAATAAAGTCGGCCAGAATGAGTATATTGTATAACTTAATTATAAAGTCGGCCCATGTACTAGTGAAGACCGACGCTGCATTAACATCAACACTCCCTCTCAGCTAGGGATGAACTTCCATCTGCACAAGACACATTATGTTAGAATGAAAACAAAATAAAATATCACCTCAACGTGATATTAACCATTATGGCTACTCCCATAGATGGTAAAAACTCATCACGGATTCTCTCACGTGATGTTGTCATGGAGTCACACACATGACATCCACCATAGCTTCTCCCAGAGGGTGGAAACAAGGGCTTTCACCTCAACTCTCTCTCATCAGAGAATTGCATTATCAAGGACTTACACCTCAACTCTCTCTCAGCAGAGAATTGTATTAACAAGGGCTTGCACCTCAACTCTCACTCAGCAGAGAGTTGCATTCTCAAATAAGGATCACTGATTACTGAGACTCTTTCTCAGTCAAGGCTGCATTCTCCACCATACCAAGTTTCTCTCGGAAGTATACAAACTTCATCCTGGCGAGAGGCTTGGTGAGAATGTCTGCCGTTTGCTCTTCAGTGCTGATATACCTCAACTGTATAGCTTTCCTTTGCACCATATCTCTAATATAGTGGTACTTGATCTCAACATGTTTTGTTCTGTCATGAAACACAGGATTGACAGAAAGCTTCACACAGCTTTGATTATCACAGTGTATGATAGTAGGCTCCATTGATTGACCAAACAATCCTGCAAGGAGCTTACGAAGCCACACTGCCTCACGAGCTGCCACACAAGCTGCAATATACTCTGCTTCAGTTGTACTCAAGGCCACTGAAGACTGTTTCCTGCTACACCAAGAGATCATAGCAGTCCCCAAACTGAAGCAACAACCAGAAGTACTCTTCCGATCTGAGACACATCCTGCCCAATCAGAATCAGTAAAACCATGCAGCTCCAAATCCACATTTGAAGAATATCTCAACCCATATCCAATTGTGCCACATAAATATCTCAGGATATGTTTAGCTGCTACAAGATGTATTTGCTTTGGTTCACACATAAACTGGCTAAGTGCACTCACTGCATAGCAGATATCAGGTCTAGTGTTAACTAGATACATCAATGAACCAATCAACTGTCTATACATCGTAGAATCCACTGGTTCTGAACTAGCTGCAGCTTCTTTCAACTTATCTAAATTAGACTCCATGGGTGTAGACATAGGTTTGCAGTCAAGCATACCAAACCTTTTGAGAATGTCAACAGTATACTTGCCTTGACTTAGAATCATCTCATTTGGCTTTTGCCAAACTTCTAAGCCAAGAAAGTAATGCATAAGACCTAGATTCTTCATCTCGAACTAAGCTAATTCATGATTAGATTCTTCAATCTCATGTACCATCACCTTGAATCCTTCTGGTTGCTCAATTGTAAGACCTACAAGGCCTTCTTCTAATGTATGCCATTTCAAAAAAGCCATGAAAAGCTGTCTTTACATCCATTTGGTGAATCTTCCATCCTCTAGATGCGGCAATAGCAATGATGGTTCTAACAGACGTGTAACGAGCCACAGGAGCAAAAGTTTCTTCATAGTCAACTCCCTCTTTTTGTGAGAACCCTCTAGCCACAAATCTAGCCTTGTGTTTCTCAATGCTCCCATCAGCTGCATGCTTGATCTTGAAGAGCCACTTAGAAGACACCACAGATTTGTCTTTGGGTCTAGGAACTATATCCCAAACATCGTTCTTAAGTATAGACTGATACTCCTCAATCATGGCATCTTTCCATACTTGTTGACTAGAAGCTTCTTCAACATTTGAAGGCTCTAACTCAATAATCTGACTCATCAAGGCAACATAGCTAGAGAACTTGTGAGGTCTCTTGCTTTCTCTGAAGGTTCCTCTTGGAGCTACAAACCTTTCTGCTTCCTGCATTGTCCTGCGAGCCCAAAGGGGTCTTTTCTTTCCAATCACAATGTCTAGAGGCCCATCAGTAGGATCCAAAGGCTCAGCTGGATCAATATCTTCTTTAGGTTCTGTATCCTCCTCCAGATTCTCTGGGATATGGTCAACTTCCATATCTTGAGGAGGTTCTTCTTCATCGACCTCCATCGGAGTGCCTTTGGACTTTCTATAAGCAACATCTTCCTCAAATGTGACGTCTCTACTAATCTCAATAGACTTCTGTCCTGGAATGTAGATCCTGTAAGCTTTTGATGTCTCACTGTAGCCTACAAGAATTCCTTTCTTCCCAGAAGGTTCTAGCTTTGTTCTCTTTTCCTTTGGAATATGAACATAGACTGGACAGCCAAAGATCCTCAAATGACTAACTTCAGGCTTCATGCCTGAGAATGCTTCTTCAGGAGTTTTATTCTCTAAGATCCTGTGGGGACTCCTGTTTTGAACATAGACGGCTGTTCTTGATGCTTCAGCCCAAAAAGAGATTTGTAAGTCTTGATCATGAATCATAGCTTTCACTGCTTCCACAATAGACCTATTCTTCCTTTCAACAATACCATTTTGTTGTGGATTATAGGGAACACTGAACTCCCTCTTAATCCCTGCTTCAATACAAAAGTCTCGAAAGGTGCCAGAAGTGTATTCTCCACCATTATCAGATCTTAATACTTTGATCTTCTTCCCAGACAGATTTTCAATCTGCGCTTTGAATTCTCTGAATCTTACTAATACTTCTTCTGATTCTTTCGATCTCAAGAAATAAATCCAAGTCTTTCTAGAGTAATCATCAATGAAAATAATATAATACAAGAAACCACTAGATGATGCAATAGACATTGGACCACATAAATCAGAATGAATGAGATCAAGAATACATTTAGATCTACTTTCACTGGAATGGAACATACCTTTTGTGTTCTTGCCTAGGGCACATCCCTTGCAAGTACCTTCATGTTCTTGATCGAATTTTGGAAGACCGGTGACCATCTTCTCCATGATAGGTAGAGCACGAAAGTGAATGTGAGCCAATCTTCGATGCCAAAGTTCACACATGCTGGTACTGTTATGCACAAGTGCTTGAAGAGGACGAGTGCACAGCATGTAGAGACATTCATGTCTAACTCCAATCACTTGAGCATATTTGAAGCTGGAGTTCTTTGCCCATATAAGAACTTTCCCTTTAGAGAAGGCAACTTGATAACCTTTGTCTTCTAATGCTGAAATTGAAACTAGGTTCCTCTTTATCCCTGGTACGAACAGTACATCATTCAATTCCAAAGAAATTCCAGAATCCAAGTGAAGAGTGGAATTTCCAAACCCTTTTACAGAATATCTAGCATCATCTCCAATAACAACTTGATCACTAGAGTTGCTTTCCATTAAGTTTGAAAGGTGACTTCTGAAACCGGTGATGTGTCTAGAAGCACCACTGTCAATCAACCAAGTGTAAGAGTCCGTAGAAACATTGCTAGACAAGGTTGAATAGAATAGATAATTACTGGAGTCCTTTTGTGGAGTGACTTCTTCAACATCTGCAATGGCAACTTGAAGCTTAGGTCGTTGAGGGCACACCCTCGCAAAGTGACCATACTTATCACAACGAAAACATTGAATCTTGGACATGTCTCGTTTTCTTTTGATCACGATCTTTTTCACACCCGCTCTGATACCATGTTAGTGTTTCTTAGATCAGATTACTTTAACCAATTGAATAAAAGAAATGCAACACATAAGACAATGAACACAACAAGATACCCTGGGAAAACCCTCCTCTTGAGGGAGAAAAACCCAGCAAATATATCTCTTATATATTGAAGGAATAAGAGCAGAAATCTGCTTGAACTCAGGCCCAACACAATGTCGAATTTGATACAATGAATGATAGCATCTCTCTTAGATGCAAAGATACAAATGAATATGTTTCTCCCTTTTAATCGGTCTGCTGCTACAAAATGATGATCTGCTGTTCAAGTATGAACTTCTTCTATGTATGCGAATCCAAGTATGAGCTTCTTCTATGACTGCGAATTCTGCTCTGCCAAAATAGCGAACTTTCTTTTGTGTATCTTCGGATCTGTATTAACATCAAAAGTGACCTTGTATATATACCTTCTTGGCGCCTCTTCATATAGGTCGGCCTTTTTGATAAACATTTAATAATAAATAAAGTCGGCCAGAATGAGTATATTGTATAACTTAATTATAAAGTCGGCCCATGTACTAGTGAAGACCGACGCTGCATTAACATCAACAGGCTCGAGATGTGTACAAAGAGAAGGCCGAGCGCTATGAAGCTGTTTTGAGAAAATTAGCAGGCTCTTCAGGAAGTACACAATCTATGGCTATGATCAACATCGAGGAACCAACAGTATTGAAAGCATATAACTTTGCCTCGAAAGGTAAAGAGTTATGAGTTCATTGATGAAATGATACAACATGGTTCCTAGATTATAATTGCTGCAAATGAGAAGGTTGCTTGGATAGCCACACTAAAGCTAGAGCTTGATAAAGAAGAAAACGTACTTTTCCAAGAGCAAGAAAAAATGGACAAACACCTCTCATTTAGGTCACAAATGAAAGAGGTAAAGCTGAGTAAGTTGGTGAAAGTTGGGGTAATTCTCGACAAGGACAAATACATTCAAGCACCGAATTCAAGTGATCCAATCTCTTATTGAAGATCTCCACCAACTATAGGAAGATTTCGAAGGACATCATGCTATCCTAGAAAGGAAATTATGGAGTTACCGGGTAAGCTCCTCGATGAAGATCATATTTTCCTCCTGGCCAGTGAACTTTCCAGAATCTACAAGGAGGTCGTCATGGAGCAAGAAGAGGATGTCAACTTTTCAAAGACCTCCATGCACACAATTTGTGACTTGTGGCTTTCTCTGGATAATCTCAAGACACATCTTGATAGATGCAAAAAGCTTCACTCATCTTCCAAAAGATCAATTACCAGAGTTCACACCATTGTGGATTATATTGTTGGTCCAGATGAGACATTCGTCATGGAGACAAAGAAGAAGTACAAGGAATTCTACGCCCAAAGTAAGGAACAGTGAAGACTTCCTTTCTCTAGTGTTGAATATTTTTATGCTTGCTTTTACACATTTTGTAAATAGTTTGCGACATCTTAAATGTCTTTTGAGCAAATGTAATTACATGTAAAATTAGAGATGTATTCCCAAAAAGATGGACAACTTTTTTGATTAAGTCAAAGTTAGGTTTTCCTAAATTAGCTCACCTACTTTCCTATTTTTGCTCAACTAATTTCCTAGATTTACTCTTCCCTCTCCTTTATAAATAAGAGGGATTTCTATTGTAATCTTTATCTTTTATCTTTTGCAAAAAAGTGTTGCCCATTTGTGAAACAAACATTGAGACTTTGTGTTCAATTTTGTGAATTTGAATTTGATCAATAAAGAAGGAAGTTGTATACCAAACTTTGTGTTGGATCAATCATCTTTTGGATTTGATTAAGATTGGCAATGATTAGTGTGTGAGATCTAAGGGCTTTGAATAAATTTGTGCAGACTTTGTGTTACACTCTTTATTCAAATTTGTGTTTATGTTTGAATACTATTGTTGAATGATCTACAAGACTTTGTGCTTGTAATTGTTGATGTTGCTCGTGGAATTGTTGTATCTAAGAAGACTTTGTGCTTCTAATATGACAAACTTTACATATCTCAATGATCCATCAATGAAAAGCTACATAACGACTTTGTGCCTTTGTGATCTTTTCTTTCTCATTTTATTATTATTATTATTATACTGGTATCTCTACGCTTTGCTTTGACAATATAGAGATATTGGGATTACTGCTTGTTTTTAGTTTAAAGTTGTATGGAATAAGAACTATCAACTATGAAGCATTGTAAAACATCTTCTCTGAAAAAAGAGAGAAGTATGAATGTGACACACACCCACCATCTCGTAATTGTAGTGTACATTTTGTGAATATTTAATTAGTTTTACCTAGCTTTCGTAAGCAGTAAGAAGGGTGCCTCCCCTTTTTGAGAGGAGAGATTACATCTCACACAACTGTGGTTGAGATCAAGGTTGTGTAATCTATTGAAAAGAGGATTACATAA
Organism: Sequoiadendron giganteum; assembly: GCA_007115665.2. Taxonomy (NCBI): domain Eukaryota; kingdom Viridiplantae; phylum Streptophyta; class Pinopsida; order Cupressales; family Cupressaceae; genus Sequoiadendron; species Sequoiadendron giganteum. The sequence goes on along the minus strand of CM021105.1, from coordinate 667,861,763 downwards.
TTTTCACCCAACACTAAGGTAAAAGCTATTCTGGATATGCCCCCTCTCAAGACACCAAAACAATTAAGAAGTCTACAAAGTAATTTCCAATCCATTTGACGTTTCATTGCTCAACTTTTCAACAAGTGTCAGCCATTTACTCATCTGCTTCGTAAAGATACTGCTTTCAAATGGGATGCTTTGTGTCAGGAAGGGTTTGATAAAATCAAGGAATATCTTGCTAGTCCACCCATTCTCATGCCTCCTATAGTAGGTAAACCCTTGTTGCTATATATTTCCATTATTACATGTTTATGGTGACTCACAAATCATCATTAAACAAGTTAATGACAGATTTCAAACCAAGGATGACAAGTTTCTTTACTATAAGCACATGGTTGATGACTTTAAAAAGTATTTTGGCTACATCCAATTTGAATATGTGCTTAGACTTTAGAATAAAGCAACAAATGCTATGGCTACAATTAGGTCCTTTCTTGATATGCCTCAAGATCTTCATGAGTATGAATTCCTCGTTGAACAATTGTTGGTGCCCACATGCAATCTTTCTGAAACTAAAATGGTGTGCAAAATCACTCATCATCAATCACCCCAATATCATGACATCTACACCTATCTACATGATAACATCCTCCCATCTGAACTTACTTGTAACCAATGTCGATCATTTATCGAATGCTCATCTCGATACACTATCCTTGGAGACACCTTGTACCATAAGGGGTATGATGGTTCTCTACTAAGACATCTAAATGATACACAAGCTAAATTGGCTTTAAAAAAAGTGCATAGTGGCATTTGTGGGGCTCAATCTAGAGGTATGGTCCTTGCAAAGAAGCTTCTCAGAATGGGTTTCTATTGGCAAACTATGAGCATGATGCTTATGAATTTGTCAAGAAATGTGTTCCTTGTCAACAACATGAGGATTTGATACATGCTCCTTCCCAAGTGTTGCAACCGATTACCTCACCATGGCCCTTTTCCCAATGGGGTCTAGACTTAGTTGACAAGATCCACCCCTCCTCATCCAATGGACATTCATTCATCATCACCACCACTAAGTACTTCACTAAGTGGGTAGAAGCCATTCCACTCACTCTCATCACCCACATCAAAATTTCCAAGTTCATCCTATATCATATCATGTGCTGATATGGTATCCCATCCACCATCATTACTGATTATGGAAAGCCTTTCAAGAACCAACATGTACATCAATTGTGCAAACAATTCCATATTCAACATTGTTGGTCCACCCCTATTACCCACAAGGTAATGGCTAGGCTGAGGCAACTAATAAGACCTTAATTAAAATTCTAATGAAGTTGTCAATGATAATGGTCGTAGCTGGCACCTCCATTTGAATCTCATCCTTTGGCCTTACTGCACTAGCATCCACACCCCAATCAACGCCACTCCATACTCCCTTGTCTATGGCGCTGAAGTGAACTTACTCATCAAGGTCAAACTCCCATCATTTTGCATTTCACTGAAGAATCTAATTACTGATGAGGAGTATCATTTTGTATATTTGAGTCAACTGGAGCTTTTAGATGAACGACGCCTCAATGCTTAGAACCATCTTTAGGCCTATCAACACAAGTCAAAGAGAAGTTACAATAATAAAGTCAAGCCTCGCCAATTCTAACTTGGTAACCTTGTCCTCAAAGAAATCAATGTACCCAATATGATCAAGAGAAGAAAGGAAAATTTGAGGCTAATTGGTTGGGTCCCTATATCACAACTGCAAAGTATGGTTCAAGTGCTTATCAACTAGCTGCACTAGAGGGGGAACCCTTGGAGGAGCCTATCAACACCATCCACCTCAAATGGTTCTATGCTTGAATTAGTAGAGTTATCCAAAAATCCCAAAAGAAAAATGTCAAAAAATAAAAATTATAATCAATAGTAAAGAGAAATAAATCATTCTATGGTGAAAACCACCTTTGGTAGTGCCTTGGATAAGTATGTTTGGTGAAAACCTAGCAATGGCGCCATTTGTAGAGGGATCAATCATTATCTGATGAACAGTCTGGATAACTGAGAGGGGGGTGAATCAGTTATTATAAAACAATGTTCTTGACCTTAATTAATCCAGAGCACACTTAAATCAATCAAATAATGATCTAACGTATATGAACATGAAAGCAATTAACATCATGCACAATGAACACCGGAATTTACATGGAAACCCAAGAAGGGAAAAAGCATGGGGAATGCTAATTCTCAATTATAAAACACCAATTAAGGTGACACCCATTAAGGTGATTTTTACAAAGGCTCACTGTTGGTGGGCTCACTGCCCGACTATTATAGCCAAAGATAAAAAGGCTCATTGCCAACAGAAAAAAACTCACTGCCTACAAAAAATGACTCATTGCCAGAAGAACGATGAAAGGGAATCCATCACTGAAATAACTATCACCAACAATGAAACCAAATAGAATCTCATTGTCTGCTACCTCCGGTTGTATACTTTCACACAATGTCTAGATTTTAGATTCACATTCACCACAATTGCTTTCATTGAACAAAATCAACTTTTACTTATACCATTCCATGCCTTCATAATCTTCCTAAGTTGGCCAGACACAATTCCATTTCATGCTTCCATAAACTCCTAAGTCGGCCAAACACAATTTGAATTAGGTCACCACAAAAAAATTCTTGCGATGGAAGGGAATGAAACATGGAGCATACAAAACCTCCCCGCTCAAATCAACATGCTACATATTACTCATGATATCTCGAACCAAGGAATGTGATATACAAATTACAATGCAAACAATGTTTCGAGACACGCTACCACTTTCTAGATCGGTCTGAACCCAAAATAGTGTATCTCATTATGTTGCAAAATAAATGGGACCAAGACAAGCACAACCAAAGATAGATCATCACATCACAACATTCAAATCATGCCAATCCGGATCACCAAAACATCAAAACCGAACCTTAATCAATCAACTAAGATATGTTGACATCAATGACAACCATTAATGATAACAATCAACTTCACATTCCAACAATCTCCCCCTTTGTCATTGATGGCAACATTCATCAATGACAAACCAAACAACTCAACAAAAACATCAACATCATCAAGGAACCTCTTTTCTTCTTCCCCTTTGACATCAAAGACAAAGGGAAAAAATTCCCCCTGAAAAACTTATTGTGCTCCCCCTATGAGGAATCCACCAAGCATTGATCCAAAAAAGAGTGAGCATATAATACCCTGGACCAATGCACACCCCGATGCACATTATTGTAGACTCGGAGGGGGCAAAACACCTAACTTCTATCGGAGATACTCAAAAGCATCTTTGCTCAACAGTTTTGTGAAAATATCTGTAATCTGCTCTTTTATAGGTGCATATTCAAGTCTTACCTCATTCTCCAATAGATATGCGTTTCATTCTGGAGTGTTATACCGGATTCTTGGAAATGTTTATTGCACTGATATTATCACACATAATTGAGATCGATTCATCAAATGATATGCCAATGTCCTTCAGCGTTTGTTTCATCACAGTACTTGAGTGCAACATGAGTATGTTGCAATGTATTCAACTTCAATAATAGATAAAGATACAAAATCTCGTTTCTTGCTTGACCAAGCAACTAACTGGGAGCGAAGGAAATAAGCTCCACCACTTGTGCTTCACATGTTATCAACACACCTAGCCTAATCAACATTAATATAGGTTGTCAAAGTGAAATCCAAATCCTTTGGATACGATAACCTGATATCTTCTGTACCCTTCAAATATCTAAAGATCCTTTTTACTGCAATGACATGTGATTCCTTTTGTTCTTGCTGAAATCTAGCTGCTAAACAAACAACATACATAATGTCGAGTCTAGTAGTAGTCAAATATAACAATCCTCCAATCATTGACATGTACATACTTGCATCAGGTTTAGGTGAATCATCTTCTTTTGTCAACTTGCATCCAGTAACAATAGGTGTACAAACTAGTTTGGAGTTCTCCAATCCAAACTTCTTCAATAATTCTTTGGTATACTTGGATTGAGAAATGAAAATTCCTTTGCTGTTCCAATTTACTTGTAATCCAAGGAAGAAATTCAACTCACCTATCATAAACATTTCAAATTATTTTACATTTCATCTACAAATTTTTTGCACAAATCATCATTTCCTCCAAAAATTATGTCATCAACAAAAACCACAACAATCAATTTTTGATCTGAGTGAATTCTATAGTAAAAATTATTATTAGCAGATCCCTTTTGAAATCCTTGTCCAATCAAGTACTTGTCCAATTTTCCATACCAGGCTCTAGGAGCCTGCTTCAATCTGTATAAAGCTTTCTTCAATCCGCAAACAACATCTGGGTCACTTTCGGACTTAAATCCCTCTGGTTGCTCAATGTAGGATTCTTCCTTCAGTTCTCCATTCAAGAATGCAGATTTTACATCCATTTGAGACTTTGAAACCCTTAAAAGGTGCAAACGATAAGAATATCTAGATCGCTTCCATCTTGGCAATAGGGGCATATGTCTCTTCAAAATCAATACCTTCAATCTGAGTGTAACCTTTGCAAACCAATCTTGCCTTGTTTCTCATTACCTTTCCATTTTTGTCTAGCTTGTTCTGGAATACCCACTTTGTTCCAATTACATTTTTGTCTGCCGGTTTGGGCACAAGTTCCCAAGTCTGATTTTTCTCTATCCGATCAAGCTCTTCTTTCATTGCCTTCACCCAATTCTGATCATTGCATGCTTCTTCCACAATCTTTGGCTCAGTTTTTGAGAGTAAACACAATAATACTTGTTCTTGAGCTACTTTGCTTCTTGTGATGATTCCTTTATTCTTATCGCCAATAATCTGCTTTTCTGAATGGTTTCTCTATACATACATTGGAGTTTTGATTGTAGTTGTCGGAGCCTCCTTTGTCTATTCTTCTACTTTCTTATCCTTTTCTTCTTTGTCATCTGAGTTATCTGATTCATATTCAATATGCCTATCAAGATTTCTTTTAACATCTTCATCCACTTTCACATTTGCACTTTCAACTATCTTGTTCAGTCTCTTGTTGTAACATCAGTACGCCTTGCTTCTTGTAGAGTAGCCCAAAAATATGTCTTCATTAGCTCTACTGTTGAACTTCCCAAGATTGCCCTCATCTCTTTGGATGTAGCATTTGCTTCCAATTTTTTTGAAGTACCTTACTATGGGAGGTCTTCCATGCCATAGCTCATATGATGTCTTTCCATATTTCCCTTAGAATAGTACTCTGCTAAGAGTGTATACATCTATGTGTATCACTTCTCTCTAGTAGACCTGTGGTAAACATGCTTCACCGATCATTGTTCTAGTTGCTTCTTGAACTGTCTGGTTCATTCTTTCCACTACACCATTTTGTTGTGGTGTTCTAGGGGCAGATAACTATCTTTTAATGCAGTGTTTCTCACATAACTTGTTGAATTCATCAAAAGTAAATTCTCCTCAACTATTAGATCTTAAACACTTGATTCTCCTGTCAACTTCATTCTCAACTCTTGCCTTGAAAATATTGAATTTTTCTAAAGCCTCTGATTTTTCTCTTAAGAATGCAATGCAGGTAAATTTCGAATAATCATCTATTAAAAGCATGAAATATTTCTCACCTTGTAAGCTTCTTGTTTTGGTTGGACCACATAGGTTAGTGTGTACAAGGTCTAACAAACTGATAAAGGAGTCTTCTTTTCTTCAAAATGTTTCTCTGGCCCGCTTTCCTTCTTGACATCCTTTGTAGATAGTGCTATCTAGTTTGGTTAGTCTTGGCAAGTTTCTGTCTGCTCTTGTTGAGCTTATCCTGACCAAATTGTCGAAGTTGATGTGACACATCCTCCACTGCCAAAGCCAACTGTCATTTCTCTGAGAAAATAAGCATCTCTTTGTAGCTCCTTCCAGTTGATACATATTCCCACATGTTCTTTTTCCTACTACAATAACAGTTCTAGAATTCTTTCGGATTACACAACCATCATCCTAAAATACAACATTATAGCCATTCTTGCACATCTGTCCAACACTCAAAAGATTATGATATAAACCCTTCACATAGTAAACATTGTCGGTGTTATGTTTTCCATCAAAGGTAATAGAACCAATTCCAACAATCTGTGTCGTTTTATCATCTCCAAATCTAATTGAACCTCCATCATATTTCTCAAGCTTCACAAACTTACTTTTGCCACCAGTCATATGATTCGACATCCACTATCAATCAACCATTCATCTCTATTTCTTTTGACAAATAATGCAGCTTCAGTGCTATCATTAGATTCCAAACAAATATTAGAGATATCAAATCTAGGTTCATCCTTTTCCACCAAAAACAAACAATCCTTGTGATCTGATCATCATCTGAAATATTGGCATTCTCATTAACACAATAGGCCTTCTTATTGATCTTTAAAAAAAAATTCCTTGTTCTTTTCTCCAGACACTTATTTGCTAAATGACCAATCTTTTCATATCTAAAGCATTTAGGAGGTAGCATACCTTTGTACTTGTCGGTACCTTTCTTCAGTTTCCTTTTGAAGTTTGCTTCCAACTCATCTAAAATTTCACTATTCGGATCTTCTTCTGTTTTTGTGGCTTTGAAGACTGTTTCAGATTTCTCCTTTTCTTTTCCAAATTTCCTCATCTCAAATGCGGTCAAGGTGCCCAATAGATGCTCTCTGGTGAATTTGTTCAGATCATAAACTTCCTCAATAGCTGAGATCTTGTCACTGTAGCTCTCTGGTAGGGTCATCAGAATCTTCTCCATAACATCTTCATTTGTCAAAGTGTCTCCTTGATTTTTGACTTCATTTACTACACTATCAACTCTTTGAAAATAACTTGCTATATCCTCACCTTCCATCCTCAAGTTTTCACATCTATGCTTAGCTGTCAACTTCTTTGATAATTTGATTCTATCATTTCCCCTCATAGATTTCTTTCAACATTTCCCAAACATCATAAGCAGTGCCCAATGAAATAACTTTTGTTAACTCAGTCTTAGACAAAGCACTAAAGATTGCATACCTTGCCTTTTCATTCTCTTCATAGGTCGAAATCTCATCCGCAGAAGGACCATTTTTCGGTTCAACATATTTTGTCTCAACAACTTTCCAAGTTTTGTACCCTAGAGAAATCAGGTAACCTTGCATCTGTACTTTCCATAAAATTCAAGAGCAACATGAAGAGAACTTTCTTTTTGATCATATTAATCAGCCTTCTAGCATTTGGGATCCGAGTGTGAAGGCGTCTAAGGTTGTCAAGGAACCTTTATGGGATAAATTTCCCTTTGATCCCAATATAGTAAAAAAAATTGTTTTCAATGCAAGCTATGTGATAGCCATGGGAGGAGAAAATGTCTTTAATAAAGAAGCTTGCATGGAAAAGCCCCATAATGACTCAATGATCAAGTTGGGAGCTGCTAAAACATATGATCAAAGTATCAGTGAGGTGGAAGCAGATTTAGAAGATCAAAGGGCCCTTGCTGATGAAAAAATTAAAGAGGATCTCAAATTTGATTTTTCAATTCATGAGGTTGATTGTAAACCAAGGTTTGAAGAATTGGTAAAGTCTGATTCTCTTCTTTTTCAATTGACAGGTGGTGTAAGTCGAGTTTTGGAGCAGCTATGAGGGCAGCAAAGACAAGAAACAAAGTTTTGATTTTGATATGTAGCCTACCAACAATTTGCCATCCTTGCATACTTATGAGTGGGAAGGCCAATTCTTGATATCTATTGAAGATGACGTGCAAGTCCTATTCAAAGTTGACCGCTCACATAGTTTGATTAAAGAGAGACAAGAAGGAGCTAGAGATGGAGCAGCTCTCTTTAATTTGCAATTCATCAAATTCCTTGGAGATTATAAAATCAGAATATCTATGCTGGATTATAGATCGGGATTATGCCTATGAATTCACAAAGAAGACCAGCCGTGTATTCCAAGGAAAAAAGAGAAAGGTTGATAAGCATACTCTTAAGCTTGAATCAACCAAGGGTATGTTGAAAAATGATCAGTTGGTTTTGATGGGTAGAAGTACAACCAACTGATTCCAAACTTCTCAGGGACAAAGAGAATGAATTAAGAGTTGAGGAAATCAAGCAAGTAATTGAAGAGCTTGATTGTCTTCAAGAGGAGATTGATTTGGAAGATTTCCCTAAGAAGTCAAAGGTTGCAAGTGCAGTTTTGAATCATCAAAGGTTGGAAGTGTTTATTCATGGCGACTTCCACATCTTCAACATTAGGGTGTTAATCAAATTTACCTTGGTAGCTGCTGAAAATCTTATAATAGCAATAAGAAGAGGAGATTGCAAACTTGTTATCCAGGAAGTATGGGAGAAAGAAGGACCAACATATGGTACATGTCTAACAATCCATCCTTTGGATTGAGTAATGCTCTAGCTCTTGCTTGTCCATTTTGGAAGTTGGGTTTGAAGACAATGAATGTCCTATGTCCCCTTGTTGATGAAACTTTCATGTTTTGGCTTTTGGGGCTTCACTAGAAAGTACATCAATTTCTTGAATTTGCACTTGGTTCTAACTGGCACTTGGGAATGTGTTCAGTATTCTATCTGGTGCATTGGCAATCACTTTCAATTGGGTGTACATGATTGGGATCCTCAACGTGGTTTGATAGAGCTCATCACATATGGTAAGAAGGTATGTTGGAGGGATAAGTGCCAAAATTTCAGTACTAGAGGTGTTGCTACCTTCTTTATCAGCAAATGAATGATAATTTCTGATCATGAAATGATGGTTTGGAGTGGTAATGTGATCAAAAGTTGTGTTTTAGTGGTGATAGATCCTTGGATAAGAATGCTATCAGCCTTGTTCGTGAGCAGTTATGTTTATTTTATTGAATATTTATCATGTTGCAATTGCTGCTTACTGTTGGAATGCTGATTTTTCATAAATCAGATCTCAAGATGATTAAATCAGACCTATTAGATGGTTGGTGTAATTATTTCCAGACTCTCCAGTTTACTATTGGGACTGATTTTGGGCCTCAAATAAGAAAGGGATTGATTCAGTAAAAACAAAATTCGTGTATGGGATGTTTTCCAATGTTAATCAATGGCCTTCTATACATTATCTCCTATAGTAATGGTTGGGGAAGGGAGTTTGTAACTGATTTGGTTCACCAGTTGGAAAATCTTGGGGTGAAATTTGTAAGTTTTTCTTGGAGTCTTCCCAGTTATATCAGTTTGTTTCAAAGAAGGCATTATACATCTTCATGGAATTTTGAGGATGTGATGGAAGAACTTTTGCAAGGAGTTGTTCTTCTCGTTGCAAGAAGTGTTGGAAGAGTTACATATGCTGTTGTGACTCTGTTTGATGCTATGAGGAGTATTCATAAAGAGCATGTTTTTGAGTTGCGAAGACTATCTCTCCTATTGCTCAACAATGTGTTAGTTTTTGGTCTTGCAGATTTTGTCTCCTCAGAGCTTTCAGGTCATGGGATGTTGCAGGACTTTGATTTCAGTTCCTTCAGGGTTGTCAATATAAGCCATATGTTTGGAAGGAGGACAAAGCAGTCTTGGAATTTTGGTTTTGTTTTGGTGATCAGTGTGGTGCAGTGTCAGCATGGTGGGTCTATGCAAAGATGGATTTGGGACCATGGGATCCTATTTGGAATAGTAAGGATCAAGTTTTTCTGTTGGAGTGTGGTGGCATCAGATCCATCAAACATAGGAATTGTCAGTTTGTGCGCCATCCGATCTACCCCAAGCGGTTAAGCTCTTCTTCGAGAAACCAAGGCTCTAATACCAATTGTTGAATAGTCCGAATAAATGAGAGGGGGGGTGAATTAATTATTATAAAAGAATGTTCTTAACCTTAATTAATCCAGAGCAAACTTAAATCAACCAGATAATGATCTAACATATATGAACATGAAAGCACATAACACCATGCACAATGAACACCATAATTTATGTGGAAACCCAAGAAGGGAAAAACCACGGAGAATGCTAATTCTTAATTATAAAACACCGATTATCAGTTAAGGTGATTTTTACAAAGGCTCGCTGCCCATCTATTACAACCAAAGATAAAAAGGCTCGCTGCCAAGAGAGAAATGCTCATTGCCAACCAAAAATGACTCATTGCCTACAGAAATGGCTCATTGCCAAAAGAACGATGAAAGAGAATCTACCACTGAAATAACTATCACCAACAATGACGCCAAATAGAATCTCACTGTCTGTTGCCTCCGGTTGTATACTTTCGCACAATGTCTAGATTTTAGATTCACATTCACCACACTTTCTTTCATTGAACAAAAGCAAATTTTACTTATATCATTCCATGCCTTCATAATCTTCCTAAGTCAGCCAGACACAATTCAATTTCATGCTTCCATAAACTCCTAAGTTGACCAAACACAACTTGAATTAGGTCACCACAAAAACATTCCCGCGATGGAAGGGAATGAAACGTGGACCATACAAAACCTCCTTGCTCAAATCAACATGCTACATATTACTCATGATATCTAGAACCAAGGAATGGGATATACACATTACAATGCAAACAATGTTCCAAGACACACTAACCACTTTCCAGATCGGTCCGAACCCAAAAGAGTGTATCTCATTATGTTGCAAAATAGATGGGGCCAAGATACGCACGACCAAAGATAGATCATCACATCACAACATCCAAAGCACATCAATCTAGATCATCGAAGAATCAAAACCGAACCTTAATCAATCAACCAAGACATGTTGACATAAATGAAAACCATTAATGACAACAATCAACAACATCACATTCCAACATTATACCTAGCATCCCGCTTTCCTGCATGCTTTCACTCCACCCACTTACATATCCTATCCATCATATCCACACTATCCATATCCTTTCCATTACCCATCCTAATCCTATTATTTATCCTATGGTATATCTCGACTGGGCATTAGATAGATTGGATCTACTATCCCAATTCCTGAGCTTAATACATTTATTTTGGAGTACACCTACAAGATCCTAACATGTTCCTAAGATTCACTATCCTTTTATCGATTAGGCCTTTGCCATTTGTCACCAGTTGTATATAATTTACATAGGGTCGGTTTTGTGTCACCATCTAGGTTCCATCATTGTGTATCCTTGTCACTAGGTCACATCTTTGCATCAATTTGTCGCAAAGAGCCCCACCAGGTTGGTTCCTATAACAAGATTCATTAGCCCCTGAGGTTTTAGTATGTCTTGGCTATTCATTGTCATGTTGATCCTAGATTCTATCCCATCCATCTTTGGTCTTCACATGATACACCATTCCTCATATCAAACCACATCAATCCACCCATCATCCTAATGGCAAAGGATATTTGAGATTTTTTGTTATTTCTTGGTGCTTTTGCATTTTGTTTATCTTTAGAGCTTCCTACTATACCTACTTGAGGTTGCCACGATCCATCATATCATAGTGCACTTTGACTGGCCAAAATAGGGGCATATCTTGGTTTTTCATGATTGTGTTTTCCTAGTTGTCCCACGTTATATCCACCAAGATCCTTTGCAGTCTTGTGTTATGTTGGGGCATCCTCTTGTGTTTGCAGTTTTTTGACATCGGCCCCACCAAAGTGCTTTGTGACTTGGCGAGACATTGGACTAACCTTCTTGTTTGTTGTGCCAGTCCTATGCATGCAATATAGCATCACCTTGGTTCCTCATACCCTGGTGCATAGTATCCCATGTTATATAAAATTAAGTGCTCACTACATGGCAACATAATGCATAACATCAAATTACTCAATCCCCCATCCCACCATCTACCATTCCCATTCCCTCATTTTTCGTCATCATTCCTCTTACCTCCTTCCTAATCATTGGATTTTGATTGTGCAAATGTGTCCCCCCATCACTATCCCTGTTAGGTTGATCCAATTTTTATCGGTATACTATGGTTACACCTACCATTTATCCATCTTTTCATCATTTCATTTGCATCAAGTTGTTTAGGATTTGCTATTCTAAACATCTTTTCCCCACTTCATTATCATTTTCCTTGCCGCTCAACCCTCTCCTCCGGCTTTGGAATGTCCTATACCACAACAAACTAGCGCATCACTCTGTCAGATTTGTACCCCTCGATCATGAAGGGTTGTCGACCAATTAGGTAGCATTTGGCGAATATATAACCATAGTACACTCTATCCTCCCAATCACCCATCTCTCTGTAAGGCCTCTAGACGATATCTCCATCCTCCAACTCATCCATCCTCGTCCAAGGCCCCATGCTCCTAATGTCCATGTATCTCAGGATGCTCCTCCAACAAAACACCATCGGCTCATCCGACGCCCGTTGTGTCCTCTCTTTGAAGGGCCTCACCACTCGGATATGCTCCCACAGCCACACCTGTAGTAGTGTGATGTGAGTTAGAATCACTCCTCTCTTATATCACAATATGTGCATGTCTTTGTAGAGTTGGGACAATAAGCAACCCCCCATTCAAATCTCCTCAATCTGCCAACCATATCAAGCAACACGTTTCCTAGCGTGAGGCTAAAGAAATGTTAGCTCCTGTTGGGCAATAGTACCCGGCTGACCAGTCCACATAAATATAGTGCCATGCTAGGCACTATCTCTCTGCACCCATCCACATTCAAAGCTCGTCTTGGTGAACAAGGTCTGCAATAATTATGGTGTTGTCTGTGTAGTTGATGCTATCACTCTCACTCCTGAATCAACATCTGCAAAATCCTCCATACGTCATCCAAAGTGTCTGTCATCTCCCCTATGGGGAAAAGGAAGGAGTAGGTCTTAGATCTCCATCACTCAACCAAGGCTGTCAACATGGGCTTGTGTGTGCTTAGAGTTGACATCTGCACAACATACGCTAGCCTACGTGTATCTAGCAATGCCCAATTTGCATTGGCAAAGCCTCTCATTAGTTGTAATACTATTGATCGTCACTCTTGAGTCCATAGACTCAAAGTCCCTTGCATCCACCCATCAACATGTTAGATCTTTCTATCTTAATGTTCTTCCTTTTTGGTGCATTCACCCATCCATAGAGTGGATCTACCCTTTGGTGCATCCGCCCCTCATGTGCATCTACCCATCTAGTTGCGGATCTGCATTTTTGGTGAATCCACCTTATTGATGGTGTTTTTTGCACAACAACAACTTAGACAGAATGTACTATTCTATCTCTCTTGAAAGGTAAATCTCTATGGGAAAAGAGATAACCCCAAGGTCTCTAATGTCAGGTCTTGACAATGCAGTGAACAACTCAGAGATAATGTGAAAATGTCGGTAATCACAAAGGGACCTTACTACGAGCAGAGCTGGACTTCAAACCTATCAAATGTAAGCAATAATTTGATACTTTCTAATTTGATGCAAATCAGATAATAAAGAAACAACAAAAGATAAAAGGTTTTAGAGATAATTCTAAGACTACTTTTAACCCTAAGATTGAAAATGTCAGAGGATAAAATGCTTAAACTGGACCAATCTCTCATAAACTATTTTCTACTTGACCCAGATGAATCTACAATTCCATAGAAATAGTGCAATCTTCTAAGGTATTGAAAGATTTTCAAATCATAAACATTCATTCATTCAATCTAACAACAATCGAGATGAATGAACTTTCACAATTGAACTAAGCACAAATATAAGTCCAGGCTAACTTTGCAAAGCAGTTAACAATCAACTAACTGCAAAGAGTATGGACCAAAGATCGCTGCAAACATTCCAAACATGAAACCCTAAGCATTATCAAACAACCTAACTATGAACTCATAAGCAATTTGAAAGATATAAGAACAAAACCATGCTAGATGATCTCCACAAGATAGACACCAAACACAATATCTTCCTTATATTGAATCATCCAAGATAGCAACAATTCCAGTTCTCTGTTACAATATTTGCTTGCCAATAAACCCTAATTTGTTCAAATATCTCTCTAAAAATTCATATATCTATATTCTCCTATCTGAATGAGGCAACATGCCTGCTTTTATAGAGAATACACAGGATAGGTCGGCCCAAATTATAATTTACAATAAAAACATGACCTACAAGAGGTCGGCCTCAAAGAATAATTTGAACCATATGAAATGTGCCATTGGCACCAATTTCATCCAAAACCACCAATATACTAAAAGGTTGGCCCAATACATGCAAATTAATGGGAAGCACAAATATCAATGTGACTCTATATAGTCACAACCTATCCTTGTCTTTAGTTTTATCTTCTTCAGCACGTATGGCCAACAGGACCCTATCCAACTCAACAATAGGTGGCACAGACAAAACCCTAATCCTTCTCTCAAGAATCCTAATATCCTCCCTTGCTTGTCTAACTATACCATCCCACTCGGATTTGTTGGTCAAGTACCTATCAATGACTGCAATATAGGTTGCAGCATCATCCAATAGATGTTCAGTAACTGGTCCCTCATTGACTGGAGAATACACATCTCTCCACCATTCTCTAAGTTGCTCCAAACTGAGATGCTTTGGAGCAAACTTCTTCCTTCCAGTCATGACCTCGAAGAATGAAATGCACCTCTCATGAACACCAGTCAAAGCATCCTCGATTTGCTTCGCCTGTTTGTGGATCTTTTTCAAGGCCTTCTGCCTCATTTGCAGGATCTCAAACCATTCCCAAGGTTCAGAAACTCTTGGAAAAGGAAGAATCTTGCACTGCATTAACTTGTCCTCAGTAAACCCCATGATTGTTGAAGTCTTTTGCAACAAGAGGTTGGTATCCACATTATCCTGTGCCAATGCAGCCTTTAACCAATCAACCGACCTTAGTGCATCCCCTCCGGTGGATAATATGCTCTTGATGGCCTCATCCCCCTTACCCTGGATACCTTGTAACCAGGTAACCGCAACATGTGAAGTGCCTTTCATTTTCTCCAACTCAGAAAGTGTCTCCTGGGGCAAGAATCTTGTAGCAGAGGAGGAGGAGCCAATAGCTTGTAAAGGTTTCATCAAATCATGCAAGTATTTCCTTAGTTTTTCATTCTCCTTCTCTAACTCATGCCTAGTTTGTATTGCCTTCTTCAACCTCCCCACAATAATTGCACTGGAATCCTCATACTCCTCAATGTCTTGCTCAACAGTAGCATGTCCCAAATCAATAGTCTACAAATTATAGTCCTGAGCAGTCACATCATCCCTATCTTTGTTTGGAGCAGGGGTAGCAATATGGGCTACCCAATTACCTGACTTATCCCTCTCAATCCGGGATACAACCCTTGCCTTCTTTTTGGTTTTCTCCCTCTCCACGTTAGCCATGAGGGTATCCCAATTAGGAGGAGCATCCTCCACTATTATCATTTTACTTGTCAATTCCCTCTCAAGCCAATCCGGAATGGAAGACCCAGCAGGCATTGTGTCTTGTTTATCTTGTTCCTTCTCTGCATGATCAACATCAGCACTTGGACTTCTAGGAACATCTGCAGTTGGATTCCCTTCTTGTTGCACCTGCTCTTCCACAACAACTTCCACTGGTGAAGGGGCCCTGGCTGTTATTTCTTCCTCCTTTTGAGGAGACTTGTCCATTTGTTCCCTTGTAGGAGAATCTGCATACGCCACCAGGGGAGACTGAACCACTTTATCAATTTCTGCCTTTGCCTTAAAGAGGTCTCCTTCTTGGAACTCTTCCTCCCCCAGACTCTCAAGACCTTCATCTCGTCTTGGTTCTCCCCTCACACTACCAACATCTTGTGGAATAAAGGGACTAACTTGTTCAGCAACAGGAATGCTTACTGAAACACTCTCCTTAGTTACGAAATCCCTAGGGGAGGGAGTCCTTGATCTCCTCATGTAGACCCGCGTCTTCTCTCCTGAACTCTCCACCTCTACCACTGGTGGCTCGATTCCCTTGTCAGCCTTAGAAACCTCAGTTTTCTGAGATGTCCTTGTGATTCTTCTCTTCTTCACCAGTGCATGGGCACTTTCAACTTCTTCTTCCTCTTGGCCTTTCTCAACTTCCTTCTTAGAGGCATGCTTCCTCTTCTTGGCAACAGGCTTCCTCTGCTTGACTACATCTGCAACCTTTTCAGCTTGTGCCTCCCTTACCTGAATTCTGAAAGGAGAGTCAACTTTCTCCTTACCCTTTTGTTTTGGTTCAAGTGAAGTCTCATAAGCAGAATGAGACTCTAAGTCTCCCATCAGCTTGTAGGTGCATGGAACACCTTCGCTCTCTAGCTCCAGCATCTTGTGTTTCAACCACATTTTGGTGTATTTAATCACCAGCGCCATGACCTGATCTAAGTCAGTCTTTTCCTCCTCTAACCAGTCAACTTCTCCCATTGGTTTGTCTTTCACAACCTCATACACATGGCCTTGGATCACATTTCCATCCTCCTCAACCTGGTCCGGGATGGCCTTTACATTATACAATCTCACCAAGTCCACTGGCAATCTGGAAAACCTCTTCTTCCTCACCTCAAACTCATCAACAAGGTTAATCCAGTAATCCTCAATATGAGGCTTATGGCTATAATCTCTGTTGGCCTTCTTCTGAGCTCCGTCAGTAACATCAAACCTTGATCTCCTAGAATGAAAAGAGAACCCAAGAGTACCCATCTCCTCCTCTGAAGCATGAGCAGACTGAATGGAGGCACAAACTTCACCCATTCCAATCTTCAGAGGGAAATCATTCCCAAAACCTGTTTTGTGCATTTCTCCCTTTACTACATTGTCAAAGTCACAGATTTGCCTAGTGACTTCCAACAACACAACATGATCAGTGGGATATCTAGGGAGTCTGTAAGGAACCATTTGAAAACCATCAACCCTGATATATGAGAAGGTTGGGAACTGAATAAACCAAGCTCCATACCTCCCTATCAATTATTTTGCCTTGTCTGAGATTCTTACATGCTCTGCACCTTGGAGTAGTCTGGTGATATACATTGTGAAGGCATCGTTTGATCTCCTGTAGCTTCCACCATTTAGGTGCAACTGTGGATACACTTCATAAATAGCATCCTACCCGAAGATACCTCTAGTGCTCAATCCCTTATATGGATGAAGCCTTGCCAATGAATACACCAAGTAAGAAGTCATAGTAAAAGTCTTGGTTTGCAAGACACTGCATAACTGCTCATGGATCACAACACTGATGGCACCTGCCCAGTGATAGTCAAATCCTTGCTCCATTCTAGCTATTATATTGAACATCCAGGCCTCAAAGACACCTGCACTCTTCAATCCTACCAACCTGCTGAGAAGGGTGATCACATTATAGTACTCCCTTTTGAACTTAAGCCTGAACAGTTGCTTAGGCAACTTAGAGAAGTGGGATTTAGGCTTCTCCAGCCAAGAGTTAATCACCTGCTGAGATTTAACTATGTTTTCCTCATAATATTTCTTAGCCCCATCCTTGTCAAAGGCTACAACATGGGATCTATTAGGCATGTCAAAAGTTGCAGCAATGGCCACAGGATTGAAACCGGCAAGGATCCTTCCTTGAGGGCCAATTATTCTATGTGTACCCCTATCATAATTCCTGGCACATTCTAGCACCAGCTCGTAACACTGCACCGTAGAAGGAAAACCTGCCACATGAGCCAACCCGGAGTCCACCATTCTTTTTGCCAACAGAGGAGGGTTCGGTGCTGACATTTCAACCTTGAATTCCTCGTAATCCCACATGCCTACGTTTGTGTCTATAATTCCTGACCAAATTGAGGTCAGCTTACTCTCAGGAATTCTGCTTCTCATATCTAACTTCACCTTCTTTGCATCAGTAATGGCAGAAGCCTCTGCACTAGGATCCATTACCTTTCCCTTTCCTCGTCTTGTGACATTCTGTCCTGATCCGGCCTGCCAACACATAAAGGTAACATACAATTAGATCCATAAGAAACAATAAGTGCAAAAGGTTATTATCTTGAAAGTCAGGATTTAGCTCCTCTCGCGGATTTTGCACTGGGAAGGATTTTCGGGAAAATCCGGACCAAGCGGATTCCAATGAACCAAACATACAAAATCCCATAATATTATTCAAAATCATTAATTAACCAAGAAAAATCATTATAAATACTTAGCATAAGCTCCCTAAATCACTCAAATGTATTACTGAGAAACCCACCATCTACAACCATCAAATTTAGCATTTCCCCAAAACACTCGGAAGAATCCGCTAGAGACAGATTTTGGCGAGTTTAACAATAGTTATAACTAACTCGGGAAAAATGAAGGGACACAGACTGTCTGGGAAAATTTGGATGGAACGGATTTTGGCGAAATCCAGATATAATAGTATCAAAGCT
Organism: Sequoiadendron giganteum; assembly: GCA_007115665.2. Taxonomy (NCBI): domain Eukaryota; kingdom Viridiplantae; phylum Streptophyta; class Pinopsida; order Cupressales; family Cupressaceae; genus Sequoiadendron; species Sequoiadendron giganteum. The sequence continues at coordinate 667,843,501 of CM021105.1, read as the reverse complement.
CAAAATCGGTAAGATGACCCGACCGCGGATAATTCAGGAAAATATGGACGGAACAGATTTTGGCGAAACCAAATGAAATCCGATAAAAGGTGACCAATGAGGAAGAAATAGAAAAGTCGAGAAAATCCGGGGGAGGCGAAATTCCGCGACGACCTCGAAAACCCGAACCTGTCTATTTCTTAACTACTTTCATCAAAGCGATTCAAATCATTCCGAATCCAGGCCAGAATTCCGAAACCAACTCAATCTAGGACCCTAACGAATAAAACATGAACCAATGACACATTTCTCAGCAATTTCGAGGAGAAACGACCATGCCCTAGGTTGGGAACCCTAAATGTCCGCCATTAAAGCACAAACGACTTGCTCAAACCAGGACGAAAAGTTTGAAACCACAGTAAGCCAATACCCAAATAGGAAGTAACACCAGATCAAGCATAAACATTTGATCAGCAAAACGAACTGGTGTACGAACTGGTGGATTCACATCAAGAAGAATCAGGAAACCACGAAAGACCCCCAAGCAAAACAAAGAAAAAGTGATTGAAATCAATAGAGAACAGGGTGCATTTACATACCATGGAAGCGCAAAGGTTGTGACGAATGAAACCAACAAATAACCGTTTGATACAAACTGGATACAACCCACGAACTTCAGATGCAAGCGCACAATCCAAATGGCCTCGAAAATCCAGATACCCAACAAACACAAGAACCTCAACACACAAGCGCAAATGATAGCAAATGCACAAACTCAAATGATCAATTACTTCTCAAAGAATCAATATATCAAAGCCCCAAGACCTCCGCACAAACGCCATTAATGAGTTCGACAAGACAGCCGCGGCCACACAAAACTTTGAGAATTTGACGTCACCAAGGATTTCGGGGATTCGACACTGCCACGAATTTCGGGGAAATCCGGGATGTGTGGACTTTCCTGAAAGCAATGCAAAAGATCAATTTCGGACATCAGGAGGGAACCGGGAGAATCCGGCCCAGGCAGATTTTCCCGAAAATAGCGAAAAACCCGAGATGAAGCCAAGACTTCAGATTTTCAATATACTTCAAAAGAAGGCCACTTCTATTGGAAAAATTGGATGTCAAAGCACAAACCCAAGCAAGCAAAACCCCCAAGAAAGAAAGGGCCAAAACACCAAAGAGCAAGAAAGAGGGTCCCCACTTTCAGTGGGGCGTGTGTGCAAAAATGACACAACACACCCCTCCACTGGCGTGTCCGCCTTTGTGGGATTTTGCACATTCACTTGTTCATTCGTAGATCCATTTGTTGGAAAATTCGGCTATCCTCTCGCACATCCGCTCCTACGGGTTATTATGCATCGACCTATCTAATTATGGATCCACCCCTTGTTCCTATCCACTTGTCTATAAGCGGATCCACCTATCAACAAATCCTCTTTTCCTTTCATGGATTGACCTGTGTAAAGGCACATGCACCCATCCTCTAGTGTGATTTCCTATTGACACATCTACCCATGTATTGACTGATCTATCCCATCTAGGACGCATCCGCCTATTCGTTAACTTTGACTCATAAATGCAAAAACTCAAATCGTACAAAGTAAAACCAAAGATCATACTTGGGCATCAGGCTCTCCTCTCCGCACCGGTGCCCTCACTGTGTCGATCCAGTGGGGAATGCTCCATCTGCGTGGCATTTTGCTATGTTCGCTCTCTCAAATCGCTTGAATGCTTAGGGTAAAAATGAATAGTAATTTACCCTAATTACTATTTATATCACCCTAATCACCCCTTACCCCTAATTTCTTCTCTTTGTTCCCATTTGCTCCCTGTAACTCCGTTTTCCTCTGTTCCTTCGCCATTCTTCATCATTTTCATCACAATCCTGCTAGTACCCTCCTTTTTCCTCTTTTGAGATGCCACCTAGGCCCCTTTTTCTCGTCCGTCCTCTCGAGGGGGCATCATCCCATCATATTTCCTCCATGTTGGGGCATCTCTCCATCCATTTCTTCTATCGAGTCGACTATATTTATTTTTCTTTGAAACATCGTTATTTTAATGATATTTCGAAGAGGGGCAAAATGTAAAAACCTAAATTTGACCACTTACGTTTGGTCAAAATTATCCATATTTCGTCTAAAATCTCTTTTTATCTGCATTAATTAAATAATATTTCTATTATTTAATTAATATTGTTAATTTCCCTAAAGTTTGCTAGATCCCTAAGGTAATTAATTAATTAATTACCCTACCCTTCTAGCCCTTCTCTAAATTAAATAAATAGGTCAATTTATTTAATTTAGTCATTTATCACACATGAATTGAATTTAATATTTAATTCCTCCCCTTTCTCTCTCCCAATCGTGTCCTCCCTAATTATGTCATTACTCCTAATCTACTTCCTAACCCCCTCATTAAGGATTTGCACACACCTAATCCATGATTAGGAGGTGTCACATCCTCCAACTTTTGCAAGTGGCCTCCTAATCATCTCCATTATCCTAAGTTTCTAGCTAACTACACCCCTTAATCATTTGCACAACCTACTCCTTTGATTAGGCAGGGCTAAACCCCTTGCCATTTATGGCACCCCTTCCTAGTCAACTCATCATTAATTGATTTCTCCTTTTGGAGAAATACTCACACATGGGTTACTTCTCCCAAGGTACCCTTGAGGAATTTTTCTCTTTATTCCCCCAAGGTACCTTCAAGGAATTTTTAATTCCTTGTTGATCTCTCTTTCCAATCATTTGGAGAAACTAGACAAGAAAGCCCTTTATGAGGGAGATGTTGTCCATCCCCCAAGGTACTTACAAAGTACCTTCTTCCCTCACATCTCCTCTCATGGTGATACTTGTCACCACCATGTGGGTTGAGATGTTTCAAGGCATCTCAACCCTTGATTTTCCAAGATCTCATCTCAACCATCCATCTCATCCAACCCCTTTCAAATGACTACACTTAGTCATTTTGAAAAAAAACATCCATTAGCAATCACATACTTTGAGCAAAATCTTAATGTCATGAAGCCAAAATTGAGTTAGAGCACACATCCGATCAATATCACCGAAGCAATTGTTGCATTTAGTTCATCAACATACTATTGTTGTTTCACCCGTTTTGGTCAAGGTATGAGCTTTTAGCCCCAATCTGAGTGTTAGGTTTGATTTTATGTTTTGTTTGGTTTTTTTGCTATTTCCTTGCATTTGAAATGCAATTTCACTACACACATCTTCAACCACGTTGTTAACTTCTCCAATCTTCCCATGGTTCTTAAGTATCAAATCCAACCAATGTGTAACACAAGGACTTAAACAAATAGGGAGATGCATCTCCTAAATAACTCTTCCTATGGCTACATATGTTGTTGCATCGTCCTAATAGATTAGACAATATTCTCCACTCCAACCTTTTGGACCACCCTCTCCAATAAATTGCAAAAAGTCTCAACAATATTGACTTTGTATGAGACATCTACAAACTTCAAGAGCACCAATGTGTGACTTGAAACTACTAAAATGTTAGCAAGAGTCCTATTCCTATCATCTATCCAACCACTTGATAAAATGTTGCAAACCTTTCTCACCATGCTTTCCTCTAACCATCAACTACAAGTAGATTAATTTTTATGGCTTCTTTTAGGATTAGACTGCTAAAATCCTTAGTTATTAAAAGTGTTAAACCTCACATCAAAAACTATTAGTTAATTTACCAACCCTTCTCAAAATGGGTTGTTTGCCACATTGAAGGGTATATTAGTGTAATACTAAAAGCTTGTTAGTGTCATCTTAGTCTCATGGTATTTCTCTTGACACTTTCTACTTAGCTTCTAGCTCTAATGTACAATGGAGTAAAACACAATTGTACTAACAATCCTTCTCATAGCATCTAACCTGACTTAGTCTTTTTCATTGAACATTTAACATTTGAAATTAAGAATAAAGGGAAAATTTAGGACAGAAGAAAGAATATATATATCTTTGACAAATGCACTCCAAACTTGATTCAATATTCAATCTTGGTCTTCAAATGATTTCCAATTGGTCCTCTCTACTCAACTTGTATTTGTGCAAGGTGTTTATTATAGCAAATGAGCTTTTCCTCAAGATTTTTGAGTTTTGATAGGGCATGCGAGTTAGGCACAAGTCGTCCTATAGCGATTTTCACTTGCAAGATTTCTAACAATGCACTAGACAAAACATTTAATTGTTGGTTTATGGTTCAAGCATTTTAAATCTATTGAAAGCAAATCAAATGATATTACACGATTACAAAATTTAATGAAAGATATCTAGGCAACCTAGGAAAAGCTAAACAATACCACTAATTCTTAAAATTTCGAAAAGAAAAATAATAGACCATATTCATTGAATACACATCATAGAAAAATAATTTCTTCACTTGTAATGTACTCATTATTTTGCTTGTTTCAATACAAATAAAAAAATAGAAAAATAATAAACCAAGATACTATTTTATGATTTATAACGATGGTTAAGAATAATTTTGAGTACAAAGTAGCATTGAAAACATATAAAAAATCAATGAGCAGCTGACAGATTGATCTCCCATGCAATTAAGCTCCCAAAAAAACCTCTTAAACTTGCCTGATCTTACCTTCATCTCGGAGGGAGGAACCAGCAGCAATTATTAAGGTGGTGCCAGAAGTGATGGCCTCAATGTGTTAGAACAACTCTTCTTGAGTGGACTCCAGTTTGTTGGTCTGGTTTTGCACTCATTCAATTTGCTAGATAAGCTGCTGATTTTCCTATAGAGCACCATGCAGAAGATTGGACACTTTTGCCATCAGAAAAATGGCATTAGGGGAAAGCTTTTGAGTGGCAATTCCCAGTAGAGAACATGAGTTATTAAAGATGGCAAAACAACAATCTTTCCATAAAAGACTGACAATTAATTGTCTAATAGAATCCAAGATCACTTTAGCATTAATACCAAGCCCCAACGAAGTATTTTTTCAATAAAGTTTGCAGCCAGATGGAAGGAAGGTCTTTGTGAATAGAGACCCAGGCATGTGTAGCAACAAGACAGTCCCAGAAAATGTGTTTAACATGCTCAGGTCCAGAGCAATAGGAGCATAAGATGGGCCGGAGCTTAACGAAACAGAATCTACCTCCAACTAGAAGTTTGAAGGGCAATAGTTTCCAAATGAAGGACTTGGCATTGGCATCTGCCTTACAGTGCCAGAAAGCAGCACTGAGTTTGGACCAGGTTGCATTATTAAACTGACAATTCTATTTGGTGTTAAGCCAGGGGCAAAGGAGATTTGGAAGAAGCTGCAAATAAATGAATCTGAGGAGGAACAAGGATAAGTGACTAATATTTGAGAAAGTTATAGTGAATGACTGTGGATAATTTTATGCAAACATCAGAGGGAATTACGGAATTGATTAGAGCAACAGATTCCTTGTCTTTTCGAGAGAGCCCAAATATGGCTTGGGTTTCTTCCCAAGAATTCCAGCAAAGTTTGAGAAGTCCCACAAGTCACTAAAGGTCTGCAAACCTTTGCAATCTGTTATCTGGCCTCTGATGGCTGAAACTGTGATCTCTATCTTTTATTTGTAAACTTTTTATAGTTCTGCTCAGTATTAGAAAGAAAGAAAAAATAAAACCTCTAAGCCACAAAATATAATATGTACTAAATCTACCATGTATGTATGAATATAGTCAAAATTTAAGGAAGGGTAGTTAACAGCTTTGGGCGGACAACTAGTGAATCCATTATAGTGCTATATAACTGCTGGTTATTCTAACTTACGTCTTCTTAGAAAATCCTTTTCTATACACAATTATTTTTCTATATCTACCATCTTCTTATAGCTGTTCTCAATATTAAAAGAAAAAGGAAAAATACTTTAGGCAATGAACATAAGCCACAATATAATATGTAATAAATCTATCATGTAAGTATGAGAATGGTCAAAATCTAAGAAAGGGTAATTAGAAGATTTGGGTGTACAACTAGTGAATCTATTATAGTACAATTGCTAGTTATTCTAACTCACATCTTAGAAAACCATCTTTTTCTATATATATTATAAATACAATAATTTTCAAATTACTGTATCATTTGGTAAAAGTAATATCCATCCTTAGCAAAGCTGGGGTGATAACTTCGGGCAATGAGGCAACAAAGCTACATCATTGGCTTAATTTTCATTTAACTAGAGATAGATACGTCATTTGTTCCCTAAGTAACCTTCCGAGATTGACCAAAGTTCAGGCAAGGATAGCATAGAGTAATGTACCATAACACTTATGGAGAGGAGTTTAAATGACCTTCTATGAAAGCTGAAGCTCCAATATATCCCGTGTCAAAGTATTTCTGAGCATTTTCTTCAATCTCATCCAACCTGAAGTACAGACAAAGTTTAATAGTTTTGCAAGCACTACAAGAAAACAACACATTTAATTATTAGCCAGAAATAAATATTACCTGTAGAGATAGTTCACCATAATACCAGCACTTTGGGAAAGACCCTTTTGCGACCTATCAGCCATCCAGTTTAATCTCTCAAGAGTCTGCATAGATATAGTTCCACACAACAAAAGGAATTCAACATAATATTCACAATTTAAGAATAATTATAACCATTATTAAAATTAATTGTGAGGAAAAAAACCAATTCAAAATAGGAAACTGACAGCATAACAACTGTAAAAACATGTCATATTTAAGCCAGTGAAAATTATTTTTTATGATAGAAGCTTTGGCAGATCAGAGAGAATAAACGTGAGGTAAAGCCAAGGAGCTTAAAACCTGATGGGAGATACCTACAAAGACTCTTGGACTTTGATAACCATCAAAGAAATCATACCCAAAACAAATTTTTTTGATGCATAGCCAGCTAGACTCTTGATGATTAAATTCTCTAGGTATAGACTCTTTACGCAATTAAGATTTTCAAAGAACTTAACAATTTTTACAGTTAGGAATACATTAAAATAACAAAAATAATATTGCAAATAATAATAGGAACACTAAGAAATTTATTACGTGGGGATAAATATCACATGGTTTTACATTTGGCTTATAAAGCCAGTCATTCAATACTAGCACTAGAGATGATGGGTTGTCTTACATATGAGATACATGCCACACAAATATTTATTAAAATTATATAAAAACTAATCTTTGGAGCACATGAACCCCCCTTATCCAAAGGAGTCTAGAAGATGATTCAAAGCATATTATTGTGAAATCATCCAATAGTCTTTGTTGCACCTACAAATTGACACACTGTACATCTTGGTACTGATCAACCAATGTCGCTTCACACAGAAGTCCACTAAGTTGTGACATGAATGATGAATATCCTGCTAGCAACTCATCCCCTCTAATCATTTTATACCAGTACTACAATTATAGGCACAACCTGTTAAGCTCCACAGAAAACCCAGTCAATGAGTGGTATTGTGTATAGCAAATCTACTCTGATGTTCAACACTACTAGTGCTAGCAACTCTTGTCAACTTGTACAATCACCAATGATTGATTGAAGGCCAATACAAGCTCTTGCCCCCTACCAAATGAGTTGTGATAAGTCCATGGAGCAAAAAAAAAAAAATCAAACATCTTTGTCTGCTCCTCATCAAAGCTTAAAAAGGAAAATAAAAATTGCAAGTATCGGAATGCAACTAATACTACTAAAATTGCATCCCAAGCGGTATGCCCATTCTCCAAGCACGGAGCTAATTGGAGAAGGGGATTATCCTTCAGCCTCTTGCTGGGTCCTCCAAGCTCCATTTTGATCCCGTATGTTCTAAATTCTAATAATCAGACTGATCTTGAGGGACTTGCAGACTACAATATACTTAAATCTGTCTTCGATAGTACCAACCATAATTTACATACTCAGACTCGGAGAGTACTCGGGAAGCCCAATTTTTTATACTCGGCAACTTAAAATCACAAAGGGATAATCAGCAATTGTTTACAAATGATAAAAAAATTACAATTAAATAATATTTTCGTAATTAAACATTTCATCTAAATTTTTTATAAAATATCATATTGCTAAATCAAATCAAGTTATGTAATTATTGGTTTGTTTAATTTGAAACTATTCTGGTGAGCATTATTAATTGAACAGTTTAAATAATATCAATGAATTTTATCATATTTGAAATTAATAATTGTAAAAGCATATATATTTGCTCTTGGTCATACTATCTGCAACTACAGATGTCTCTGCAATAAAAATATAATGTATTCCATGGGAAAACAAAATATTGTCGGACAGCATTTATAGCAGAGGCACAACATCGGAATCTCCAAATTAACCAATTCACGCTGAAATAAACCAGTCACAATCGTGCAAAACAACCAATGCAAATCATGAGTGACTGATAATAAGCGAAAACGAGGGTTTTATAAGCAAGAAAAGCGTCCAAAATGAGGCAAAAACGGATAAAAAATTGCACAAAACAGGCAAACAAACTGCGTGCAAACCACATCTAGGGTTTTTCGCGAGTTCTTGAGAGGTTTTTTTGCACGATCACTCTGCAAATAATCGGCGAGTGATTGTTTTCAGGCGGGTGGCGAGTTAAAGTTGAAAGTACTCACCATGCTGGAAATCCCACAATTACTCGGCTACTCTGCAATTACTCACAGAGTATGTAAACTATGGTATCAACAATAGTAAAGTACCATATTATATTCATTTTATCCTTATAAAAATTGTTCATTTTCAATTTTATGACAACTAAAATTACACCCTTTTACACAAATGGCTCCAAATTTTCAATTTCAACTACTTTATGCATCAAATTTTATGCACCACCAAAGAATACTTTGATTACAAGCTTTTCCCTTGCTAGATTCTAACCACCATACTCCACCAATATAATGGAGCCCACTGACTGTGATATTGGTGCAAAACAACATGCAAAACCAACAGCAACATCACCTTGAACCAATGCTACAGAAAGTAAAACATCAAATCATTTCTTTCATGATGGCAATTGTGTAGTACCCTTCATGTGTGAAATCGATGATGGCAGCTGCATAAAATGCTCTTATCTACCTCTGCCAGTCACACTTTTGTTAAGCTATATGATCATTAATACAAATAGGCCAAGAAAAGTTAAACCTTTATTCTGCTCTTACCAATGTGCCACTTGTTTTCATGATTTGATTACGCTTTCTCTTCACATACTAGAAATTGAAACTTCTATTAAACTGCTTTAGGCTACAGTCAATACGCCCCATACATATGAAAATAATAAATGTGAAATGTGAGAATCCTCACTGCATCATCTCACTGAAATTCAATTTCAAGTCACCATCAAGATTGACATAGAGCCAATACAGTTGCATGGTAGAGTGAAATTTATCAATTGATTCAAATATTTGCTGCAGCAATGTGTTGAAAAAATCAAGGTAAGGAAAAGATTCTCTTCCAAATCAAAAGCATTTGCAAATATTGCATTAGCGTGGTAATATAAAATTAAAATGAAAGCCTCTCCTTTGTATTTGTTGAGTGTGACAACTATACACCAATTTAAGTGCAACAACAATCCTCCATTAAAAAGATAGTGTTTCAAGCATCTTCATACTTCAATCTCAATCCATCAACTATCTGTCCATGTTTCAACATGATCTCAGCAAACGGACAATGGATATGTTGACGGGTGTTTTATGACCACACCAACATAGAATAAAGTTTCCAACGGTCACTCTATCCTCTCTTGATCAAAATCTTTTGCATGTTAAGATTGCGAAAGATCATGCATTCAACTCCAAGGTTTCTTCATGCAGTGGACGTAGACTCAGTTGGCTTGATGTGATTTGCTGGTATTTCAAGGGGACTTACACAATTGTTCACTCGGGAGAAAAGGATTTTCAGGACTCGGGAGATTTATCTATGAAGCTTGAGCTTCCTAAACTAACTAGAAAATGCTGAATTTAAATGGCTATAGGGATTAAGAAAAGCTCTAATCTACTCTAGGCACGGTACATGGCAATCAAATCTTACAAACTTCAGCCAAGTTTTGCTTTGCCTCACCTTGGAAATCTTCCACAAAACTGGTGCAATCTTCAAAGGGGTGAACTAGAGATATTCAAATTACAAATTAACATGAAGACACCATCACGACGATGCATACCAACAAGTGAATTATAACCGAAGTTAGGTCCAAACTATTCCAGTTGACCACACAAGGTGAACCCACCATCAGTGAACTTGCTAGTGGTATGGATTAGTGAAGCTTTGCTCAAATCAACCACCGCATTCCACAATTATCTACTTGCATGAAATAAAATTCTATTCTAGTCTATTCTAAGTTCTACTATAAGATTCTATGTTAATTGGAAGGATGAAGAAACCTTGCTAGCTACCCACAATAAAAGATGAAACCACAAGCAATGACAACTCTTTTATTATAGTAGTGTTCACAACAGTCTCTTACAAAGCATTCAATTGAAAACTTTCCTTCCTTCTTTACAAATGAGGAGGGATACCCCTTTTATAGCTGGCCCAATCTCAAGGACGACTTAGATTCAATTACAATGAACGACTCAGATTGAGCCACATAAGCCCTATTCAAAACTTCACCTAAAAACTGCCACAATGTGGAGGAGTGGGGTAATAAATGAGCCAATAATGCCCACTCTCACCCTATACCATGTGATGTCCCCGAGTGGGCCCCTAGCGGAAGGTGACGTAGGTCTGTCCGCGCGGTTTGTCCCAGCCACATGTCTGGGGTCCTCGTCGGGGAGGCCTGCCCTGGGGTTGCCCCCTTAACGCGGGGAGGTGCCGTTTATTGACAGTCCAGGCTTTTGGCGCAACGGTTACTAACTTGGTATCAGAGCCGGGAGGTCTCGAGGTCAAGACCCGCGGAGCGTGGTGGGCTCTGATGTCCCCGAGTGGGCCCCTAGTGGAAGGTGACGTAGGTCTGTCCGCGCGGTTTGTCCCAGCCACGTGTCCGGGGTCCTCGTCGGGGAGGCCTGCCCTGGGGTTGCCCCCTTAACGCGGGGAGGTGCCGTTCATTGACAGTCCGGGCTTTTGGTGCAACGGTTACTAACTAACTTAGAAAACTGTCAGATTCGGAGAATAGGGGAAACTAGGGTTTCTACACTGGTATCAGACCTAAATCCTGCCATCCTAAGGGTTTAGCCATCATATGCAGCCAAACGAGCTTGAACCATACAGGTATTATACACGCAGACGTGCCTTGATTGACAGGCAACGGAGTTTGAGTAGGCAGCCAGAAAACATGGCTGACAGGAATGACAGGGCTGACAGAGCAGATATACCTAGAGATCAGGACGATGCCGAGGTTTTAAACACTCTCAGAGACTTACGTGCAGGTCAGCGGCAGTCTAACGATGTGCTACAGCAGTTGGCAGTGGCAATCCAGAGGTTAGGTATACAGAGGAGACCGTCACCACAGCGTGACGATAACAGGAGTGATGCAGGATCTCGGAGAGCACCTAGGACTGTTTCACGGACAGCAGACAGGCCCACTAGGCCTACTTTTGTGAGACAGGAGCCCGATGAGGCTATTGCAGGTGAGGAGCATGAGGAGTTGTTCGTAGATACACTGATGGCAGCGAACGAGGAGTGGGAGTTAGTACCACCTGATGTCAGAGAGAGGATTTCCTTTGACCGATTTGTTACACAGAGGAGAGAATATCGCAGAGGACGACAGGATTGGAGACCTAGACATCAGAACAATGACCTAAAACATGCTACAAACAAACTCAATCTAGCGATGTTCGATGGTAGTGGCAAGGTGACAGCCCAGGCATGGATCAGTAAGTTAGACACATTCCTCACATTACGCCCGATGGCTGAGAGAGATGCTATCCGTTATGCGACACTGCATCTTGAGGGAGTGGCTTACGATTGGTGGCACCACGGTATGGTGACCTTACAGCATGACAGGATCACATCATACCAGGAGTTTGTGGACAGATTGGTTGAGCGGTTTGACAGGAAGGATCCAAAATCCTACTTCAGAGACTTGGCTCAGTTGAGACAGAGTGGCAGTTTGGAGTCCTATATTGGTGACTTTCAGAAGTTATCAGTCATGGTTCCGAACATTTCAGAGAGGCGATTGGTAGTACTCTTCCTGGAGGGTTTGACAGAGCCACTGAGAGGTTGGATCAAAGCCTTTGATCCTCCTTCTTTACAGGAGGCGATGAAGAAAGCACGAAGCATGGAGTTGGCGGCACCTTCTAGTAGATTTAACTCCCGAGGGTCTTCGTCATTTAGAGATAATAAGGGCTTTAACAAAAATAAGGACAAATCTGATTTTAAAAAAAGAAAAATCAGACTTTAAAAACGATTCGAAAGGTAAATCAGCAGCACCACCTTTGGATCGTGAGGCCCTTAATGACCTACGCAGGAAGAAGCTTTGGTTCTATTGCAAAGGACCGTATGACGCCAATCACGATTGTCCTCTAAGACCTAAGGGCAAGGCAAATCGAGTGATGTGGGCATATTATGAGGACTCAGAATCAGAAAATTCCGAACAGCAGGAAAGTTCCGAGGATTCAGAGTCAGAGGCTCCAGAGCCTAGAGCTGAGACAGAGCCAGAGCTTCAGATACAGGAGGCACGGCTATCTAGCATTCAGCAGGAGGGCTCATTCAGGATTCGGGGTGTGTTAGCAGGACAGAGGGTCATCTCCCTTCTTGATACAGGAGCCACATAATTTCATTGATGCTAGGTTTGTTGAAAAACGCAGACTCATGACTGAGGAGTTCGAAGGAATTAGAGTTAAGGTAGCCGACGGGCACACGTTGAGGTGTGAACGCATGATAAAGGATCTCCCTTTACGCTTGAACAATTATGAGTTCAAGGCTGATTACTATGTTGTTAATATGGGGGATATTGATTTGGTCTTGGGAATGAAGTGGCTTCATTCATTGGAGGAGGTCACTCTTCGTCTCAAGGATATGGAGATCCGTTTTGATGTCAATGGGAATACACACATATTAAAAGCAATACGGGACAGCGACATCAAAACAATTTCTTTTCGTCGGATGGAGCGGCTCATGCGTCACGACATGGTAGAGTGGGCTGCCGAGTGTCATTTAGCACCTATACAGGAGGGACAACAAAAGATAGAATATCATCCGGACATTCAGAAGTTGAGGATTAAGCATGATGAGGTGTTCAGTGATATTCCACTAGGTAGACCTCCAGACAGGGGCATAGAGCACATTATTGAGCTCGAGGAGGGCGCTAAGCCCATGATGATAACTCCTTACAGGCATCCTAAGAGGTTAAAGGATGAGATAGAGAAGACAATAAAGGAGTTACTGGCTATGGGTCACATTCGGCCTAGCAAATCGCCATTCGCTTCTTCGGTTGTCTTGGTTAAGAAGAAGGATGGAACATTGCGCATGTGTATTGATTACAGGGTCCTGAATAAGAGGACAATTAAGAACAGGTACCCGATACCGAGGATTGACGAACTTATTGATGAGCTCCATGGTGCCTGTTACTTTACCAAAATTGATTTATGGTCGGGTTATCATCAGATCAGAGTCCGTGAGCAGGACATAGAGAAGACAGCCTTCAGATGTCATTGTGGGCACTTCGAGTTCGTAGTGATGCCATTTGGGCTCACTAACGCGCCAGCCACCTTTCAGTCCACGATCAACCGGGTTTTCCATTCACAGCTGAGGAGGTTCGTCTTGGTATTCTTCGATGATATTCTCATATATAGCAGGACATGGTAGGAGCACTTAGCTCATTTGGAGACAGTGTTGAGTATCTTGGAGAGGGAGTCCTTGTATGCCAAGGAATCCAAGTGTGATTTGGGAATGACCGAATTGCTATATCTTGGTCATATTATCAGTGCAGATGGAGTGCGCATGGATCCTGAAAAGATCCGCGCCATTATTGATTGGCCCACACCGGCAAACCTGACACAGTTGAGAGGGTTTCTCGGATTGTGTGGATTCTACCGTAGGTTCATGAATGGTTATTCACGACATGCAGCCCCGATGATAGATTTGATGAAGAAGGGGGCATTTGTTTGGACTTCTAAGGCATAGGAGTGTTTTATGAAGTTCAAGGAGTTGATGACCACATGCCCTGTTTTGGCACTACCTGACTTTACGAAGCCGTTTGAGCTTCAATGTGATGCATCAGGTGAGGGCATTGGTGCGGTGCTGATGCAGGACAAGCACCCAATTGTGTACGAGAGCCACAAGCTCAGAGGACCCGAGAGATTGTATAGCATATATGATAAGGAGATGCTCGCGATTATGCATGCCTTAGCAAAATTCAGGCAGTATCTTGTTGGCAGCAAATTTTTCATTAAAACTGATCACAACAGCTTGAGACACTTTTTAGGGCAGCGAGATCTTAATGACAGGCAGCAGAAATGGGTCAGTAAGTTGCAGGCTTATGACTTTGATATTTCATATATCAAAGGTACACAGAACGTAGTGGCGGATGCACTTTCACGTAGACCGTACTTGAGCACTATGGTTCGTATCTCGGAGGATTGGAGGCATATGATAGTGGCAGAGTATGCCAAGGATAGTTGGGCCTCCAGTATTGTTGAGGGATCAGCAGTTGATACCAGGTACACACTTGTGAATGACTTGATCATTTACAAGCACAGGATATTTCTGATTCCCGGTTCAGAGGTGAAGAATATGGTTATGCGAGCCTTTCATGACATCCCTACAGCAGGACATCCCGGATACTTCAAAACGTACAAGTAGATACGGGAGAGGTTCACATGGAAAGGACTCAAGAGAGATGTTCTTCAGTATGTGCGTGAGTGCCCTATTTGTCAGCAGAACAAGCAGGAGAACACGTACCCGGCAGGTTTACTACAGCCACTTCCGATTCCTGACAGGAAGTGGGAATGCCTGTCGATGGACTTTATCACGGGCTTGCCTAAAGCCCAAGGGCGTGATTGTATTTATGTAGTTGTGGATCGGCTTACGAAGTATGCCCACTTCTTTCCGATCACCACGACTTACACAGCTACACAGGTAGCAGAGGTGTTCTTTCGTGAGATATTCAGACTTCATGGGTTGCCTCGGAGCATCGTGAGTGACAGAGATAGTCGGTTCCTGAGTAATTTCTGGCAGGAGGTCTTCAGGCTTTGTGGGACCGAGCTTACACCGAGCACCAGTTACCATCCACAGACAGATGGGCAGACGGAGATAGTGAATAAGTGGGTGGAAGGATATCTCAGAAATTATATTGCAGGGCAGCAGAAGGCGTGGGTCAAATGGATACATTTGTGTGAGTATTGCTATAACTCGACATTCCATATGACCATTCAGATGTCACCCTTCATGGCGTTGTACGGGTATGAGGCGCCGAGTTTCCTTGATTTGCTACTGAGCGACAGTAGAGTGCCGAGTGCAGGAGGATGGTTGCAGGAGAGTCAGGACACTATGAGGGCTCTCAAGGAAAATATTGCAAAGGCACAAAATCAGCAGAAGCAGTATGCAGATCAGAAGAGGACGGAGAGGCATTTCGAGGTTGGTGACATGGTTTACCTCATGCTGCAGCCCTACCGTCAATCCACTCTTAGGAAGAGTGGGTCAGAGAAGCTCAAGCCACATTACTACGGTCCTTTCAGGATCCTGAGGAGAGTTGGCGAGGTGGCTTACGAGCTTGAGCTTCCAGCAGAGAGCAGGGTACACAACGTATTTCATGTATCACGCCTCAAAAAGGCGTTGGGTCATCGTGTGGTACCGTCTGCAGTCTTACCTCCCTTAGATGATGAGGGAAAGTTGATCTTAGTACCTGAGTCCATCCTGGAGTACAGGGAGAGACAGTTGCGTTAGAGGACTATCAGGGAATATTTGGTAAAATGGAGAGATTTGCCGGTTGAGGATGCGACATGGGAGAGCGAGGAGATTCTGCAGCATCTGGCATTGAGATTGCTTGAGGACAAGCAATTTCAGGAGGGGCGAACTGTCATGTCCCCTTCTCAGTGACATCTCTCAGAGCACAGGATTGGCCTATCACACGACGCTCGTAGGCTGATAGACTGGATAGAGGGTCACTTCGGAGCTTGGCTCAACTTCAGTTAGCAGAGATTGATCAGTAGTCTTTCGTTTTGGCTCAATCGGAGACTTTTTGCAGAATTGCTATTTTTAGCAGTATGGCTTGGGCAGTATTCAGAATCACTTCAGAGTTCGTCAGCATCAGACGGATCAGTCATCGGATGAGTATCGAGGAAGATATTAATATTTAATTGCATTAATTAAATATTAATTATTTAATGATTATAATATAAAGTTATAATATTAATTTATAACTTAAGTGATTTCTCATTGAGGGGTGCGCCATCATTGAAGGGGCCAAAACTGACATTTGATTTATATTAAAATATTCAGCTGTGACTATGGAGAAATTAAAAGATTAAAATGTGAATATTTTATTAAAACCCTATTCTTAAAGAAATCGCACTTTTCAGCATAATAGTGGATTTGCCTTGGGTTTCGAGCTTTTATGTGATTATTGGATTTTGAGAAACTGATCAAATTGATTTGAGCACAGAACCTTAGGGTTTGAACTCGAATTCCTTGGGGAACGAGCCATCTCCAACGGGAAGCAATTCAGAGGGTGTGAAATATCACTTGATCTATTGCCAGCAGAGGTTTTCTCACACAGAGGAAATCACAGAGCTTCAAAAGATTCATCATTTCCAGAGTTTATTCAGTGTTTGCTTTCAGATATTATTTATTCATCAAGGCGCCTATACACAGAGACTTGGATAGTGATTTTTGAGGAGGCCGTACTATCCTGTCAGGCTGTACCAGCACATAAAGACGTGTTTCTTCTTCTTGAGGGAAACGCCTATGATATTAATCTCAAACCTTCATCAAAGGGAACGCCTACCAAGCTGGAGTCATCTGCAACCACTATTCAGAAGGAGAAAGGCATTTATGATCTCAGCCGTACAAATCTGTACCTTCAGTTGTGGCAGAAATACCAGGTTTTCTCAATAAAAATTGTTGTTCTTTATTGCATGCTTCAAAACCTTATTGTATTGTTTCAGTTGAGCAAAAATAAAGAAACGCCTTCATTCTAGCTTGTATTTTCTACACATATTGAAGATCTAGCAATTTTATTGAATTTATTATTAATTTCTAGCAAAGCCGTACCTTTCATTTATTGCATCAAAAACTCTAAAATTGCAAAAAAACCAAAAACGTCAGAAAAACTTAGAAAACTGTCAGATTCGGAGAATAGGGGAAACTAGGGTTTCTACATACCACTATGCGCATTTAATGCCCACTATCATCCAAAAGGTCATCATCCAAGAAGGCGTTCCCACTCTCCTTCTCTTTGACCCCAAACTTGATGAATCTGGCCAATACTACTTCAACTTCCTAAATTGAGATGGGTGGAATATGGTTGAGCTGAAACTCAAGCACCGTGACCGCTTGCCCATGCCGAGTACAAGATTTTCCCCAAGTAACTAAGGCATCCTGCGTATTCTGAATGATGTTGGAGAAGGTTGAAATATTTTCAAAATCCACTTGGGCAAATGACCTTACATCCGAAAAGAAAGGCTCCAATTTGCCCTTCAAGCCTTCCGCTGTCACCTCCTCCGGAGTAAATCTTTTAGCAAATAATGGTTCAAGCATGTTCAAGACTCCCTCCTGAATATTTCCCAAGCCCTTCTAACTCTAGCTGATTTTGCCTAAGCTGCATCGAAGAAGCCTCGGCCTATGACTGCTGAAGAATACCAACTGGGGAAGTCATATATGTTGCCCTCCTGTATCACTCCCTCTACCGGAGCCTGCATGGGCATATGCATTAAAACTACTAGGCGAGGAACAATTTTATCCTGATAAATGTGAGTTTCACCCCAGGCTTGATCAACATTGCTCATGCATGTCAGAATACCAGAGGCCTGCTAAAAAGAATGGGCGAGATCCTCTATAAACTTCTCCGTCTCTGCGCAAATATGGCCAACCCACTTATCTGCCTCCTGAGCCATCTTCTTTAAATCTTCTAGGCCACTAACTGATTCCCTCAGAAGTTCAGCTGGAAGATCAACTGTTGGATTTTCTTGTCCACACGGACGAGCTAAGTGCTGCACATAGCCAACCAATGTCTTATGCTATTTCTTCAATCTCTTTTACTTCCATTCTGTCCAGAGCAACCTATCCTTAAGAGCATAGTTTACATACTCGGAATCGGAGAGTACTCGGCAAGCCCAAAAAATTTGACTCCGGAAATACTCGGCAACTTAAAAAGTAGCAAAATTTCTTATAAAAACACATTTTTTTTGCATAATTCAATTACATAATGCATCAAATAAGTCTAAAAACCATGAGGGAGTGTTTTATATAAAATTTCATTGTTCAATACATATGGATTACAAAATGGCATCATTATACGAAGCCGCATAGTAAAAATACTAATAACTATAATGAATTTATGATGATTGTATTTGAAAATCATCATCATAAATTTCATATCTAAGCAATTACAACTTCCTCTTCCCCGACCTAAAGAAAATTTGGGCGGTAGAGGGTAGTGGTATGGTTCTTGCACTCGATCCTGGCTCCCTGCTTGTCGTAGAAGATTGTGACAATGGCTCCACCATGCTGGTACGTGGTAGTGGCTCCTCCACCACATCAATGTCATCCACTCCAATCTCCCCTGCTTCTGCTGGAGGCAAATCCTCCATAGCTTGCCTATCGAAATCAGCAATCTCATCCTCTGTAAACAAGAAGGCCTCATCATCCTGCACGGTCCAATCACTGTATGGATCAATGTCATCCAAATCAATGAGCTCGTTTGATTGGTCCTGCACGTTTCTTGTGCGAAGCCGAAGGTTATATTGCACAAAAACAAGATCATTGAGGCATTGTTGAGTCAACTTACTACGCTTTTTTGTGTGAATGGCATCAAACAAACTCCAGTTCCGTTCACAGCCAGAAGAACTACAAGGTTGAGACAAAATTCGAAGGGCTAGCCTTTGCAAATTTGGGGTTTTTCCACCCCAATCTTCCCACCAAGAACCTACAAATAAGATATTCAAGTTTTTGTAAATATTAATAAAACAATAGTAATAAGTAATAATAATTGTAATTCATAACTTGCAAGATACAAGGCTTCAATTTTTCTTACTTGGTGTTTGGATCTCTCTTCCTCGTTCACATAATTTGGCAGAAAACAAAGGCCCCCTAGCTTGCTTATATTTTTGCAACTCTAATAGGATGAGGTCTTTCACTTCAGATATAGGTGTCATCCTTTCAATACATGTGAATAGGCCCTCCATAACCTCCCCATTAGCATCCGTGAAGCCATCAAAGAAGTAGAACTTGGGGTTGAGAAAGTACCCCGCTGCATGAATGGGTTGGTGGAGTTGATTGTTCCACCTTCGATCAATGATCTCTCAAATAGGGGTAAATCTATTTGCATCCCCCATGTAATAGTGTTGGATGGCCTCTTTGGCCCTATCCATTGCCTCATAAAGATATCCCATCGCATTTTTCTCGCTGCCCACCAAGCGCAAGACCCTCACCAATGGCTCCGTCACCTATAAAGTACAAAGTAGAGCCAAATTTAAATTACACCTTACAATGAAACAAAATACTTATATAATTTTAAATTAAGAATAAAAGATTCAATCTGAAAATTCATTAGAGTTGAAGTTACCTTGACAATCTCTAATGCTCTAGTTGCAAATTGACTATCAAAGATTATTGCTTGAATCTTTTCTCCACCAGCTTTCTTTGAGTAAGTTGAGTCTACCAATGGTTCTATCTCTCCCACTGCCATTGTTCCCATTAACTCCACTGTGTTCACCGTTGGACTTGTTTCGAGTGTGAGACGAATTGTTTGCAGCCTGTTGATCCATCCTCGCAAGTAAACGGGCCAGCATGTCAATCATCCCGTCAAACTTCCTTTCCATTCTGTCTTCTCTATCATCCGTGGGCTGTCTGTTGCCATCTACCATCTCTGTAACTGCTTTACCTCTGTCAACTGTTTGCCCTGTTTCTCTGAGTGCCTCGGAAAAAGTGTCTGCTTCTGGTGTATTCGGAAACTGATAAGGCGGTTGTCCCGCCTGACTTCTGGTGTAGTATCGGTGGGCTCTGCCACTCATCTGTAGCTGAACTCAACTGGTGTAATGTCCCCTTCCAATTGACATCTCTCAGTGTTTATGATTAGCCTATTATGCGACCCTCGTAGGCTAATAGGGTGGATAGAGGGTCTGGTTGAGGCTTGGCTTAGCCCAGTTGCAGGATTGTTCAGTTTGGCTTTCGTTCGGGGTCGTTCAGACATCATTTACTTGACATGCTATTTTTAGTAAGTTAGGTCATTCAACGGAGCACCCCTACTATTTTTAGCAGTATGGTTTGGTCATGTGCAAAATCAATCACTTATCCTCCAGCTTCAGACGGTTCGTTAATCGGACTTATTTTGAGAGAGATATTAATATTTTAATTGTCAAATTAAATATTAATTTATTTGAAGCTTATATTATAAAGTTATAATATAATTTAATATTATAACTTAAGTGATTTCTTGAAGGGGTCGACCAACATGGAAGAGGGGCCACTTTTCAATTATAAATTATAATTAAAGTGCGTTCGAAACTATTGAAAAATTAAAAGAAAAGTTCGAACTTTATTTAAATGATGCCTTTGTGAGAAAAGTCGACTTTCTTGAGGATATAAGGGTTTCATTGGGAAAAGAGTTGAATGTGTTATTGAAATCGAATTTTGCTAAGTCTTTCTTCTGAGAACAGAGCCAAGGGTTCCAGTTTTCAACCTGCATTGGAGAACGTGCCATCTTCAGTGTGTGCAATTCAGAGGCTGTGAAATATTAGCTGATTTATTGCCAGTGAGAGAGATAGCCTCATTCAAAGGTTGTCACAGAGATTCACAATTGTTGCATCATTCAGGGTTTTGATCCGAAGTTCATCTGGGAAGAGTTCTTTATGCTAGGCATCCACTTTGCAAGCTAGAGACACATCTTCCAAGGGCCGTACTTTTATTCATTGCTGCTGTCATAGCCGTATCATCATAAAAAGGCCATACTTCTTCTTCAAGGAAAAACGCCTCTTCTTTTGGCAGTCTGTCTTCACCAATAGGGGCGCATATTTCTCTGGCTTCATTTGCTAACATCTGGCGGAGGGAGAAGTGGAAATCAATGATGGCCGTACCATTTCATTAGCTTCACAGGTGGCTGCAATAATCAGGTTTTATTCACACAAATGTTGTTGCTTTTTAATTTACATGTTATCCGATCTCAGATGTAATAAGCCTAGAATATCAATAAACAAATCTGGCAATAAAATATAAAGTGATTTCTACCAGTTCTAGCTTCATAATATTTTATTTAATTTTTACAAGCATTTTCTTTCAAAATCGCAATTCTTCTGTTATTGCCAAAAACACCAAAAAAATCAAAACACTCAAAAACAAGCAAAAATAAGCAGTTTCAGAAACAATGAGAATAGGGGTTTCTACAGTGGTATCAGAGCGGTTTCCTGCCATCCTTGTTGGGTTTGAAAACCGTTTTGTTCATGCACCAGAGTGATAGAGAGAAGAAATATTATCAGAGGGAAAACAGAAAAACTTGGCAGCCACCACTTATTCCGGCAGGTGAGATGGCTACAGGTTTGATAGGTCTTTAGCCTGGTTCTTCGTCTGGAGCGTCTGTACAGGATATAGGCATGGGTGACAGAACAGAGATTCCTCGAGATCCTCAGGAGGAAGATGCAGAGGTTAGACAGACTCTTAGAGATTTGCGAACAGGTCAGCAACAGGTAACTGATGTATTATAGCAGTTGACCATGGCTATACAGAGGATAGGTACGCCTAGGAGACCATCACCACATCGTGATGAGGACAAGAGTGATGCAGGTTCACAAAGGGTACCCAGGACTGTTTCACGAACAGCAAATAGACCTACTAGACCCACTTTCCTAAGAGGAGAACAGGTTCAGGAGAATGTTGAAGAGGTTGGGAACATATTATATGCTGATGCAGTTATGGCAGCCAATGAGGAGTGGGATATATTGACACCACAAGTGCACGAGCGCATGCATTTTGATCGATTTGTGAATTCGAGAGTTGAATATTATAGGTCTCGACAGGGGAATAGGCCTCGAAACCAAAATAGAGACTTGAAGCATGCCTCCAGCAAGATCAACCTACCCTATTTTGATGGCAGTGGCAAGGTAACAGCACCATCTTGGATTCACAGGCTAGACACTTTCTTGACACTTCGACCTATGTCTGAGGAAGAGGCAATCAAGTTTGCCACGTTACATTTAGAAGGAGCAGCCCATGATTGGTGGTATCAAGGAATGGTGACACTGCAGCACGATCGTATTACCACTTATCAGGAGTTCGTGGACAGATTGGTGGATCGCTTTGATAAAAAGGACCCAGAAGTTTACTTCAGAGATTTGGCCCAACTTAGGTAGATTGGCAGCCTGGAGAGTTATATTAGTGAATTTCAGAAATTGTCCGTGATGGTTCCTAACATATCAGAGAGGCGTATAGTTGTGCTCTTCGTTGAAGGATTGTTGGAACCCTTGCGAGGTTGGATCAAGGCATTTGATCCGCGTTCGCTACAGGAAGCTATGAGGAAGGCACGTAGTATGGAACTTGCAGCACCATCCAACAAATTCGACTCCAGAAACAATTCTTCATTCAGGGACAATAAGGGCTTCAACAAAAACAGAGAGAAATCAGATTTTAAGAATGATTCAAAGGGAAAATCAGCAGCACCACCCTTGGATCGCGAAGCTCTTAATGATCTACGCAGGAAGAAGCTTTGCTTCTACTGCAAAGGTCCCTATGATGCCAACCATGATTGTCCTTTGCAGCCTAAGGGCAAGGCAAATCGAGTGATGTGGGCTTACTACTAGGAGTCGGAATCTGAGAGTTCCGAATAGCAGGAGGATTCTGAGGAGTCAGAGTCAGAGGCTTCAGAGCCTAAGGCAGAGGCAGAGTCAGAGCTTCAGATTCAGGAGGCACGACTATCTAGCATTCAGCAGGAAGGTTCATTTAGACTTCGTGAAGTTTTGGCAGGACAAAGGGTCATTACCCTTCTTGATACAGGAGCCACCCACAATTTTATTGATGCTAGATTTTTGGAGAAGCGTGGACTCATTACCGAGGAATTCAAAGGCATTAGAGTTAAGGTGGCAGACGGTTACACTCTCAGGTGTGATCGAATGATTAAGGATCTCCCCTTGCGCTTGAACAACTATGAGTTCAAAGCTGATTATTACGTGGTGAACATGGGGGATATCGATTTAGTTTTGGGCATGAAGTGGCTTCATTCCCTTGAGGAAGTCACTCTTCGTCTCAAAGACATGGAGATTCGTTTTGATGTTGATGGGAAGACACATATCCTGAAGGCCATTCAGGACAGCAATGTCAAGACTATTTCCTTCCGTGGATGGAGAGGCTCATGCGACATGACATGGTAGAGTGGGCTGCCGAGTGCACATTGACACCTATACAGGAGGGACAGCACAAGACTGAGTATCATCCTAACATTCAGCAGTTGAGAGTCAAGCATGAGAAGGTATTCAGTGATATTCCGCCAGGGAGACCTCCAGACAGGGGCATTGAGCACATTATAGAGCTTGAGGAGGGCGCCAAGCCCGTCATGATTACTCCTTACAGGCATCCTAAGAGGTTGAAGGATGAGATAGAGAAGACTATCAAGGAGTTGCTGGCTATGGGTCACATTTGACCTAGTAAATCACCATTCGCTTCTTCAGTTGTTCTGGTGAAGAAGAAGGATGGCACCCTTCACATGTGCATAGATTACAGAGTCCTGAATAAGAGGACTATCAAAAACAGGTACCCAATACCTCGTATAGATGAGCTTATTGATGAGCTCCATGGTGCATGCTATTTCACGAAGATAGATTTGAGATCAGGATATCATCAGATCAAAGTTCGTGAGCAGGATGTTGAGAAGACTGCTTTCCGTTGTCATTGTGGACACTTTGAGTTTGTGGTGATGCCATTTGGGCAAACCAACGCGCTTGCGACATTTCAGTCCACCATGAACAGGGTCTTTCATTCGCAGTTGAGGAGATATGTACTTGTCTTCTTCGATGACATCTTGATATACAGTAGGACATGGCAGGAGCATTTGGGTCACTTAGAGACAATACTCGGTATTTTGGAGAGGGAGTCCTTGTATGCCAAGGAATCCAAATGTGATTTGGGAATGACCGAATTGTTATACTTAGGTCATATTATCAGTGTAGAGGGAGTGCGGATGGATCCTGAGAAGATCCGTGCTATTATAGATTGGCCTACTTCGGCGAACCTTACACAGCTGCGAGGATTTCTTGGATTGTGTGGTTTCTACCGCAGATTTGTGAGTGGTTATTCACGGCATGCAACACCTATGACGGATCTGTTGAAAAAAGGTGCATTCTGTTGGATTCCTGAGGCACAGGAGTGTTTTGTGAGGTTCAAGGAGCTAATGACTACGTGTCCAGTGTTGGCACTGCCAGATTTCTCGAAGCCTTTTGAGCTTTAGTGCGATGCTTCTGGTGAGGGCATTGGAGCGGTGCTTATGCAGGACAAGCACCCTATTGTGTATGAGAGCCGTAAACTCAGAGGGCCAGAGAGGCTCTACAGTATTTATGATAAGGAGATGCTAGCTATAATGCACGCATTGGCAAAATTCAGGCAATATCTCGTGGGCAGTAAGTTCTGCATTAAAACTAACCACAACAGTTTGAGGCATTTCCTGGGGCAGCGAGATCTCAATGATCGTCAGCAGAAGTGGATGAGTAAATTGCAGGCATATGACTTTGATATCTCTTATATCAAAGGCACCCAGAATGTAGTGGCTGACGCCCTCTCACGCAGGCCTTATCTAAACTCTATGGTTCACATTACTGAGGATTGGAGGCATTTGATTGTGGTAGAGTATGCCAAGGATACTTGGGCATCCAGTATTGTTGAGGGATCGATGGTTGACACCAGATACACGCTTGTGAATGACTTGATCATTTACAAGAACAAGATTTATTTGACCCTAGGATCAGAGATGGACATTATCATGCGAGCCTTTCATGATGTACCTACAGCAGGACACCCCGGGTACTTCAAAACGTACAGACAGATTCGAGAGAGATTCACATGGAAAGGACTTAAGGCAGATGTTCTTCAGTATGTGCATGAGTGCCCTGTTTGTCAGCAGAACAAGCAGGAGAACACGTATCCGACAGGATTATTGCAGCCACTTCCGATTCCTGACAGGAAGTGGGAATGCCTGTCGATGGACTTCATTACAGGCTTGCCTAAAGCCCAAGGACAGGATTGTATATATGTAGTTGTGGATCAACTGACGAAGTATGCCCACTTCTTTCCGATTACCACCACTTACACAGCTACACAGGTAGCAGAGGTCTTCTTCCGTGAGATTTTCAGATTACATGGGTTGCCTCGGAGTATAGTTAGCGACAGGGATAGTCGGTTCCTGAGTCACTTCTGGCAGGAGGTGTTCAGACTTTGTGGGACCGAGCTTACACCGAGCACCAGTTACCACCCGCAGACTGATGGTCAGACGGAGATAGTAAACAAATGGGTGGAAGGTTACCTCAGGAATTACATTGCAGGGCAGCAAAAGGCATGGGTTAAGTGGATATATTTGTGCGAGTACTGTTACAATACTACTTATCACATGACCATTCAGATGTCCCCCTTCATGGCATTGTACGGTTATGAGGCGCCTAGTTTTCTGGATTTGCTACTGAGTGACAATAGAGTGCAGAGTGCTGGAGACTTATTACAGGAGAGTCAGGACACTATGAGGGCTCTCAAGGAAAATATTGCTAAGGCACAGAATCAACAGAAGTAGTACGCAGATCAGAAGAGGACAGAGAGGTCTTTTGAGGTGGGAGACATGGTATATCTCATATTTACATACTCGCTCGGCAAGCCCAAAAAAATTGACTCGGGAAAAACTCGGGAAATACTAAATACTCGGAAAATACAGTGTGTGGATATTTATGTATGTGTATACTAGGACTGCATTGTGCACACATACATATCTATAAACATACACAGGATGCCAAGTTTGCATGCATATACACACACATAAATATTTATGCACACACAAACTTGCCAAGTTTGTGGGTTTTTTGCGAGCTATTGGCGATTACTCGATAATTTGACTCCATCTGCATACTGCCCGAGAGTAAAAGCAGAAATTACTCGTGCAAATTTTTTGGAGATGGTACCGGAGAGTTTCATGGTATATCTTATGAGCCTTACCGTCAGTCTACTCTCAGGAAGAGTGGTTCGAGAAGCTCAAGCCGCGGTATTATGGTCCTTTCAGGATTCTGAGGTGTGTTGGAGAGGTGGCTTATGAGCTAGGCTTCCGGCGGAATAGTAAGGTCCACAAAACTTTTCATGTGTCACATCTCAAGAAGGCGTTAGGACATCGTGTGGTACCTTCGGCAGTATTACCTCCCTTAGATGATGAGGGAAAGTTGATCTTAGTACCTGAGTCGATCCTGGAGTACAGAGAGAGACAGTTGCGCAGGAGGACTATCAGGGAATATTTGGTGAAATGGAGAGATTTACCAGTAGAGGATGCTACGTGGGAGAGTGAGGATATTTTGCAGCATCCGGAGTTGAGATTGCTTGAGGACAAGCAATTTCGGGAGGGGCGGACTGTAATGTCCCCTTCCAATTGACATCTCTCAGTGTTTATGATTAGCCTATTATGCGACCCTCGTAGGCTGATAGGGTGGATAGAGGGTCTGGTCGAGGCTTGGCTTAGCCCAGTTGCAGGATTGTTCAGTTTGGCTTTCGTTCGGGGTCGTTCAGACATCATTTACTTGACTTGCTATTTTTAGTAAGTTAGGTCATTCAGCGGAGCACCCCTGTTATTTTTAGCAGTATGGTTTAGTCATGTGCAAAATCAATCACTTATCCTCCAGCTTCAGACGGTTCGTTAATCGGACGTATTTTGAGAGAGATATTAATATTTTAATTGTCAAATTAAATATTAATTTATTTGAAGCTTATATTATAAAGTTATAATATAATTTAATATTATAACTTAAGTGATTTCTTGAAGGGGTCGACCAACATGGAAGAGGGGCCACTTTTCAATTATAAATTATAATTAAAGTGCGTTCGAAACTATTGAAAAATTAAAAGAAAAGTTCGAACTTTATTTAAATGATGCCTTTGTGAGAAAAGTCGACTTTCTTGAGGATATAAGGGTTTCATTGGGAAAAGAGCTGATTATGTTATTGAAATCGAATTTTGCTAAGTCTTTCTTCTGAGAACAGAGCCAAGGGTTCCAGTTTTCAACCTGCATTGGAGAACGTGCCATCTTCAGTGTGTGCAGTTCAGAGGCTGTGAAATATCAGCTGATTTATTGCCAGTCAGAGAGATAGCCTCATTCAGAGGTTGTCACAGAGATTCACAGTTGTTGCATCATTCAGGGTTTTGATCCGAAGTTCATCTGGGAAGAGTTCTTTATGCTAGGCGTCCACTTTGCAAGCTAGAGACACATCTTCCAAGGGCCGTACTTTTATTCATTGCTGCTGTCATAGCCGTACCATCATAAAAAGGCCGTACTTCTTCTTCAAGGAAAAACGCCTCTTCTTTTGGCAGTCTGTCTTCACCAATAGGGGCGCATATTTCTCTGGCTTCATTTGCTAACATCTGGCGGAGGGAGAAGTGGAAATCAATGATGGCCGTACCATTTCATTAGCTTCACAGGCGGCTGCAATAATCAGGTTTTATTCACACAAATGTTGTTGCTTTTTAATTTACATGTTATCCGATCTCAGATGTAATAAGCCTAGAAGATCAATAAACAATCTGGCAATAAAATATCAAGTGATTTCTACCAGTTCTAGCTTCATAATATTTTATTTAATTTTTACAAGCATTTTCTTTCAAAATCGCAATTCTTCTGTTATTGCCAAAAACACCAAAAAAATCAAAACACTCAAAAACAAGCAAAAATAAGCAGTTTCAGAAACAGTGAGAATAGGGGTTTCTACAACTGGACCACACGTTGGCAGAATCATGGCTCTGATACCACTGTAATATACCGGCCAATTTTTTCATTTTGTTACATAGCTAAATTCACCCATTAGCATTAGTGAAAACATAAACCAGCTGAATGTAAGCCTCTCCTCTGATCAACCCATATCCCAGTACGGGCAAGGTTGAGAGCATACGCGAAAGGGGATCCTTAGCCAACAAAAACTTGCTGAAAGTAACTGAAAGGAAGCAATCACTCAACCACTTTTTCAGTGGGAAGACTGGAACTGAAAGTACAATACTGAAATAAAGTGCAACTCAACCACTTATTTAGCGGGAGCATTTTGACGGCTTAGCCGATCAGCAAATGATGAAATGCATTACAATAAAGGTAAATAGGCGGCAAGCCGACCTCTTCCACTTGTTCAGAAGGAAAGCAGTGATTAATGAAACTATGGATTGAAGGAGTACCAATCCCTTCCACAATCGTGGGAAATAGCCAAAGCTCAGAATACTGGTAGTACTACTGCTCAGCTTACAATTTGATAGAAGTTCATGTCATCCAGATAAGTGCTAAAAGCTGTAATAAAATCTGAAGACTTGTCTATACCTATCTGGAACTCACAAACAACAAACCCAGCTCTTAACCCTCCATTATGCAAATCTGGTTATGTCGGACCTGCACTGAAATTGCAAAATCAGCAACATAGAGATTCATTCATCTGCTAATAACTCACTCAATACTTGCCCGAATCCCATGAAACCAAGTGCAAACATGATTAATGTAAAAGGCGCTCAAGATAGACTCCATAAACCAAACTAAAACACAACACATTAATTTGCACGCATCCCAATGCTCTCCAAGATGGTACGGCCCTCAAGAAGGGTTGATTTTGCCATAATAAAATAAACACTCAACAATAAAACCTGTAATTTGGTGGAAGGGGTCGCTTCAACCAACCAAGCATAAGCCTCAAACACCCATAAGCAAATAAAAATCACTCAACTACTTATCATTGAAAACCCAGTTCAACCACAGCTAAAACAGCAACTGTGAAATGGACAGGAAATACAAAACTCTAACTCAGAAAGCAAGATAACTCTAAATAAACGAACTCTTAACTAGTTGCTATCTTTCAAGCAAGAAGCTACGCCGGCTAGGAGGTATGCATTCCTCCAAGCAAGTCCATTACCATTCCGACAACATAACTTTGCATAAAATTCAAGATGACCACCATGAAGATGAGCACTCCCTTATATAACATTTGAAGAACATCTTAGAAGCTTCCAGAAGGTGGGCTCCACTCAAGCGTTGCCCTAATTCCTTGTTTGACCATTGACCCAAGAAGTGGCGTCCTTTTTCCCAAGGTAATTCCACATTTTTCACTTTTTCACAAGCTTCCTCAAAAAGGCGTACCTTTTTCCTCAAGTTGTCAATTATTTAAAAGGTACATATTTTACTTAACCTTTTTAGGATGAGGCGCTTACCCATACAAATCCCCCTTTTGATAAATAACTTAAGTTGTAAAGTTAGGCCAAGGGGTTATAATTAAAATAAAACATTATTTTAATTAGAACAATTTATCCCTCCAGAAACTGCATCCAAGCACTAATTCTGACACAGCCAACTGAACCAACTGAAGAGGTAAGCCAAGAACACTGAAGCCAACAAGACTACTGCCAGAAATAGAATTTACTAAAAATAGTAAATTCCGAAAGTAACTCAGATCATCATGCCAGATATACCATCGTGAAGCTCTCTAAAAACCCAGAAAGGAGCTGCCAACCAAACACCAAGATTCCAGAAACACACTCCAACCACAGCTGGAACGTCCTCCTAGAATATAGGGAACCCTAATTCTACTTCCGAATAGTCTACGGGTGACCAAGATAGACTAACGGGCAACTGTCGGATCACTGTTGAGGAGGGACATTACAGTCCGCCCTTCCCAGAATTGCTTGCCCACAAGTAACTGTAAACAAGGATGTTGCAAGATTTCCTCATTCTCCGAAGTGGCATCTTCTAACGGTAAATTCTTCCATTTCACCAAATATTCTTTGATTGTCCTCCTCAAAGAACGTTCCCGGGAATTGATAATCTCTTCAGGAACTAGCACTAACAACCCTTCCTCATCCAGTGGGGGAAGATCAAATGAAACAACAATGTTATGTCCCAACGCCTTTTTGAGGCAAGACACATGGAAGACATTGTGTACTTTACTGCTCGGCGGTAACTCTAACTCATAGGCGACTGCACCCACCCTTCTGATGATTCTGAAAGGTCCATAGAAGCGGGGTTTTAGCTTCTCAGCTCCACTCTTCTTGAGAGTAGATTGTTTGTATGGTTGAAGGCGAAGGTAAACCATGTCCCCCACCTCGAAGGAGCACTCCACACGCCGCTAATCAGCATACAACTTCTGCTGATTCTGTGCAATTTGAATGTTGTTCCTCAATGATTTCAGGATATCTTGGCTTTGCTGTAACATATCTTTCGCCTGTGGTGCCTTGCTATCCCCAAACACCAAATCCGCAAAGCTGACAGCCTCATAACCATAGAGGGCTTTGAAGGGAGACATCCTAATGGACATGTGATAGGAGGAATTGTAGTAGTATTCCCCCAAATGAAGCCATTTGACCCAAGCCTTCTGCTGTTCTAAAACATAGTTCCAGAGATAACCCTCCAACCACTTGTTCACAATCTCTGTTTGACCATCGGTTTGGGGGTGATAACTGGTGCTCGGAGTAAGTACCGTATCACTCATCTGGAAAATTTCTTGCCAAAAGGTGCTTAGGAACTTGCTGTCCCTATCACTCACGATGTTTTTTGGCAAACCGTGCAACTTAAACACCTCATGAAAGAACAACTCAGCCACTTGAGCTGCTGTAAATGAACTGGTGATGGCGAAGAAGTGAGCAAACTTCGTTAGTCTGTCAACTACCACGAAGATGCAATCCTTCCCTTGTACCTTAGGCAACCCCGTGATGAAGTCCATAGAGATGCTTTCCCATTTTTGATTGGGAATGGGTAGGGGCTGTAACAGTCCGGCAGGGTATGTGTGCTCATTCTTGTTCATTTGGCAAGTATGGCATTCTGTGATGTAACTCAGAACCTCATTCTTCAACCCCTTCCATGTGAATCTTTCACGGATCTGTTAGTAAGTCTTAAAATAACCTTGGTGACCAGCAAGTGGAATGTCATGAAAAGTTTGCAAAACCTTCTTTTTGAGCTTAGAATCGAGTACCAAAAAGATCCTATCCTTGTAATGTATCAGCCCATCAACCACTTTGTACTTTTCATCCTGACAAGTACCTTCAATAATGCTGGTTGCAAACTGATTTTTGGCATAATCAGCAAGCAACAACTCTCTCCAATCAGCTATAAGCTTGCATAATGAGCTCAAATGAGGTCGTCTAGATAAGGCATCTGCCACCACATTATTGTTTCCCTTGACATACTCAATGTCGAAATCATAAGCCTGTAGCTTGCTCACCCACTTCTGTTGTCTTTCGTTCAAGTCCTTCTGATGCATGAAGTGTTTGAGACTGTTGTGATCGGTCTTGACAACAAACTTACTCCCCACCAAGTATTGTCTAAACTTGGCTAATGCGTGCATGATTGCAAGCATTTCCTTGTCATAGATCGAGTAGGTTCTCTCAATGCCTCTTAGTTTTCTGCTCTCGAACACAATGGGGTGCTTTTCTTGCATCAAAACAGCACCAACTCCTTCTCCCGAAGCATCGCATTGTAGCTCAAAAGGTTTGGAGAAATCCGGTATAGCCAAAACCGGACAAGAGCTCATGATCCTTTTGAATTTATCAAAGACAACTTGTGCCTTTTCTGTCCACAAGAACGCCCCCTTTTTGGTTAGATCAATAAGAGGAGCAGCACTTTGTGAATAACCCTTCACAAATCTTCTATAAAAACCACATAGACCCAAGAATCCTCTCAAATGGGTTAGAGTTTTCGAGGTTGGCCAATCCACGATAGCCCTGATCTTCTTTGGATCAACTCTAACTCCCTCTGCATTGATGATGTGGCCCAAGTAGAGTAACTCTCCCATACCAAACTCACACTTTGATTCTTTTGCAAAGAAACTCTCTGCCTCAAGGATACTAAGCACTTCCTCCAAGTGCTTGAGGTGTTCTTCCCACGTCTTGCTGTAAACGAGGATGTCATCAAAAAATATCAACACAAACTTCCTCAACTGTCTCTGGAAAGTTCTATTCATGCAGGATTGGAAAGTGGCCGGAGCATTAGTCAGCCCAAATGGCATAACTAAGAATTCGAAGTGACTATAGTGGCACCTGAATGCTGTCTTCTCAACATCTGATCCCCTCATTCGAATCTGATAGTATCCTGATCTTAAGTCAATCTTCGAGGAAAACTTAGCACCGTGCAACTCATCAATGAGTTCATCGATTCAGGGGATGGGATACCAATTCTTGATGGTGCTTTGGTTCAAGGCACGATAATCCACACACATGCGGATGGTGCCATCTTTCTTCCTCACAAGTACAACTGCTGAAGCGAAAGGACTTTTACTTGGGCGAATGAACCCCATCTCTAAAAGCTCCTTTATGTTTTTCTCGATTTCATCCTTTTGTTTCTTAGGATATCGGTATGGTGTTGTGATTACCAGTTTAGCTCCTTCCTTTTGTTCAATGACATGCTCAAACCCTCTATCTGGAGGTGGCCTTGGTGGTAAATCAACAAACACTCTACTTTTCTTTGTAAGCACAGATTGAATATCTAGCGGATATTCCCTCTTTGTCTCAACTGGGCTAGCTGGAAGAATCATGCACTCCGCAGCCCACTCAACTGCATCATGTCGAATCAACCGTTCCATCCTTTTGAAAGAGACAATCCGTGGACCACCATTAGACATTCCTCTCAGCACAACTTTCTTCCCACCGGATTGGAACTTGAGCTCCATGGTTTGCAAGTTCAGAGAGATCTCTCCAAGAGATCACAGCCATTGAATGCCAAGAACAGCATCAGTATCCCCAATGTTGACAACATAGAAGTCGTCTTTGACTTCGTGGTTACCGAACTGTAAGGACATGTTAGTAACCTTGTGAGTGCAAGTGATGTGGAATCCATCTGCAACAATCACTTTGAAACCTTCAAACTCCTCTGTCTTGAGGTTCTTCTTTGCAACCAAACCTTCATCAATGAAGTTGTGTGTTGCTCCCATATCAATTAAGGCAATCACACGATGCTTCCCAATCGAGCCACGCAGCTTGAAGGACTCGTTCTTTTGGAAGCTTGAGAGTTGGGCAAAGGTGCCCTCACCTCCCTGGTTCTTCTTCCACCTCTTCTGGCTCATGTTCTTCATCACTCAGCAATTTCTGATTACTGTTCTAATTGATCAGATTCTGATCCATAATCAGAATAGGCCTCCATATGGTTAGAATGGCCTCTACCATAGCATCTGTGTCCCCTTGTCCAAGGTTCTTTGCAAGTATAACACTTCCCTTCCTTCCTTGGCTTTTCTCTAGCATCATCATCCAATCGAGGAGGAAATTTCTTGTGCTGATTTGGAGGGTGTCTTTTGTCTTGTTTATGGGGGAAAGGCTTGGATGGGAACTTAGGCCTAGGTGCGGACAACTCCATGTTTCTAGCCTTCTTGATAGATTCTTCAAGATTGGGTGGGTCAAAAGCCTTTACCCAACCCTTCAATGGCTCCACTAGACCTTCTGAAAACAGCACCACCAATCTTCTTTCTGTGATGTTAGGCACCATCACGGAAAGCCTTTGGAAATCCCCAATGTAAGATTCCAAGGACCCATGTTGTTTCAGCTGAGCAAGTTCCCGGAATTTCACTTCAGGATCCTTAGTATCGAACCTGTCAATCAGCTTGTTGGTGAATTCCTCAAAGGTTCTGATTAGGTTGTAGCCAAGGGTGACCAAACCATGGTACCACCACTCATGAGCAACACCTTCTAAGTGTAAGGTGGCAAATTTAA
This sequence comes from Sequoiadendron giganteum, assembly GCA_007115665.2. Classification (NCBI taxonomy): domain Eukaryota; kingdom Viridiplantae; phylum Streptophyta; class Pinopsida; order Cupressales; family Cupressaceae; genus Sequoiadendron; species Sequoiadendron giganteum. The sequence goes on along the minus strand of CM021105.1, from coordinate 667,809,581 downwards.
TTGCATCTTCTTCCGCCATCGGTCTTAAGGATAAATAATTATCCAGTTTCTGCACCCATGCTCTAGCAGTGCATGCATCACTTCCATCGAAATGAGCCAAGGATACCTTTCCAAGAGCTTGTTGGTAATCCGTTCTAGGATCCACAGGAGCTCTGTATTCATTCCTTCCACCATTCTTTCAGTTCCTTTGATTCATGAACTGGTCAAACGACCACTACTCCCTAAGATCAGGAGGAAAAGAGGCATACTCCGAGTAGGCTTGTCAAGCGTCATCAGCGAAGTTTGTTGCAGCTTCAACTTGGGTTTCTTCTCTTTGGGTAAATGTGGGGAAAAGGGGCCTAGAGGCAGATCCTCTAGACGTGGCGTCATGTTGTCCAATGGTTCTATCTCTCCCACTGCCATTGTTCCCATTAACTCCACTGTGTTCACCGTTGGAGTTGTTTCGAGTGTGAGACGGATTGTTTGCAGCCTGTTGATCCATCCTTGCAAGTAAACGGGCCAGCATGTCAATCATCCCGTCAAACTTCCTTTTCATTCTGTCTTCTCTATCATCCGTCGGCTGTCTGTTGCCATCTGCCATCTCTGCAACTGCTTTACCTCTGTCAACTATTTGCCCTGTTTCTCTGAGAGCCTCGAAAAAGGTGTCTGCTTCTGGTGTATTTGGAAACTGATATGGCGGTTGTCCCACCTGACTTATGGTGTAGTATCGGTGGGCTCTACCACTCATCTGTAACTGAACTCAACTGGACCACACGTTGGCAGAATCATGGCTCTGATACCACTGTAATATACCGGCCAATTTTTTCATTTTGTTACACAGCTAAATTCAACCATTAGCATTAGTGAAAACATAAACCAGTTGAATGTAACCCTCTCCTCTGATCAACCCAGATTCCAGTACAAGCAAGGTTGAGAGCATACGCGAAAGGGGATCGTTAGCCAACAAAAACTTGCTGAAAGTAACTGAAAGGAAGCAATCACTCAACCACTTTTTCAGTGGGAGGACTGGAATTGAAAGTACAGTACTGAAATAAAGTGCAACTCGACCACTTATTCAACGGGAGCATTTTGACGGCTTAGCCGATCAACAAATGATGAAATGCATTACAATAAAGGTAAATAGGCGGCAAGCCGACCTCTTCCACTTGTTCAGTGGGAAAGCAGTGATTAATTAAACTATGGACTGAAGGAGTACCAGTCCCTTCCACAATCGTAGGAAATAGCCAAAGCTCTGAATACTGGTAGTACTACTGCTCAGCTTACAATTTGATAGAAGTTCATGTCATTCGGATAAGTGCTAAAAGCTGTAATAAAATCTGAAGACTTGTCTATACCTATCTGGACCTCACATAACGCAAACCCAACTCTTAACCCCCATTATGCAAATCTGGTTATGTCGGACCTGCACTAAAATTGCAAAATCAGCAACATAGAGATTCATTCATCTGCTAATAACTCACTCAATACTTGCCCGAATCCCATGAAACAAAGTGCAAACATGATTAATGTAAAAGGTGCCCAAGATAGACTCCATAAACCAAACCAAAACACAACACATTAATTTGCACGCATCCCAATGCTCTCCAAGATGGTACGACCCTCAAGAAGGGTTGATTTTGCCATAATAAAATAAACACTCAACAATAAAACCTGTAATTTGGTGGAAGGGGTCGCTTCAACCAACCAAGCATAAGCCTCAAACACCCATAAGCAAATAAAAATCACTCAACTACTTATCATTGAAAACCCAGTTCAGCCACAGCTAAAACAACAACTGTGAAATAGACTGGAAATACAAAACTCTAACTTAGAAAGCAAGATAACTCTAAATAAACGAACTCTTAACTAGTTGCTATCTTTCAAGCAAGAAGCTAAGCCGGCTAGGAGGTATGCATTCCTCAAAGCAAGTCCATTACCATTCCGGCAACATAACTTTGCATAAAATTCAAGATGACCACCATGAAGATGAGCACTCCCTTATATAACATTTGAAGAACATCTTAGAAGCTTCCAGAAGGTGCGCTCCACTCAAGGGTTGCCCTAATTCCCTGTTTGACCATTGACCCAAGAAGTGGCGTCCCTTTTCCCAAGGTAATTCCACGTTTTTCACTTTTTCACAAGCTTCCTCAAAAAGGCGTACCTTTTTCCTCAAGTTGTCAATTATTTAAAAGGTACATATTTGAGTTAACCTTTTTAGGATGAGGCGCTTACCCATACAAATCCCCCTTTTGATAAATAACTTAAGTTGTAAAGTTAGGCCAAGGGGTTATAATTAAAATAAAACATTATTTTAATTAGAACTTATCCCTCCAAAAACTGCATCCAGGCGCTAATTATGACATAGCCAACTGAACCAACTGAAGAGGTAAGCCAAGAACACTGAAGCCAACAAGACCACTGCCAAAAATAGAATTTACTAAAAATAGTAAATTCCGAAAGTAACTCAGATCATCATGCCAAATATACCATCACGAAGCTCTCTGAAAACCCAGAAAGGAGCTGCCAACCAAACACCAAGATTCCAGAAACACACTCCAACCACAGCTGAAACGTCCTCCTAGAATATAGGGAACCCTAATTCTGCTTTCGAATAGTCTACGGGTCACCAGGATAGACTACCGGCCAACTGTCGGATCACTGTTGAGGAGGGGACATTACATTGACTCACAAACATTTGCTTCAAGGAAGTCAATAAACCAGTGATACTTTGCAACGTTAGAAAATTAGTTGCAAGCCTTGTAGCACCCGATCACACAAGCTCTTTCCCCTTGGTGTGATCTCTCATCAACTGAAGAACCCATGGGTGATTATATATATATTTTGTTATGTCTCTTGCTTGTTCTACAATTGGTTTCACCCAATCAATTTTGCCTATATCCTCCAAAAGAAGGTCAAAGCAATGGGCTGCACAAGGAATCCACAAAACTGTTGGATGCCTCTCTTTAAGCAATCTACCAGCTGCCACATATGCCGCTACATTGTCAGTAACAATTTGGACAACATTTTTTATGCCCACCTCTAAAACAACCTGCTCCAACATCATGCTCAAATTTTCTGCATTCTTTATTATGTTGAAGGCATCAATTGACTTTAGAAAAACCATCACACCATTGGAAGCCACTATAAAATTGATAAGTGTGCGGTTTCTTCCATCTGTCCAGCCATCTGAAAGAATTGAGCATCCAAACTTTTCCCATTTCTTATTTTCTACTTCCACAATTCCTTTTGCATCTACAATAGCATCTTCAAGTAACTTGCCACTTAGATCTCTTGGAGTAGGGGCCTTGTACCCTTTGCCTGCAACTGTCAATGCTGTCACCAAACACTCCCAATATGGACTCCTTGCCACATTGAAGGGAAGGTTGTTATAAAACCAAAAACTTGCACAAGCCTTGTCTGCCTCTTTGTGCACCTCCTTATTCCACCCAGTTGCTTCCAATGAAGGTTGTGATCCTTGAATATTTCTCGGCACAAAAAATTGGAATTTGCTTGGAGTGGATGAAGTGGATGGGGTATTGCGACCAGCACGTAAACGTGGACCACGACTAGAGCCCACAATGGCTTCAGTTTGCATTTGCACCTCAGAATCTTCAACCAAATTAGGAGCAATGGCTGCTTGCACAGCTGCTTTTACTTTTTCCCTCTCCAACTTTTTTTCATCAAGTGCTGCAAGAACAACTATCATCTCTCGTTTCACCTCTAAAGTGGCTTTTTCACATGCCTTTGAATCACGACAAGGAACACCAGCAAGATGGTATTTGAGGTGATTGATGCCTCCACTAATCCTCTTCTTGCAATGAGTACAAATAACACTGTCTGGTACTGGCCCGTAATAACCATGTTTCCAAGTAGGATCACGGCTACCAGGTGGTCTCCTTTCAATGAAACTTGTGCCAACTGAGTCTAAAGCAGATGCAAAGGTGGAGCCGGATGCCATTGTGATTAAATAGTAACCTACAATATTAGAAGTTGAACAATAACTATATTAAAAGTTGTAAGTTGTAACAAATCTAGTACAAAGGAACAATCAGCTAATTGTTTAACTTTATTCAATGACAATCATTATCTAATTTCAGTTTTTTCATTCTTATATTTGTATTTTTTGTTGGATGCACATTGATTTAATTTACTTGTATGCAAATTGGCATTGCAGCCCTAACTCCTAACTCCTAACCCTATTAACTGTTGCAAATTTGCAGGTGGGAGCAGCAGATTATCATTACGTAGCAATTGCTCAAAATTATACTGTATTTAATAATTTATTACAGATATTCCACTATAAAAGTACTTTGAGACTTTCAATCATAGTTCGCAGATGGACAAGTAATCTATGTGGATGAACAAAATGTTGTATGTGTGGATATATGTGTGTGTGTAGGTATATGCATGCAAGTTTGCAACATGTGTGTGTAACTTATAAGTTGTAAGTATGATGTTTGTGTGTGTAGGTATGTATGTATGCAGAGTCAAGATTTCACTGTGCACACATACATATCTATACACATGTCACATACACATGATGGTAGGTTTGCATGCATATACACACTCAAACATATCTATACACACAGTGCACAGTGATAATGACAAATGATTATGAACAATTAAAATGTTTCAAACTAAACTTTCATACATATGCCTTATGAGGTCTGTTTAACTTTACATACAATGTGATAATGTGCATAGTGCAACCGCATACATATGTGATAAGTGATATGAGTAAACATTCTCAAATTTCAACTTTTAAAATGTTGATGAAATATGATGATATGAGCTCTGTTTTTGCTTATTAAACCATCGTTTCAGGCTTTCAACACTCCTTTGTTTCAAACTTTCATCATTCATGGCCATGCATAGAAATTTTGTAACAAAGTTTGAAACAAAGTAGTGCTGAATCATGAAAGTTTGAAACAAAGTAGCGCTGAAAGGAGGGTTTAATAGGCTAAACTAGAAGTCTATTAAGTTATGAACTTTCATTGTTACTTTGAGTTTAAATCATCACATTCACAGCCCAACTATAGTTTTCAATTTCATATGTGATTTTCATGGCTTCATTATAAACGAAATTCATATAGAAACATTATTTTTTGCAGAGTATGTACATTGTAAAGTCACAAATAAATAATAAAATCCCATCTTAACAAGCCAATTTATATACATTATTAATAATAAATATATTACTATCTAATATTGTATAATATATTTTCTTTTATTCATAATAATATAATATATTATAGAATCATTCAATCATAGATAGTAAACTGTAAAAGTAAAACTATAAATTTATTATTAATAATGTATATAAATAAATAATAATATGAGATTTTATTATTTATTTATATACATTATTAATAATAAATATATTACAGCTTACTCTCTATAATATATATTGTGAATAAAAAATACATATTATAGAGAGTAAACTGTATTATATTTATTATTAATAATATATATAAATAAAATTATAATACTATATTATAGTTTATAACTTTCATACATTATGATTCTATTAAAATTTTAAACATAAATCGAACGAACTGGAAGACACGACTCAGAGCCGGCGGAAGCCATAGACGCAACAAGTTTTGAAGTTTGAACACAACAAATAGAAGTTCCAAAGCAGCTATGAATTGTAATAAATAAGCCATGAAAACCAGAGATGAAGTTAAAAATAGATTAGAACCCTAAGCTGTAGCTGATGCTGTAAATCGTGATGCCAAAACTCCAAGTTTGCGCTGAAATCAAAGCCTCGATCGCGCCAAAAATCGATGGGAAAAACGCAGGTGTGCAAAAAGATGGAAAGTCGAAGGGTTTAGTAGGTATTTTCGCTGAAAAAACACGTGAAAAAACGCAAAAATCCGCGTGAAAACGTCATAAAAAAACGAGCCACATTTATTGGCGACCTAATGGCGAGTAATCGTCATTTTCTGCCCGCGATTACTCTGCAAAAATCGGCGATTAAATTCACTGTAGCAAATGGCGAGAAAGTCAACTTTTACTCGTTTTCAAAATTTTTTGGCGATTAATTGCCCCACTCGCCGATTAACCTGTGATTTTGTAATCTATGCTTAAGAGGATGATAGGAGCTATCACATTCTTCGATTATTTGAGCTCCTACAGGGTGGCCCAACTCCACAGTAGTGACCACATTATTCTCCGAGATAGCCTCATCTCGGTCACATTCTACCCTAGGAACAACCACATGGAGTGTGCGAGAACCAGACTTATTTGTAGATATCTTCGAGAACTTTCTGGCCCTCTTCTTTTCTGGTGGTCCACCAATTCTACTGAGGAGCTCCTCCATCTTGATGGTCGGGTCAGTATCCTCTATAGGATCTCTTCTCATTCTTTCCTTGAGCCAATTTGGCACTGCCTATTGTGGGTCACAAATAATAAGCCGTTGCTCCTCTCTCTCTTCCTCTCCATGCACCTCTTCTTTAACAACATTCTGTTGAGGTTCATTTGTTTTCATCTGCTGAGCATTCTCTCTTGAACCTTGAGCCTCCTACCCTGCAGTAGTTTCCTCTTCCAAAGCCATCTCAATCAACTGTTGGAAGTGGGTGTTCATCTCTGTCTCCACTTCTTCTCCTTGCTAATTTTCCTTCCTAGGAGCGTTGACACTTTGACTATCTGGCTCTCTAAGAGGTGGTTGGTTGACCTCCTGAGACTCTTGCTCCTCATTCAATATGCTTCTTTGGTTTGCAAATAATGAGACCTCCTGCACGCTCAAAGAGCGAGTTTGTGATGGCGTGGATGATGCTTCCTCCATCCTGTGAGGCACCTGCTAAACCCACACTTCTCTCTGCGGTTTTGAAGCTTGGGCGACTTGTTTCCTTTTTCTAGTTGTTGGCAGCCTTTGGTCACCCATCAAATTGTAACTGAGGAGGACTGATATGCTTTTAAGTCTATTCACATGCCTCTATACCCAATTTCTAGTGAATGTCAGAACCGGTATGCATAATGTATCTAAGTCTGTAATTTCGGGTTCTAACCAATCAAGTAGTGTGACCGTTGTGTTTCTTACTGTTTCATAATCTAGCTGCATAACATTTACGTCCTCACTTACTTGATCCAAAACTGGAACAATTTCACATTCTCTGATTATCTTCAAGGGTATTTTAGAAAAATTTCTTCTTCTAACCTCAACATCATCCATCGCATTAGCCCAGAAGTCCTCAATGTGTGCCTTGTGCCTATATTCCACACCTTGCACTATTCTGATATTGTTATAAGGATCAAAATCCTGCCTGCCAGTGTGGTATGAGAGGTGGAAAAACTGCAGCTCATCTTCAACTTCCTTGGCTGCCTGTAAGGAGGGACAAACTTCATCTGAATTTCCTATGGTGATTGGAAAGTCCAATCCTCCTTTCTTCTTCTTTTTCTGAATTCTATCATAGGCAATGAGCTACCTAGATACCTCTAACATCACCATTTTATCTGTGGGGTATCTTGGTAATCTATAAGGATATGATGTAAACCCTTATAGCCTGATATAAGTGAACTTTGGAAATTGGATAAACCAATATCCATACTCCTTGATCAACTTTAGAGCCTCTTTTGATATGCTTTGTTGAGTCCTTCACTGAAGGGTCTTGGCTATGTGCATTGCGAAGGCATTGTTCACTCTTCTGTAGCTAGAGGTGTTGCTCAGGTGCAATTGTGGGCAAGCCTCGTAAATTTTGAACTGCTCGGCACCACACCCAATCGGCTCCTTATAAGTTATTCCCCCATTTTTAGTCATTTGAGCCAACATGTAAATCACATAGCTCATGTAAAAATATTTAGTTCTCCTTAGATTTCTGAATTGTTCATCCAGATTATCACTTATCATTCTTGCCCAATCCACATAGTCCTTTCCTTCCAGGACAATCCTGATGTAGTAGAACATCCACGACTCGAAGATGTACGATTGAGGACTCCCACTCACTCGGTTGAGCATCATTATCAGATCACAATATTCCTGCTTCACATCATCTGAAATGATTTGCTTGGGAAGCTTGGTGCAAGGAGGCCTGGGCTTTTGCATCCAAACATAATTTATCATTCTAGTGCATCTCTCAAAGGTAGAAGCATATGTATTTTCAGCCCTTTGCCTTGTTTTGTATACCATCTCATTGAAAGTAGGGATTCCAAACGCCTCTTCGATGGCATCGGGTGTGAGATTGGCAAACAGTTTGCCATCAGGGGAAACAATAGTCCTTTGCTCCGGCCTGTAGCAGTTGGCACATTCCATGATTAACTCTGGACACTCGATAGCTGGTGGAAAACTAGCAACTGTGTAAAGTCCACTCTTCATAAATTGATGTGCTATGACTGATGGAGGATAGCCACCTATGCCATACATCCGTCCTCTGAGTGCTCCAAGATTGTACAAACCGAGATTCATATCATTCAGCTCTCCTAACTTCAATGTAAACTTGGATTCCGAAAGAAATGTTTTGCTTAACTTCTTAATCACCGCTTGCCTGGATATGTTGGCCCTATTTGACTCAGCATTTGCAGCCTTGCCTGCAACTTTGTTGGCCTTTGCAGTTGCTCCTCTGCCAGCTTCAGCCATCTTGCAAAACAAAAGATAGGCATTAAAATTTAAACTTAGAAAATAAATGACCTTGGGGTAGCCAAAATGTGGAGCAAATTCCGAAAATAAGGAGCCTCAACATTAAAAAAATTCGAACTCCAAACCTCAACACTTTTCCAACAATATGAATAAGCCTTCCAACACTTAGAAAAAAATTTCACCCCAACACCTAGCTTGCTGATTTAACTTGCTCACTTCAGCAGCCTCACCTCAACGTTTTTCTTCTCAAAAGTAGAGTCACAACTTCGCACTTGCAAATGGTGAGAAGAAATGAAAATTTCGTGGCTTAAATAATTGTGCCAAAGAATATTGCTAATTCATGAGAGTTTATTTTAGCAAATTCATTAAATCTCCACGCCCACTACTTGGTAATTTCCAATTTTGGAGAGGTGATGGGCGAGTTGTCACCAAAGCGGGTCTCGTTTGTCATAAACCTTGCCTTTGTCAAACATTCTTTGCCATGCAAAATTTCGAATTACCCCCTTTAACTTCTCGTAACACTTTGTTATCTCAAAAATCCATGGGGAAATTATTTAACTTATTTAATATTCCCACCTTTAGCATTTAAAAATTTCTCATGCCTTAGCCAAACTTTAAAATTTGACCCCTTACATGTCGAACTTGGATGCATTCTTACTTACTTTGAACACATTTTATCTACCTCTGAACGTGTTTTGACTACTTCATGTTGGGCGCATTTGAGCTATCATGCCTTGGCATGGGCGGATTTGGCCCCTTGGAGTTTGAGAGCAATTTCACTTTGTGCTAGGCGCATTTTTACCTTGCCTTAGAACATCTTAACGTCTCGTAACTTGGGCAAATATTAACTTGTAGCTTTATCTATCATGACTTAGGCATACTTTAATCCAAATGTTAGGCGCACTGCATGCCTTATGTTAGGCGCATTCTTTACCTCCTGCCTTGACTCCTTCATCTTGGGCGCACTTGAGGGGTCTTACTTCATGTTTTGTGCCTTAGACAATTTTCAACCACTTATTCATCTCTGGGCGCATTAAAGGGGGTGTGCTTCATGTTTTCGTGCCTTAGACAACTTTCCACACCTCATTCTTACCTTGGGCGCATTTGAGCTCCTTGCATCTTGTTTCAACGCCTTAGAAAATATTCCACACCCCATTCCCCTTTGGGCACATTTGAAGGGGTCTTCTTCAAATTTTCAATGCCTTGGAAACTTTTCTCACCTCAACTTTACGTTGGGCGCATTTGGGCTTGTGTTGCTTCAAATTACATGCCTTGGAAAATTTTGACACATCTTCCTCTTTGGGCGCATTTCACCTAGTTGCAGCTTGTTTCATGCCTTAGAAATTTTTCCCTCCATCTCATTCCACTTGGGCGCATTTGAGGGGGTCTTCTTTGAATCTTCAATGCCTTAGACAAATTTTGACCCATCTTCCTTCTTTTTAACCTTAGGTGCACTTGAGGGGGTCTTCTTCAAATTTCCAATGCCTTAGAAAATATTAGACCCCATTTGATCCCCTTGGGCGCATCTTCATGTGGAAGCTCAAATTTTCTCAACTTAGTCATTTTTCGTGAAGAATTTCACCCCAGACATAGCCTAAGTGTATTTTCGTGTATAAAGGGAATTTTGAACACTTAAGTCAATTTTGCCCGACCTGCCCTTGCTTTCCATTTTTAGCAACTTCTGAGGTTCTTGTGATTTTCAGACATCTGCAACTTCTCAAGAATTGATACTCGTTCAATGTGGTCCTCATGACTTGATTGACTTGCTCACACTCACTTACTGCGCTCACTTGCTATTTTAGGCCTTGTTCTGGAAGCGACTTACTAAAAATAGTAAGTGTGTATAATGGAAAGCATCTCTTTGTCATAGATGGAATAACATCGTTCTCCACCTCTCAACTTCTTGCTCTCATAAGCTATTGGGTGTCTGTCTTGCATTAGAACAACACCTACCCCTTCACCCAAGGCATCACATTGTAGCTCAAATGGTTTAGAGAAGTTAGGAATAGCCAGCATGGGACATTTGCTCATCAATTTCTTGAGGTTATCAAATGATTGCTACGCTGATTCAAACCAAACAAAAGCTCCCTTCTTGGTCAAATCTGTAAGAGGGGTTGCTAACTATGAAAAACCCTTGAAAAACCTCTTGTAGAAACCACATAGACCAAAGAAGCCCTTCAATTGTGTAAGATTTGTGGGTGGGGGCCAATCAAGGATTGCCTTTTTTTTTTTTTGGATCAATGCTCACTCCCTTAGAGCTGATTATGTGACCAAGATACAACAATATTGTTAACCCAAATTCACATTTGCTCTCCTTGGCATACAAAGACTCTGCCTCATCTAGATGTTGCAAGTGTTCATCCCAAGTCCTACTAAAACTTAGGATGTCATCAAAGAATATTAACACCAACTTATGGAGCTGCCTATGAAAAGCTCGACTCATATAGGATTGAAAAGTAGCAGGAGCGTTAGTCAAGCCAAAAGGTATAACTAGGGACTCAAAATGTCCAAAATGGCATTTGAAAGCTGTTTTCTCTATATCCTCCTCTCTAACCCATATTTGATGCTAACTAGATCTCAAGTCTATCTTAGAAAAACATATAGCTCCATGTAAATCATCAATGAGCTCATCTATCCGAGGAATGGGGTACCTGTTTTTGATGGTTTTTTATTTAGAACCCTATAGTTAATATACATACTCATGGTACCCTCCTTTTTGACCAAAACCACTAAAGAAGCAAATGGACTCTTGCTTGGCCTAATATGCCCCCATCTCCAACAACTCCTTAATAGATTTTTCAATCTCATCCTTGTGCTGCTTTGGATGTCTATAAGGAGTAGTGATAATTGGTTTGGCACCCTCCTCCAACTCAATTACATGCTCAATATGCCTTTATCAAGGGGCCTCCCTGGAGGTATTCTATTGAATACTTTGCTTCGCTTAGTTAGCAAAGCCTAAATATCTGAATGATAACTTCTCTTCTCCTCTGTAAGCGTGGGCATAATCACACATTCCGCTGCCCATTCAACCTGATTTTGTCTCATTAACCTCTTCATGCATTGAAAGACAACCCAAGGTCCACCACTTGACATTCCCCTTACGACCACATTTTTTATTTTTTATTTAAGTTTCAGCTCCATGGTCTGAAAATTAAGAGTGATCTCACCTAAATATCACAAACATTGTATACCCAACATTGCATCCATGTCACCAATGTTAACTACATAAAACTCATCCTTGACTTCATAGTTGCCAAATTGAAGACACATTTGGGGAATCATCCTAGTGAATGTAATAGTGAATCCATTTGCTACCACTACATTGAACCCATCCACATTCTCTATCTTAAGTCCTCTTTGTGCCACAACTCCCTCATCAATAAAATTGTGTAGCACCTATGTCAATTAAAGCCACAACACATTGCCCACTAAGGACTCCACGAACTCTAAAAGACTCATTCTTTTGAGAGTTGGAAAGTTGTGCAAGTGTGCCTCAATCTTCCTTCTCTTCTAACTCTTCTATTGAGTTCTCTTCCTCTTTTCCATTGAATCAGTTTGTTGGTTTGAATTTTCTGTCACTGATTCATCCACTAAATAGCATTCTATTTGATGCACTTTTCCCTTCACTGCACACTTATGACCTAGGGCCCATGGCTCCTTACAAGTGAAACATAGTTTCTTTCTCCTAAGGCCATTCGAGGCCTCGTCATCGAGTATAGATGATGTCTTTTTGGTCTAAATCACATCCTTATGAAAATGTTTTTATCTTGTTTGCTTTGAAAAGTTCTTGATTGAAATTTGTTTCTAGGGGCAGCCAACTCCATGCTTCTTCCCTTCTTCGTTGCCTCCTACAGTGTAAGGTGGGTCAAATGCCTTAACCCAACCTCTAATGGACTCCATTAATCCCTCACTAAAAGGAACTACAAACCTCCTCTTTGTGATGTTAGGAACCATAACGGAAAAGTCTTTGAAACTTTGAGATGTAGGTGTAAAGGGAGCCATACTGTTTCAGTTGAGCAAGCTCTCTGAAATGCAACTTGGGGTCCTTATCAAACCTCTCAATGAGTTTGTTAGTGAACTCATTGTATGTGGTGATCAGGTTGTGGCCTAATGTAACTAGACTGTGGTAGCACCACTCATGTGTAGTCCCATCCAAATGCAATGTGGCAAACTTAACTGTATCATCCTTTGCCATAGACTTAAGAGCCAAATAATTATCCAACTTTTGAACCCATGCCCTAGCTGTGCATTTTTCGCTGCCATCAAAGTGAGCTAATGTGACCTTACCCAAAGCCTGCTGAAAATCTATCTGCACTGCTGGTCCCATCCAACTCTTATCTCATCTACTAGAGGAGTTTGAACCTCTAGAACAATATGTGCTTCCTCTCTACATATAAAGGTAGGATGAAGTGGCCTTGTTACTGATCAGTCTTACAAGAC
>CM021105.1:667734507-667796487 GCA_007115665.2 Sequoiadendron giganteum | reverse complement strand
ATATCCAAGGAGGCGACAACACCTGTCCAAGGAGGAGATTGAAACAATGCACTATTTAAAAACAAGACTTTGAATAACTCAAATAATTAGATCAATCAAGCTTGCACCATCTGATTTATTCTTTAAGATTCTTCAAAGAATTACAAAGGTAGGGACAGCAAAGGCACGAAATCATGCACAATTGCGATCAACCAACGAACTCTCATCCAAGAGTGAACAGATATAAACAAGCGAACTCTGGCAACAGTGGCGCAGCAATTTTGCTAGCAAATAAAGGTTAAACAAAATAAAGAACCTAAGGCTCTTATTTATAGGAACTCAAAGGAGTAGGCAACCCTAAAATCTCCTTGAGTTAACAAACAGTTCTTGCCAATCAGCAAGATATTATTCTATGTCTAAATGTAGGTGAGCAAACAGTTAACTGGAAATCTACTGCAGTTAACTGAAACTAAACAAAAGTCAAACTGGAAGTCTACCTCAGTTGACCGACACCTAACTAAAAGTGAACTTATGTTACAAATGTGTCTCCAAATAGACATCCACCTTTTGAGGAAATCTGAGATCCACAAATCGTGGGAGTCAAATAGACATCCTAGATTAGTGGGATCTGACATGCATGATCTGTGGAGATCTGGAGTCAACTTTGGAAAGGGGCATCAAGTTGACTTCAGTCATCATTAATGCTATTTGGAGGGTAGGACGTCCTCCCTTGGTGCTTTACACCTCTTCACCACTGGTCAACAAAGTCTCTATCCAGTCATTGACCTCTTCGACCTCCGGGCAATTAATGCTCTTCAAGATGACCATGTGGCGTCTAAGCATTTCTTCACCCGTCGTAAGCTGCTGATGATAGGTTATGCATTGGGCAGCTGCTTCATCTAACTGGACAGACATGGCTGCAATTTTGGCTAATTTGCAGCCATTGGGATCTTCAAGGAATGAAGATCGGATGACATCCTGGAATCGTGTCTACACGGTTTCAAGTTCCACATATTCTCCTCCTTCCCGTTGATATTCTAACTCAGGGAAGGATATTACCAACGTTCTTGCGAAGTTGATAATATTGGCGACGAAGCGTCTATAGTCAATCAGCTCCACAGAGTTGGCATCATAGGCTCTCACCTTGTATGCCACCTATTCTTTCCACTCAAAGAGATGGTGTTTATTTTCTGTGGTCGTAACTGATTCATATGCTTGTTGCAAATCAACAACTGTCACCTCCTCTCTCGGCCTCTCTTGAGCTGCCTTTATATCTGACTTCTGGATTTCTGATCGAAGTCCATGTGCTCTGTCTCTCAGCTGATATGCTTCTGTCAACACACACCGCCCTTTGACAACAAACTCATCCACTTGGCGTCTCAAGTGTTTACCGTATGTAATCAACTGATGATGGTTCCTTTCAGCTGGGAGATCCAACAGTCCTTGAGGCAAAGCCGAGGAGTTTGGAGTGTCATGTATCAAACTAGAAATGTACAACTTTAGCTGACGGATTTCAGCCTTCAAGGCTGCTTTGTCTTGTCCATCTTTTGTCATCCTTTCTTTGACACTCGCCGAGGCATCCAAGAAGGTCTGCCTCCACCTGTCGAGTGGTCTTTCCAAAGTTCACCTTTGAAAGCGTGAAATCCTCAACCCTCACATTATGTATATCTTTGTCTTCAGGTGGGGCAGCAGTCTCTATGATGACCTCGTTCTCTGCATTCTTTTCTACATGTGTCTGCTTCTTCAACTTCTTTACCGGCATGTCTTGTGGGGCATGATGGAATTCAGAGAAGTCAAGCTGATATGAAGGCCTCTCCCTCTTTCTCCCAAGCGAGCTTTCCAGCCAGATAGAATCTCGGCTAGCATCGCTGGGAGGAGGAACATAGGTCCCCTGAATGCTAGAAGAACGAGACTGTGCCGTGGCAATGTCTCGTGGTGGCGAGTCCAAATCAATAGGACTTTGTGACCTCTGTGATGGTGGTGAAGATGGTGGCTCTGTTTCTATCACTGGCACCGCTTCTGCTACAACTTCTTCTACAATGGTTTCCGCCTCTACAGCGATTATTTCAATCACTGGTTCTTGTGTAGTTGCAGCGGTCTCAACTGTCTCAGGCAAATTGGTGGCTGTCTCCACCTGTACCTCTTGCCGGCTTGTGCTGGCAATTCCTTTTCTCCCCCATGTGCTTCCTGACATCCGCATTCCTTCTGGAGGAAAGCTCATCTTCTTCTGTCTGGGTTTCCTCCTAGACGTGGAAGGTAGTGTAGACTGAACCGCTGGCGGCTCTGATCGGGGAAGTACTACCTTCCTTGTCCTTTTACTGTCCAGGTAGAGTTGACTGTGTCGAACTACTCTACCCGTTCTTTCCTCAATAGACGTACTCTCTTTCGCGTACCAGTCTACCTTGCCGAGTGGTTGTGAATCTACTAGACCCGTGAAGAAGGAAGAAAGAATAACTTCTCCTTCGTCTTCAGATAAGCCCTCGATGTCTTCTGACATGAATTCTGCAATCTGCGAGAGCTTGAATCTGCTATGGTTCCTTCTTCTCACTTCGAACTCATCCTCGCAGTTGACCCAAAAATCTTCCATGAAAGGTTCATGTGATGATCTTTGCTCAAGGTGAGCTGCGAAGATGCCTCTGGGGTCATAGGATGGCCTCCTGTCGATGAGGTACTTGAGATTAAATCTCACTATTTCTTGGCTTATCAACCTTGCATCAGCTGCTGTTCTGCATCTGTAGAGTCCCATCTGAAGAGGAAAGTTCACTGCAGCCTTTTTCTTTACGCGAAGGTAAGAGTGAACATCGGCCAATTGCCTCAGGAATTCCATGAACACTACCCTATCTGAGGGGTAACGTGGCATCATGGCGGGGTGGCCATTATAGCCATACACGCGTATGTAGGTGAAAGTGGGGAATTGTATGAACCAATCCGCCCAGTCCACCATTGCTGCCTTAGCTGCTGGTGAAATACGCACGTGCATCTCATGGTCTAGCTCGTGCACGGTGTGCATAGTAAAAAGGTCATTTATTCTTTTGAAATGTCTTTCCGCTAGAGTGAACTCCAAGCGAGGAAAGTATTCTTGTACCTTTTGCACACCCAGGGTTCCCACAGTGTTTAATGTTCTGAAATCGCCTTGGAAGGCTATCAGGTAGACCAGGTATGAACACATGTGGAAACGGTGCTCTTCTAGAAATCCGGTGAATTGTTGGTGGAGTGTGTCACTGATCAGGGAGGCCCAGTCGTAACGTTCTTTTCTGCTGATTATCTTGCCAATAATGTAGAACATCCACGGCTGGAAGGATTTTCCCTCCTCTTGTCCAGTGACTCTGCTGAGTAGGGTGATTAGCACTCCGTACTCGTCTTTGAATTCTCCTCTACCAACTACTCTGGGCAAACTGTTCCTCTTTGTTTTCAGCCAATGTTCAGCCATTATAAGCGAACACTTGTCTTTTGAAACCTCGAATGCCTTTTCGCATTCTGTCACTGATATGACCTTCTTGGTAGGGCATGGTGGGATTGCAAAACAAGTCTCTATGTCTACTGGCTTCAAGCTGCAAATCACCCTCCCGTCAACTGACAGGATCTCTCTTGTAGTCGGGTTGTAATGCTTAATGCAAGCAATTACAAGCTCGATGCTTTGTAAGGTGATTGGAATAGATGCTGCTTGAAACAAACCGGATTCTTCGATGTTCTGCAATGTGATTTGATTCATGCCCTCCAAGTCTTCAGAACTGACCTCTGGATTTTTCTGCCATAAGTCTGTATCAGTCGTTTTCAGGTAATCATGGTATAAGACTGTTTTGGTCTTGTATTGTACCTGAGAGTACTGCATTCTGAAAACCTTGAATATTGACTGGGCACTTGACCCTGTTCTGACACTTTTCTGGAAATGCTAAAAATAGCCTCGCCGGGGGTAGTTTTTACGAAAAAATCTGAGACATGGGTTTTGTTAAGAATGATTTTCTAAACAGACCCAGATCGTCAGAAATTCGAAAAACGAGTTTTTCTTTGACATGCAAGAGCCCTTCGGTGGCAGAGGCAGCAAGGGCACCAGAAAGTGATTTTTCTCGAAAAAATCTAACACATGGGTTTTGTTCGTGCTTCAGAGCCAAACAAACCCAGTTTGTCCGTTTTTCAATATTATGACTTTTTCCGGAAACCCTAAAAAATAGGGGCAGCAGGGCTACTTTTTCTGAAAAAATCTACCATGTGGGTTTTGTTGAAAAAGCTGTGCTGATCATACCCAGTTGGTCAGATCTGTGAAAATCTGTCGTTTCCTGTGACATGCAAAGAAATATAGACAGAAGTAGAGGAAATAGACAGAAGATGGATTGGAAGTTATAAACTGCCACTTGTAATAATCTGTCTCTGGAAACAATCTTGGGAGAAGAATGCTTTTACTGCCAATTATCTTCAAAAATATTGAAGATCCGTTCAAAACCCCTGCCAGATCTTGAAAACTTGTTCTTGGGAGCTACTTGATGTTTTATCCTTCAACCTGCAAAAAAGAATAATGAGGAAAAGGGACGCCTAGCATGAATATAAAGCAATTAGGGTTAAGATCCACAAAGTATGGAAGATAACTCATCATTCAGTCCTGATTTGGAGTTCCAAAAGATGATTTCCACTGATTGTGGAGTGTTTTTCTCTTTTTTGGCTCCAAATTTGCTAACTCAAGTCAACATTTCTGTTTGACTTTCCTTTAGGCGTCCAACCTTGAGTTTGATCTTTTTTGCCTATTTTGCAAGCTGAAGTGCTCCTGTTTGATCTTCGATTCAGGTTGCTCAGTTGATCTCGAGCAGTATCTGACAGTTCTGTTGTTGAGGCAGGATCAATGTGATTAGATATGCCTGGGAGAGGTTAGCTCAGAAAACTGAGTTTAGGCCTCCAGAAAGAAGGGCGCCTTTTCTTGAAAGGGGCGCTTTTGACAATGCCTTAGTCAATTTTCACTGACTCGTTCTTCGTTTTGACCTTTTCAGACCCTCTTTGCTTTGATCTGACGTTCCCGATGTTTGATGAATCAGATGATTCTGCTTGATGATGTGTCGGGTAGCTGGTTCAGTCTTGTTCACGATGCCTGACTTTGCAGTGGCAGCTGGCAAGTTTTGGGCCTCCAAACTAAAGGGCGCCCCTGGCCAGCAGGGGCGCTTTTAGCTTTTGCCTAGTTTTATCTTGGTTGTGGACTGCCAGCCTTTGACCTTCTTCATCGGTCGATTGATTTGTCGGAAGTTCTTGCTGATAGTCTCGCTGGCGAGATAGGTCATAGCTGAGAAGGTCGTCTTGGGAGGTAGTGAAGATTCCGGCTGAATCTGGACACCTTTAGGAAAGGGCGCCTTTCCTTGAGAGGGGCGCTTTTAGCCATGCCTTAGCCATTTTCTGGCTTATCTTTCCAGTTTTTCAAATTTGGCTTTTTCTGCTTGATCTCGTCTCGTGATCGTCTAGTGTGTCTTGTGGACTTGCTGTTAGATTGATCACGTGGCCGGGAGGAAGCTGGAAAGATATCATGTATAAAGCTACAGCTCTTGGATTCATCTAATGTCTGCAACTGAGGGGCGCCCCTGGCCAGCAAGGGCGCTTTTACCTTGAAACTTTCAGATTTGGCACTTCTGTCGTCAATGGATCCTCCATACTTCGCTGACGGTCGGTCAATGATTGCTGAATCAGATAATCTTGCTGATTGTTTCGTTGTCGAGCTAGTATGAAAGTGAAGAGGACGACTGTTTTGACACTGCCAGATGTTTTGATTTGCCCTCTGAGGTTCAAGGTTGCCTTTCTTCAAGAGGGGCGCTTTTAGCCACTGTAGACTGTGTTTTGCCTTGGTAGACAAAACGTGCACCTTCCAGACTTAGCCAAATTTTGGCCTTTTTCGTTTTGAGAATCTCCTTCGTTGAACGTCATCATTTTTATCTTTTTCCGCCATGGTTTCTTCGTTGAAGCTTTTGAGGTTTAGCTTTCAGCACCTGGTACTAGCCAATCTGCCATTAATGGCTGCGGAGCTCCTAACTTTGTTCCTGAAAAATAGAAATAGACCCACCAGAGTAAAACATATTTTTTGATAATTCTGACTTGATCAGTGTGATCGTGAAGGCAATTAAGCCTATCAGAATTATTTTCAATCATTTCCGGGAAGGTCCTATTTTTTAGGGTTTCCATAAAAATAGGGGTGTAAAACCCTAATTTTCGTTTTTTCAAAATTTTAACCATAGGTTCCTTGACAGAAACCCACAAGGATTTCATATTTGGTTTGACCTAAAACATACTTTAGATGGCATTTTTACGTTGTTTAGCTCAATTTAAGCAGAATGCCAAAAATTTCATTTTGGGTACAACAATAATGTATATAAATAAATAATAATATGAGATTTTATTATTTATTTATATACATTATTAATAATAGATATATTACAGCTTACTCTCTATAATATATATTGTGAATAAAAAATACATATTATAGAGAGTAAACTGTATTATATTTATTATTAATAATATATATAAATAAAATTATAATACTATATTATAGTTTATAACTTTCATACATTATGATTCTATTAAAATTTTAAACATAAATCGAACGAACTGGAAGACACGACTCAGAGCCGGCGGAAGCCATAGACGCAACAAGTTTTGAAGTTTGAACACAACAAATAGAAGTTCCAAAGCAGCTATGAATTGTAATAAATAAGCCATGAAAACCAGAGATGAAGTTAAAAATAGATTAGAACCCTAAGCTGTAGCTGATGCTGTAAATCGTGATGCCAAAACTCCAAGTTTGCGCTGAAATCAAAGCCTCGATCGCGCCAAAAATCGATGGGAAAAACGCAGGTGTGCAAAAAGATGGAAAGTCGAAGGGTTTAGTAGGTATTTTCGCTGAAAAAACACGTGAAAAAACGCAAAAATCCGCGTGAAAACGTCATAAAAAAACGAGCCACATTTATTGGCGACCTAATGGCGAGTAATCGTCATTTTCTGCCCGCGATTACTCTGCAAAAATCGGCGATTAAATTCACTGTAGCAAATGGCGAGAAAGTCAACTTTTACTCGTTTTCAAAATTTTTTGGCGATTAATTGCCCCACTCGCCGATTAACCTGTGATTTTGTAATCTATGCTTAAGAGGATGATAGGAGCTATCACATTCTTCGATTATTTGAGCTCCTACAGGGTGGCCCAACTCCACAGTAGTGACCACATTATTCTCCGAGATAGCCTCATCTCGGTCACATTCTACCCTAGGAACAACCACATGGAGTGTGCGAGAACCAGACTTATTTGTAGATATCTTCGAGAACTTTCTGGCCCTCTTCTTTTCTGGTGGTCCACCAATTCTACTGAGGAGCTCCTCCATCTTGATGGTCGGGTCAGTATCCTCTATAGGATCTCTTCTCATTCTTTCCTTGAGCCAATTTGGCACTGCCTATTGTGGGTCACAAATAATAAGCCGTTGCTCCTCTCTCTCTTCCTCTCCATGCACCTCTTCTTTAACAACATTCTGTTGAGGTTCATTTGTTTTCATCTGCTGAGCATTCTCTCTTGAACCTTGAGCCTCCTACCCTGCAGTAGTTTCCTCTTCCAAAGCCATCTCAATCAACTGTTGGAAGTGGGTGTTCATCTCTGTCTCCACTTCTTCTCCTTGCTAATTTTCCTTCCTAGGAGCGTTGACACTTTGACTATCTGGCTCTCTAAGAGGTGGTTGGTTGACCTCCTGAGACTCTTGCTCCTCATTCAATATGCTTCTTTGGTTTGCAAATAATGAGACCTCCTGCACGCTCAAAGAGCGAGTTTGTGATGGCGTGGATGATGCTTCCTCCATCCTGTGAGGCACCTGCTAAACCCACACTTCTCTCTGCGGTTTTGAAGCTTGGGCGACTTGTTTCCTTTTTCTAGTTGTTGGCAGCCTTTGGTCACCCATCAAATTGTAACTGAGGAGGACTGATATGCTTTTAAGTCTATTCACATGCCTCTATACCCAATTTCTAGTGAATGTCAGAACCGGTATGCATAATGTATCTAAGTCTGTAATTTCGGGTTCTAACCAATCAAGTAGTGTGACCGTTGTGTTTCTTACTGTTTCATAATCTAGCTGCATAACATTTACGTCCTCACTTACTTGATCCAAAACTGGAACAATTTCACATTCTCTGATTATCTTCAAGGGTATTTTAGAAAAATTTCTTCTTCTAACCTCAACATCATCCATCGCATTAGCCCAGAAGTCCTCAATGTGTGCCTTGTGCCTATATTCCACACCTTGCACTATTCTGATATTGTTATAAGGATCAAAATCCTGCCTGCCAGTGTGGTATGAGAGGTGGAAAAACTGCAGCTCATCTTCAACTTCCTTGGCTGCCTGTAAGGAGGGACAAACTTCATCTGAATTTCCTATGGTGATTGGAAAGTCCAATCCTCCTTTCTTCTTCTTTTTCTGAATTCTATCATAGGCAATGAGCTACCTAGATACCTCTAACATCACCATTTTATCTGTGGGGTATCTTGGTAATCTATAAGGATATGATGTAAACCCTTATAGCCTGATATAAGTGAACTTTGGAAATTGGATAAACCAATATCCATACTCCTTGATCAACTTTAGAGCCTCTTTTGATATGCTTTGTTGAGTCCTTCACTGAAGGGTCTTGGCTATGTGCATTGCGAAGGCATTGTTCACTCTTCTGTAGCTAGAGGTGTTGCTCAGGTGCAATTGTGGGCAAGCCTCGTAAATTTTGAACTGCTCGGCACCACACCCAATCGGCTCCTTATAAGTTATTCCCCCATTTTTAGTCATTTGAGCCAACATGTAAATCACATAGCTCATGTAAAAATATTTAGTTCTCCTTAGATTTCTGAATTGTTCATCCAGATTATCACTTATCATTCTTGCCCAATCCACATAGTCCTTTCCTTCCAGGACAATCCTGATGTAGTAGAACATCCACGAC
Organism: Sequoiadendron giganteum; assembly: GCA_007115665.2. NCBI lineage: Eukaryota > Viridiplantae > Streptophyta > Pinopsida > Cupressales > Cupressaceae > Sequoiadendron > Sequoiadendron giganteum. Next base: position 667,787,574 of record CM021105.1, on the reverse strand, counting down.
TCGAAGATGTACGATTGAGGACTCCCACTCACTCGGTTGAGCATCATTATCAGATCACAATATTCCTGCTTCACATCATCTGAAATGATTTGCTTGGGAAGCTTGGTGCAAGGAGGCCTGGGCTTTTGCATCCAAACATAATTTATCATTCTAGTGCATCTCTCAAAGGTAGAAGCATATGTATTTTCAGCCCTTTGCCTTGTTTTGTATACCATCTCATTGAAAGTAGGGATTCCAAACGCCTCTTCGATGGCATCGGGTGTGAGATTGGCAAACAGTTTGCCATCAGGGGAAACAATAGTCCTTTGCTCCGGCCTGTAGCAGTTGGCACATTCCATGATTAACTCTGGACACTCGATAGCTGGTGGAAAACTAGCAACTGTGTAAAGTCCACTCTTCATAAATTGATGTGCTATGACTGATGGAGGATAGCCACCTATGCCATACATCCGTCCTCTGAGTGCTCCAAGATTGTACAAACCGAGATTCATATCATTCAGCTCTCCTAACTTCAATGTAAACTTGGATTCCGAAAGAAATGTTTTGCTTAACTTCTTAATCACCGCTTGCCTGGATATGTTGGCCCTATTTGACTCAGCATTTGCAGCCTTGCCTGCAACTTTGTTGGCCTTTGCAGTTGCTCCTCTGCCAGCTTCAGCCATCTTGCAAAACAAAAGATAGGCATTAAAATTTAAACTTAGAAAATAAATGACCTTGGGGTAGCCAAAATGTGGAGCAAATTCCGAAAATAAGGAGCCTCAACATTAAAAAAATTCGAACTCCAAACCTCAACACTTTTCCAACAATATGAATAAGCCTTCCAACACTTAGAAAAAAATTTCACCCCAACACCTAGCTTGCTGATTTAACTTGCTCACTTCAGCAGCCTCACCTCAACGTTTTTCTTCTCAAAAGTAGAGTCACAACTTCGCACTTGCAAATGGTGAGAAGAAATGAAAATTTCGTGGCTTAAATAATTGTGCCAAAGAATATTGCTAATTCATGAGAGTTTATTTTAGCAAATTCATTAAATCTCCACGCCCACTACTTGGTAATTTCCAATTTTGGAGAGGTGATGGGCGAGTTGTCACCAAAGCGGGTCTCGTTTGTCATAAACCTTGCCTTTGTCAAACATTCTTTGCCATGCAAAATTTCGAATTACCCCCTTTAACTTCTCGTAACACTTTGTTATCTCAAAAATCCATGGGGAAATTATTTAACTTATTTAATATTCCCACCTTTAGCATTTAAAAATTTCTCATGCCTTAGCCAAACTTTAAAATTTGACCCCTTACATGTCGAACTTGGATGCATTCTTACTTACTTTGAACACATTTTATCTACCTCTGAACGTGTTTTGACTACTTCATGTTGGGCGCATTTGAGCTATCATGCCTTGGCATGGGCGGATTTGGCCCCTTGGAGTTTGAGAGCAATTTCACTTTGTGCTAGGCGCATTTTTACCTTGCCTTAGAACATCTTAACGTCTCGTAACTTGGGCAAATATTAACTTGTAGCTTTATCTATCATGACTTAGGCATACTTTAATCCAAATGTTAGGCGCACTGCATGCCTTATGTTAGGCGCATTCTTTACCTCCTGCCTTGACTCCTTCATCTTGGGCGCACTTGAGGGGTCTTACTTCATGTTTTGTGCCTTAGACAATTTTCAACCACTTATTCATCTCTGGGCGCATTAAAGGGGGTGTGCTTCATGTTTTCGTGCCTTAGACAACTTTCCACACCTCATTCTTACCTTGGGCGCATTTGAGCTCCTTGCATCTTGTTTCAACGCCTTAGAAAATATTCCACACCCCATTCCCCTTTGGGCACATTTGAAGGGGTCTTCTTCAAATTTTCAATGCCTTGGAAACTTTTCTCACCTCAACTTTACGTTGGGCGCATTTGGGCTTGTGTTGCTTCAAATTACATGCCTTGGAAAATTTTGACACATCTTCCTCTTTGGGCGCATTTCACCTAGTTGCAGCTTGTTTCATGCCTTAGAAATTTTTCCCTCCATCTCATTCCACTTGGGCGCATTTGAGGGGGTCTTCTTTGAATCTTCAATGCCTTAGACAAATTTTGACCCATCTTCCTTCTTTTTAACCTTAGGTGCACTTGAGGGGGTCTTCTTCAAATTTCCAATGCCTTAGAAAATATTAGACCCCATTTGATCCCCTTGGGCGCATCTTCATGTGGAAGCTCAAATTTTCTCAACTTAGTCATTTTTCGTGAAGAATTTCACCCCAGACATAGCCTAAGTGTATTTTCGTGTATAAAGGGAATTTTGAACACTTAAGTCAATTTTGCCCGACCTGCCCTTGCTTTCCATTTTTAGCAACTTCTGAGGTTCTTGTGATTTTCAGACATCTGCAACTTCTCAAGAATTGATACTCGTTCAATGTGGTCCTCATGACTTGATTGACTTGCTCACACTCACTTACTGCGCTCACTTGCTATTTTAGGCCTTGTTCTGGAAGCGACTTACTAAAAATAGTAAGTGTGTATAATGGAAAGCATCTCTTTGTCATAGATGGAATAACATCGTTCTCCACCTCTCAACTTCTTGCTCTCATAAGCTATTGGGTGTCTGTCTTGCATTAGAACAACACCTACCCCTTCACCCAAGGCATCACATTGTAGCTCAAATGGTTTAGAGAAGTTAGGAATAGCCAGCATGGGACATTTGCTCATCAATTTCTTGAGGTTATCAAATGATTGCTACGCTGATTCAAACCAAACAAAAGCTCCCTTCTTGGTCAAATCTGTAAGAGGGGTTGCTAACTATGAAAAACCCTTGAAAAACCTCTTGTAGAAACCACATAGACCAAAGAAGCCCTTCAATTGTGTAAGATTTGTGGGTGGGGGCCAATCAAGGATTGCCTTTTTTTTTTTTTGGATCAATGCTCACTCCCTTAGAGCTGATTATGTGACCAAGATACAACAATATTGTTAACCCAAATTCACATTTGCTCTCCTTGGCATACAAAGACTCTGCCTCATCTAGATGTTGCAAGTGTTCATCCCAAGTCCTACTAAAACTTAGGATGTCATCAAAGAATATTAACACCAACTTATGGAGCTGCCTATGAAAAGCTCGACTCATATAGGATTGAAAAGTAGCAGGAGCGTTAGTCAAGCCAAAAGGTATAACTAGGGACTCAAAATGTCCAAAATGGCATTTGAAAGCTGTTTTCTCTATATCCTCCTCTCTAACCCATATTTGATGCTAACTAGATCTCAAGTCTATCTTAGAAAAACATATAGCTCCATGTAAATCATCAATGAGCTCATCTATCCGAGGAATGGGGTACCTGTTTTTGATGGTTTTTTATTTAGAACCCTATAGTTAATATACATACTCATGGTACCCTCCTTTTTGACCAAAACCACTAAAGAAGCAAATGGACTCTTGCTTGGCCTAATATGCCCCCATCTCCAACAACTCCTTAATAGATTTTTCAATCTCATCCTTGTGCTGCTTTGGATGTCTATAAGGAGTAGTGATAATTGGTTTGGCACCCTCCTCCAACTCAATTACATGCTCAATATGCCTTTATCAAGGGGCCTCCCTGGAGGTATTCTATTGAATACTTTGCTTCGCTTAGTTAGCAAAGCCTAAATATCTGAATGATAACTTCTCTTCTCCTCTGTAAGCGTGGGCATAATCACACATTCCGCTGCCCATTCAACCTGATTTTGTCTCATTAACCTCTTCATGCATTGAAAGACAACCCAAGGTCCACCACTTGACATTCCCCTTACGACCACATTTTTTATTTTTTATTTAAGTTTCAGCTCCATGGTCTGAAAATTAAGAGTGATCTCACCTAAATATCACAAACATTGTATACCCAACATTGCATCCATGTCACCAATGTTAACTACATAAAACTCATCCTTGACTTCATAGTTGCCAAATTGAAGACACATTTGGGGAATCATCCTAGTGAATGTAATAGTGAATCCATTTGCTACCACTACATTGAACCCATCCACATTCTCTATCTTAAGTCCTCTTTGTGCCACAACTCCCTCATCAATAAAATTGTGTAGCACCTATGTCAATTAAAGCCACAACACATTGCCCACTAAGGACTCCACGAACTCTAAAAGACTCATTCTTTTGAGAGTTGGAAAGTTGTGCAAGTGTGCCTCAATCTTCCTTCTCTTCTAACTCTTCTATTGAGTTCTCTTCCTCTTTTCCATTGAATCAGTTTGTTGGTTTGAATTTTCTGTCACTGATTCATCCACTAAATAGCATTCTATTTGATGCACTTTTCCCTTCACTGCACACTTATGACCTAGGGCCCATGGCTCCTTACAAGTGAAACATAGTTTCTTTCTCCTAAGGCCATTCGAGGCCTCGTCATCGAGTATAGATGATGTCTTTTTGGTCTAAATCACATCCTTATGAAAATGTTTTTATCTTGTTTGCTTTGAAAAGTTCTTGATTGAAATTTGTTTCTAGGGGCAGCCAACTCCATGCTTCTTCCCTTCTTCGTTGCCTCCTACAGTGTAAGGTGGGTCAAATGCCTTAACCCAACCTCTAATGGACTCCATTAATCCCTCACTAAAAGGAACTACAAACCTCCTCTTTGTGATGTTAGGAACCATAACGGAAAAGTCTTTGAAACTTTGAGATGTAGGTGTAAAGGGAGCCATACTGTTTCAGTTGAGCAAGCTCTCTGAAATGCAACTTGGGGTCCTTATCAAACCTCTCAATGAGTTTGTTAGTGAACTCATTGTATGTGGTGATCAGGTTGTGGCCTAATGTAACTAGACTGTGGTAGCACCACTCATGTGTAGTCCCATCCAAATGCAATGTGGCAAACTTAACTGTATCATCCTTTGCCATAGACTTAAGAGCCAAATAATTATCCAACTTTTGAACCCATGCCCTAGCTGTGCATTTTTCGCTGCCATCAAAGTGAGCTAATGTGACCTTACCCAAAGCCTGCTGAAAATCTATCTGCACTGCTGGTCCCATCCAACTCTTATCTCATCTACTAGAGGAGTTTGAACCTCTAGAACAATATGTGCTTCCTCTCTACATATAAAGGTAGGATGAAGTGGCCTTGTTACTGATCAGTCTTACAAGACTCGAATTCGCCTCGGTCTCGACAAGCTGATTTTTTAATCGGACTCAGACTCGAAGCCCAAACCCGACAAATTGAAAAACCCAAGAAATTTAGAGATTTTTTAGGATTCAAGACTTGTTTCATGCACTCTTTAATAAATAAACCTTAAAGACACAATAACCTCATCAAATAGCAATTACTTTGATCCCATACACAAACATACATCGATCACATAATTATAAACACAAATTTTAGCTGAAGGAAATAACAAATTTAGATATATAAATATTGTCAAATGTATACAAAACTCATGGAATACGAAATCCATGGCATCAAAACAAATATCAAAACTAAAAATATAAGTCTATGGCTTAGAGGAGCTACTCATCCCAACATCACGACAAGTCATGCGCTAGTGTCTAAGATAGGTCCTAGATGATGATGTAGCCATGATATTTGCTTGAGTCTCAATGATTGGTGTGCATATTCAAGTGAGGAATTTATTATTAAAAAGAACAGTTAAGTAAAAAGATAAATGGTTATGTTCTAGTTTGACCTCAGCTAGCATACTAATAGATGGGATTGTTCTATGAGTTTCCTGTGTAGGGCATGATTGGTACATTTTTGCATTATGGAAATGGCATTCCTTGCCAACTATGACTTAGCTTGTATTCAACAATACAATGACTATAGCATGCCAACTTTGTCTATGGCCATCCCTACATACAAAACAAGTTGTCCAATGTACAAAACAAAATAATCCTTGATTGTGGCTTTGACTGTGAAAGATGCAGAGATTTGCAACAAGGAATATATATTTTGTAGGTTTTATGATCATGATTCATCATTGGCCTATTACATGCTAGAGTTATAGTTTGATGGGCGTTTGGGGGCAACACCCCCAATGGGGTCAAGGGGCAACACCCCTAGCAGGGGTCTAGGGGAAGTGCCCCTAGCACGGTCAAGGGGCAACATTGAAAGATAGTAATAATTAAAATCGCTGAGTTTGGGGGTCGAGACTTGCCTAGACCTAGTGAGTCTGGCGAGTCTAGCGAGTACTCGGCCCCCGAGTCTACCGGACTCATTTACCCCTACCCGGACTGCAACTCACCGAGTTTTGGCGATTTTTAGCGAGTTTCATAACTATGGTACTGATCCAAATACTGCTGCAGCAATATGCCCATTAGTGTTTTGTAGATGAAAAGAACTACCTTCACCATTCTATGTAAGTGGATAAAGTAACACCGTGATTTAAATTTCACAACATCTAGGACATCATACCTATCATTGCATCGAATTCTCTCTGCTCTAGTGTTTGGACTAACTGAACCAACTCGCCCTTTATCCCTTTCTGCCATATTCCCTGAACTACTTTCATTGTCAATGAGTGAATCCTCATGTATTCCAAGCCTTCTGGGACTTGTGGGGGCTGCCACTAAGTTTTCCTTAGTTCCCTATTGAAATATCTCTGCTCTCTTTCACTCATAGAGGGTACCACAACTTAGGAAAGTTTCAAAAACATAGGCTGGCAGGAAGAGTCAGCTCTAATACCAATGTAAAAACACCCTGTTGTACCCAAACCAAATTTTTTGCTTCAATAAGGCATTTTGCTTAAAATGGTCTAAACCTTGTAAAAATGATGTCAAAACATAGTTTTTGGGCAAATCAAGTATGGGCTTTGAGTTAGTGTCATGCCATGAAGATACTGGCAAAATTTGAAAAAATTGAAAATTAGGGTTTCTAGACCCCTGTTTTTAGGTCAAAAACCCTAAAAATTGAAACTTGTCAGAATTGGCTGAAATTTGTTTTGATTGGTTTATTTTGCTTCATGATCACAATGGTGAAGTCAGATTCAGTTAAAACTCAATTTAAGCCTGGTGGGTAGTTTTCGTTTTTTCAAGTGAGAAGTTAGGTTTTTTAAAGCTCATCAATGGCAGATGGCCAGGTGTTGAAAGCTAAGCTCAAAACGCTTCGGTGATGTTTCTATGGCGAGTTTTGTCCGAAAAGTTACTTCGTCTCGGAGGGGATTTTAGACGGAGTGAAGATGCTGTAAAAATGGCTAACTCTTGAGGCAAAAAGCGCACCTCTGAGCCAAGGGCGCCCTTGATTCTGGAGGTCAAGATCAACTTTTTCAAACATGTCACTTCCAGAGGGACTTCTCCAGAATCCTGCCAACTTTGTGATGAGCCTATCAGTCAATTTGTAGGACTTATCAAATGGTAGCAGCATTGGAGTGAAGGAACATGTAAAATGGAGGTTGAAGAGAAGATCACCAAGGCAAAAGTGCACCTATTAGCTAGGGGCTCCCTTGATTTTGGGGATCCAGATCAACTTTTTATGACTTGTCTCCTCCAAGATGTCTTCTCTGGAATCCTGTTTGCTTCGCGATGAGCTAGCCAGCCAGTCCAACGGATCTGTATATCATCTGAAATTGGAGATTGAATGCAAAACGAGGGAAATTAAAAATGACTACGTTTGGAGTGAAAAGCATGCCTCTCAGCCAGGGGCGCCCATCTTTTGGGAGCTCAAGATGAAGTTTTTTGATCAAGTGTCACCTAGGATGTATGTCTCAGACTTGATCTGGCTTTGCAATGCATCCGTCAAAGGGTGAATCTGAGTTGTTGAGCTGCCGTGGTCAGGAGTCAAACATAGGGTTTTAGGCATGGTCAAAATTGTTCAGAATGTCAAAAGCGACCCTGGAGGCCAGGGGCGCCCAAGGTTTTGGAGCCTTTAACTCATTCTTTTTGCTGATTTTAAATGCTCATCTTGTCCGTGTCAACTCCAGCTTTTCGTTGCATATCTCAGCCGAGTCAGAGGATGTCTCAGCAGCCTGCAGCCGGAGGTTTAGTGGATTTTAGCCAGTTTTTGAAATGGCTAAGTTTGGGTCAAAAAAGCGCCCTTGGAGGCCAGGGCCGCCCATGCTTTTGGGCTGTCAAATGATGTTTTTATGAGAAGTGCTCTCCAAGAGCTCTTACTCAGAATTTAGCTTGCTCCACAGTGAGCCAGTCAGCTAACCCTAAAGTTTTGCCGGACACCAGGAAACACGAAATGAGGTCAAAAATCGCAATGAAAATGATGGAAAATGCCTGAAAATTTTCTAAGTTTGAGGTCAAAAAGTGCCCCAGGAGGCCAAGGGCACCCTTCATTTTGAGGCCTCAGGTGGATGAATTAGGGTTTGTCACCTCAAGGAGTCTTTTTGTCAAATTTGATCCTGCTCTTCAACGAAACTGTTAGCTAGTCAATCCGACATGTCAGTCAATCAGAATCAATGGTCGAACGTGAGCTCTGGTGAGGTTTTCAAATTCAAGTTTTCAGAAAAATGGCTAAGTCTAGAAAGGATGCCTAAAGTCAAAGGTTAACTTTTGAACTCAAGAAAAGAAGTGTGCATGAGAAGAGGATTCAGTTAACTAAAATTAACCCTTTAGTTGACTGTTTTCAAGGTGGACTTCTTCTAAGCCTATTTTTGGCTTGTAACTGAGCGAGATCAGCTTGCATACACCAATTAACTAAACTATTGAAGGTGGCGCCCTATTTAGGGTATATTTTTCATTCAGTTAACTGTTTTGAGAGCCAATTAGAGGCCATGCATGTGTTTTGAAGGTTCAGTTAGAGTTCAAGCGCACTTTCCAAGGCTGTGCATACATTTATGATGCCTTTGAGAGTTAATTCTTATTTATTAGGCATATGGCGTCCATTATTTCTCATTCTAAGTTGATTCAACATGCCTTGAGCAATTTTTAATCTGAAGGTATAGGTGCCAAAATTTAGTGATCTTCATAGCTACAGATTCAAAATTTTCAAAGGAAGGATACTTCAAACTTTGTTTTCTATTTGCATGCAAGTTTCATCGAATCCATTTCAAGCATAGGCAAATTTCTACAGAAGAAGAGAGAAAACAAACAAATAAAAACTTCTATCTTTTGTCTTATTTTCCTCTATTCTCGTCTTAGTTATTCTTCGCATGTCAAAAAAAAAATCTTTAGAAACGCATCATCTGGGTTCGTATAGTTCAACATCAACGACAATACCCATGTCTTAAATTATTTTGTGAAAATTGCCCCGCTGCCTCTATTCTAGAGCACTATGCTTTTTTCCAGAGTTTTCTTTGCATGTGGCCCTAAAACACATTTTTTCCAAAATCTATCAATCTGGGTCATCTTAGAATTCAGTTCTACATAAAAACCATGTTCCAAATTTTCACGAAAAAAATTGTCCCCAATGCCCTTAACTGCCAGTTCAAATCTCAACTGAAAACCTTTTGCATGCGGGCCTAACACTCAATTTTTCAAAAAACAAAAGATCTAGGTTTGATTAGTTCTCCAGTGCCTACAATACCCATATGCCAGTTTTTCGAGTGGAAATTTTTTCTGGGAACCCCCTATGATCAGTAAAGCTCTCAATCAAAAAGCTTTGGCATGTCAAGGCAAAAGGTGTTTTTTCGAATTTCTAATGTTGTGGGTTTGCTTAGAATTATTTTCTCTACAAAACCCACGTCTCAAAATTTTTCATGAAAATTCTCCTTCGATTGGCTATTTTTAGCCTCATCGAGAGTAATTTTGGCTTTTCTGAAAAAGTTGTCAAAACATAGCCGTGTTTACAATCAACAAGTGATTTTTTCATAAGGCAGTTCACTCAAACTAGATTCAAGACCAAATTGGTCTTAATTCACATTTTTATAAGAGAAGCTGACACTGTTTTGCATCAAGTACATCTGGAGGGTTGGTACCGTTGGAATTCTACGTGTGCGGTGAGTTCATGTGCATTTCTCATAACCATAGTGTTTGTGGTCAAACTTTGCAGTTTTGTCATGCACCATTCTTCCATTGAGAGGAATCAAGAAAAACGTCAGAGGCGTCAAGTTGTAGAAGGAACAGAGATCATCACTCCATTTACGGAGCCACCAAAGTCACTCAGATCCCGTGCCATTATCTTCATGAAGATGGTGCGTATGTTGAGCTTGATGTTGTGCAGACTGAGTTTGAGAAGCTAGTTCGTGATAACTTAGATGGAGATCCTGAGGCGTCCAAGTTGGATAACTTCTCAGTGATGATTACCAGATTCAACAAGGCAATTGCAGAAGTTAGAGATAGTCATGCAGAGAAGGAGTTGAAAAAGCAATTCATCATTATGGATAGCGTCAGAGTGCCAAATGATGACACGATCGACAAATTCCTAGACGAGGTGATAAATAGAGAAGGCTTGTAGAAGACAACCAGTTGGTCCTGTAGTTATTTATGAGGATGGGTCAGAAGCAACAGTTAACTCAACTTCAGTTCTTGAGTTTTCCATGTTGACATCAGGCATGCCTATCTCATTCTTGGAGATATCTTTGTAGGAGGATGGACTCTTAGTTAGTGTTAGCTAACTGAGTTAGTTATCAGTTAGCTTTTCTTTCAATAAGGATGTGCATGTTGCACATTGTCCAGTTAGCATTGTTTGTATCGGTTAATTGATGGTAGCTTGCTAGTTAACTGTATAGTTTCTTTTATTAGGGTTTAGCAATAAGATCTTGCATGCATTACAAGACTGTAGTTGACTCAAGGTGATTTTAGGGTTGCCTACACCTTTGATGTCTATAAATAAGATTTTTTAGCTCATTTGTAAATTAGAACTTTTGCTTGTGATAGAGAATTGCTGCACTGTTGGCAACATGCCTATTTTCAAGATTGGTTCACCCTTGTAAATTAGAACTTTTGCACAAGAGAGTAATATATGCTATGCCCACCTTGCCTGTATCTGTTCACAAGAATTTGTTTTGATAATGAATGGTTATGCCACTTGGGTTTCATGCAATTATTATGGTGAGTGCTTGCCTTAGTTAGATATAGTAGCTAGTTTGATCGTAGATTGTACGTGTGTCTCGCCTATGCAATTTACTGTCCTAGTTGGCTATCTTTTATGTTTTGTTATCAATAAGCCTATTCAAATTGAGCAAATAGTTCTGCCCACCTTGCCTTCATGTTGAGAATTTGTACTTGGTTTATCGTGTGATGTGTGTGATAATAAGCCTATTCAGCCAAGCAAATTGTTGTGCCCACCTTGCCTTCATGTTGTGAATCTGTACCCGGTTTATCGTGTAAAACCATTCCTGCTCCTTTTCCTCATGCTCTGTGTTCTTGAGGAAATTGGATAGATTAAAGTATTTAGTTTTTAGTTGTAGTTAAGATCTACAAAACCAGAGAAAACCCTTAGCTGCAATGTCCTTGGTTTCCTTAACCTTGTGCTTCTCACAGCTGAGTCGAAAAAGATAGGTTTAGATTACTTTACTTTTAAAATGCATACCAGCAAACAAGGTAGCTTTCCCTCCTAATTTGAAGAGCACTCATCATGTAGTGTGCATAGCTGTTGGTACAAACTTACACTCCAGAGGTGTTAGTTATTATGCCAACACACCCCCTGATTTTTTTGGTTTTTTCTTAATTGATTCCAAACAATAACTCAAGCAAAGGACATATGTTATGTAGATTTGAATGAACATAGACATTGAAAGATTAACATTATTAAAGCTTCAGCTGCTGCAAGTAAATATGATGACTTTATTCATTTCAAATACTACTGTACAACTTGGAGGCCAACAAGAACACTAGAGATACTCTAGAAACCATTCACCATAACAATCATCAATAAGAAAGTAAATACCTTAAGGAAACATGCATTTTGGTCATAACAGTCCTGCTGGGATAAATTTCTGAGTGGTAACAGTCAACTATATTGTCTAGTAACTTCATCAACACTCCTTTGGTGGCACTCAGCTGTAGCCAAAAAACCTTAAGGGTCCCTCCAAATCAATACTATGCAACTTTAAACTGCCCAGGCCTGGAATTTTTCCCTTAACCATCAATTCCATTCATTTCCAACGGTTATTTTGATCACAGACCTGCTGCAACAGTTCACAGAGGCTGGAACAATACAAGGGTGATTTTGACAATTAATTCATTATAAATTTCTGAGCACTCATAACTGCCTACAAACAACTGGAAATCCTTCTACAAGCTTAGGTGCCTCCTTTAGGATAATTTGGAGCCTCAAATAGGCCCTGAAATCCAACCCAACACCCAATATTCTCTACCTGCAGCTGTATGACCTATTTAGGGAGGAGTGATTTGCTCTAAAAATTCAAAAAAAAAATTTTTAACCTTCAAGCCATCTGCAATGGAGTTGCCCAGGCCAGGAAAGTCTTTGATAAAATACCCAAAATCAAAAGGTTACTGCATCCAACAAATTGACCACAAAGAGGGGGGTAGCTTGCTCATGGGAGGGTACGTCCCAACATGAAATATAGTCTGCAAATCATATTCTAACACACCAAAAAAATTCACTAAAAACTTGATATTAACCGCACCAAAATATGCATCTCAAAATACCTCATATATCTTCATTTTTGAAAAGCTAGAAACCAAACATCCATGAAAAACCTCTATGTTTCTTGAATGAAAACACCCAGCTAGCTAGGAGGGATCTTGCACCATCAAAAATAGTATAGATTGATGAGGGTTTTCGTCCTCGATCAACTCTTGGCAGAACTCAAGTTCATTCCAATAGCATCTAGTTATGTGTGCGATTTCGAATGAGAAATATGAGAGCCAAAACTCCATTATATATAGTTGGAATGAAAAAGGCTCGTTTTAAAATTCAAATACTTTATTTTCCCTCAAAGGCCCCTTTTTAGTTTTTTAAAAACATTTTAATTCCCATAAGCACATTTCCAAGGTGGCCCAACTTAGGGAAATAACATTTCACTTTATTATATTTAACACTAAAGTAATATTTAAACATCATTTTATAACTTTAGTGTAATTATTAAAATAATTCCAACCATTCTACGATAAGCACCAATGAGACAACCAAAATGGAAATTGATCGCATCAAGAAGCTATTGATGTGAGGGAAGATGCCTAGTGCCAAAATGGGCACTTACTAAAAATAGCCATGTTCTCCAAGAAATGTGGAGAATTACCAAGATGGCCAAAGATGCAATAGAGAACATCACCACTATCCCAAGCACCAACAGAAACCCAACACACCACTAAATGCTGAGAAAATCCACCACTGAGTTCTCCAAAAACTTTGGAGTTCCCTAACCATCTCTAATTAGCCTACAGGAACCCTGGAATAGGCTGACTGATGCAATAGTTGACTAGGCTTTAAGAAGGGGACATTACAAAAGGTGCCAGGAGTTTTAATGGCCCAAAAGATACTTATTAAAAAAACATTTTTATTAAATTTTGTGGTCATCTCATTATGGACGAAAGCATACAATGCATTGTTGGGTTGGGGTTGGTTGATAATAGCCAAAGTTGACCACAATTGGAAGAGCACTCTCCATTGAAAATAGTGGTTTGAAATAAATAATTGATTTGAAGTACTAGTTAGAAAGTAAGGAAACAACTTGCTCAAATTCATCAGATTTAGACTTTGACGAAAAGTGGATAGAGAAACATGATCACTGTCCAATGGAAATGACCATTGAAGGAATTTTGGAATTGCAATCATGTTCAAAAGATGAAACAAATTCCCTTTGTGACTTGTTTTATTGGCAAATGAAGGATCAAAGTATTTTTATCAAACTATAATTTTATTAAAACTCCAAAGATAAAAGACGAGGAAGAAGGATTGTTTGATGACAAGTAGCCAAAGAAAGATGATTTTGAAAAGTTAGTCAGTTTGTGTTTTAGACACTACTAGTTTTGCAAAAGTCGATAGTTATAGTTCTAGCAAAGGCACTTAACTTGATTGAAGATTCTGTAATTAATGAAGGTACAACTCACAAGAATATTATTAAAGAGTTGTTTGATTCGAACCATATGGATACTTGTCCTAACAATGTTATAAAGGACCCTACTCATGTTGTGTATTTTGGCTTGACATTGAAACCGAACTAGAGGAGACTTTATTGGAAAATTACAAAAAAAAAAAGAAAAGTGGGTCAAACAAAAAAAATGAAGGGGGAGACGAAAATAATATGTGGGCCCCACAAGAAAAAAGCAGAAAGAAAAATAATAAAACTTTTTAAAAACATTAAATGGGTGGAAAAAGTAAATATTATTATTTTTTAAAAAGATCCTTTATTTTCGACTATATGGCCACATATAAAAGAACAAGTTAAGACAAAAATTAAAAAAATCAGTTATAAATTTTCCCCTTTTACAATCGTATGACCCCTATAGTTCATATATTCTCCATATGGATAGAGAAAAGCAATCAATTTTCTAAAGTTATTCTTTCCTCTATACAACCACCCTATTTGTAATGTTCCATTTTTCTAAGTGATCATACAATGGAGTCCACTAGCTTATTTAATTCCCATAAGCTAAGGTGGAAAAATTGAGAGCATAATTTAATTAATTAATTAATAAATTGTTCTAAATCACTTTTGAGACATTTATATTTAATTAATTAATTGACTTATAATAAATTTATTGATAAATTATTAAATAATGTCACTTAGGGAAAAACAAAATATAATTAAAAAAAAGGTTGGTGAAGGAAACTTATTATCATCTTTTGGAAAATATTTTCAAGAGAATTCGGTGAGCTTGGTTTACAGGTTTAGGAAGCCTAAGGATGAAAACCCTTGGGATTCTAGGTGGATTGGACAGAAACCTAACATCATCTATTGGGTGGATTCATTTCAGAGTTCACAATTGGGCTTCATTGTGTGAAATTTGGGAAGTCTTCTATGAAGTTGAATTTCAGTGATAATATGTTGTGTTTGTTGGGCATGAGCTTCTTCCACAACAAAGTTGACTTTAGGTACTCAAACTAAACGGATAAAGATCATTTTTTCTGAAGTGACTAGGAAAATGATGATAAATTATTGAAATGGCGTGAAGTATTCTTGCTGTCTAGACACCCTCCCACAAAGAAACCAATTCAACATTCTATGAAATATCCCAAACTAATCTTTTAAGCAAAAAAAATTCACTTTCACCAATCTATGTGCTCAGACATTTTATCAAATAGTTTGCCTATAACCTCTCTGAAATGGTTTATGACTGATTTTGATATAGAGTAATTTGTTTATTGTTTTGGGCACAATGGCATTCATGAAATACTTGCATTTATATAAATAAAATATACAATTGAACCCAAAGTAGCAATATGTATAAATGAACATTGACTTTCAAAGTGTTGGTAAAAATTTATTGCATTCAGAAATCTGATACAAAAGATAAATATCATTTAAAACTCACTAACTTGGACATGAAATGCCCTTCACATCCATTCATAGCCTTTTCCAACAAGTACAACTAGCATAGAATACTTCACGAGCAATTCCGAAAGGGTGCGGTAGCCTTAGAAGGGGTATGGCAGCCTTTGTTAGGTTCCTTCTCCCTTTTTTGTTGTGTAAGCTTCTTCCTCTATCTTCTACAATGCCTCCAATCTCTAGTTTATTCAAACTTGGGCCTACAAAACATGTGCGATTGGCTTAGGGGTTTGCATATGGTACGGCTGGACTAGCTTTAGCAGATAAATATTATAACATATTTCCTTTCATTTCACTATAACTAGAAATTGGTCTTGGCACAAGACTTCACCAATTTTGAAAATGAATTCCAATAATATTTTTCTTTCAAAACTCGCAACTCCACGCCAAACAAAAAAGATATAATGCTTCAAAGTAAGAATATGATGAAATCGCCAAAACCACTAAACTCTTCCAGGCAAGGTTTTCAAAACAAGATATTTTATAATATTTCCAATCACCTGCAAATTTGTCTCTGAAAGAGACTCACAAATTAGAAAACCAAATCTTTGAATGCACTGTGAAATACCTAATTGATATCTCCAACAAAGATTAGCCAGGGTAGATCTTTCACCACTGAAGCCAATTTTCTCCAAGAGGGTTTTCGTCCCTAGGAAGGCTGAGATGAACCAAGTCCAATCTCCAAAACTACAAGGGTTTTCAGACAAAGAGATAATAAACTTCAAGATCCCAAATGAGATCTCAATTCCCCTTTTTATAAGCTATTTAGGGTTTTCCAAAGACTCTCTTTTAAAATCACTTTATTGATTTATTACCTTTTAACTCCAAAAAAGTGATTTAATTTACTTTTAAAACATTTCCGGCACTTAAAGTCACTTTTAAGCATCCCATCATTTAAAAATTTCCATCCTCTTTCCAATGAGCTATAACACTGAGGTGCCTCATAAATATATTTAATTAAAAAGTCAACCTTAATGGAAATAATTAAATATAGCTCAATATTACACCCAATTAGTGGAAATGGTCAAAAAGCATCGGAATTGAAATCTAACTATGTAAGAGTGATCCTGATGATAAAAGATGATAAACGGAGCCAACTAGCTGACTTACTAAAAATAGATGTTCCCTCCAAGAATATTGGAGCCCAAACTAGAAATTGGAAATAACATCTAAAAGTGTCATATGATTCCTTAAAACCATTTGAGCTCACTGATAACATCAAATTACCCCTCTGAACATGCTAACACAAACCCAAAAGTCAGCGACAACTACACTACTAAAGAACCTAAAAATGGGGACATTACATTCTATGCAAGCCATGAGGATGTGTAAGTTGTTGGGTGAAGAGGTTGAATGCAATAGGGGTCGAAATTCAAATTCTGAGCAATATTTTCATTATTATTGATACCATGATAGTGGTTGATGGTGCATAGTTTTATTGTAGTTTTATTGGTGTGAATAACCTTGCTCAAGCATAGACGATTTATTCTTATTACAGATCATGTCACTTCCATTGGTGGTTGATTTGATGGTGCTGAAGCATATAGCTGGGCATGAAGATTTATGTCACATTCCTTGTATTTGCTGGACTGATTTCATATAATTTTCTACTCATCAAAAAATCGGGATGTTGATATAAACTTTCTCATTGACTGAATAAATTAAGGTCAGAATTTTGAAACAAATTCTTTGTATTTTATGGTTTGCAGATTTGAATACATAATCTCAGTTGATAGCCGCTATAGTTTAAATTATTTTGGATAAAAAACATCCACAGGCATTTCATGAATGGGCAGCAAACCAAATTGAGCTTCTAACAAAATAATGAGTACAAAAACTGTCCACATCTGCAATACACCAAAAATTAGACACAAAGCCTCATGCCTCATCATTTATGCCAACTATTTGATGAATTGTTAAAGAAGAGAAGGGAAAAAAAATTTGTGTAAATTGATAGGGAATATTACAGTGGTATTAAAGCCTAAGTCTTGCTAGCTTGGAGGGTTATGCACACTAGTGACAAGGCCAAACGCTATGCTGAAAGAGAACAAAAAAGAAAACAATTTCAATTGGCATGACCATATCCGGAAGATGATACATTTTCAGCTGCATTAGCAACAAGGCAACCACACATAATTACACAAGGAATTGAAACAATGGTGGGTTCAGGTAATGGGAGTCCTTGAGATAGGACTGAGAGGAGATTTGAACAAGATAGTGCACAAAACATATCGAATGATGTAGCACAGGGACAATAGCAAATGATAGCAAATGCACTATCCAGGAGACCCACAATTTGTTCTATATTTGAGATTTCAAATGATTGGAAGGATCACCTTGCGGTTGAGCATTCCAAGAATACATTTGCATGCGAGCTCATGGACAAAAAGTTTCAAGATGACAGATATAAGGTGATTGATGATGTGATACACTACAAGGACAAGATATATTTGGCACTTGAATCTACATGACTTATCAGACTTGCAACACTCATCTTCACCTCTGTTTTCAAGGTATTTCATGTGGGTGTTTCATATGTATGTCTATTTCATGCATTGCCGTCGTTTGGTGAATGTATATCAATCAAAAATTTGTAACAGCAGATGTATGTAAGCCGATTTCTTGTATTAGACTTTAGTATTCCTCTATTTGCATGTTTATGTTATTGATTTTCATTGGCAAAATACTAAAAAAAATCTAGGGTGGTTATTACAATATTCTATTTTTTTTTGTCTTTTGGGTTGGGAATTATATTTTAAAATTAGGAGGGGAGTTACAAACTTTAAAACAAAGTTGTGGACGGGAAACTAGAAGATAAAGAACTAATATTTTATTATTTCCCTCAATGAATCTACAAAAGGAGAGAAAAAGCTGAAAGGAGATATCCACTTTTATATTACCAACTTCTCTCGTTTTTCAAGCACTTGTGTTCAGAAACAGATCCAGAGATGAAAACACTTGAGGTCTTACTGGAGTTCGAGAATGAAAACTCTTGGATTCTCAATAGGTGATTCTAGTTTAGGGATTACATAGAGTTGCATTAAACTTTCCAATTTCAGCTTTGCAGAAGATTCTAGTTTTCAGATTTGTATTGAAGATCTCAAACGCTTGTTAGGATTTCAGCATAATATTATGTTTGCTGTTGTGAATTTGATATATTTTTTTGGTATTTACTAAGAATAATGAAGATTTATTTGCTGCTGTAATATTTGGTTGTGAGTCTTCCATACAGTTTCATTGGGAAAGGGATTTAATATTAATCGATAATTATTTTATCAGCTGAAGCTTGCCATCCTGTTTTCCAGCACTAATTTTATGGTATAGCTAAAAATAATTGCTCTTGACAAGAAAAAGACTTACAGCCCCATTCTGCACATGAAAATTTGTGACAGGATCAAGAGCCTTGCCTCGCTTCTTTTCCTTGAGTAAATATCTGCAGCAGTAAAACATAGAATATAGATCATCACATAAGGATAAAATGTTCAATTCCTTTCCATTATCTTCAGAAAGCATGCTTATGCTACGATGGAACCATTTACCAGAAATGTATAGTATATCATATTCATCTTTCACTTTGTATGTTTGAAAATAGTTTATCCTAGGCTCACATATTTCTGAAAATAAAATAATTATCAAGTCACCTAAATAAGCTGCACATGGTACACGAACTATGCCAATACATTTAATTTCTTTATGCAAATTATAAATGCATCAAGAACAATTGTGTACAAACACTAAATTGTGCACTTTATTTTGTTATTCTTCATAGAATAGACCACTTCTCATAAGTTCACATGAATCAAATTTGTACGTTTGCTCCAGACAGTTGGCAATGGGCAAACTAAAGATAACTTTTTCACAACAAAAATATTTGCTGGGCGTTCAAACTACAGTTTGAAAGGTATGCGTGCTGATGTGGGATTGGAATTGTGTTGTTTTTTCTGAGGTTTGAAGTTTGCTTTCAATCTTTGGCAGCTGCAAATTAAACACAAAACAAAGGCACTAAAATATGCAAAAAATGGGTGATCTAAATTTAATAAAGGTTTCTTTATTTGCTGAAAGATTTTTTATTATTCTATAATATTCCATCTATGACATTAGAGAAGTAGGAAGGGTGTGGAAGAAATAAAGAAAAATATTTGAAATATTTCAGAAGTCTATGAAAATGTTGGAAATACTATTATTTATTCAATACTTGGTTATTCATTTTAAAAATGAAAGACGATTGTAGCGGTCTCACTGATTGGTATCGCCTTGTCTATATCCATCTCTGGCAATGATCGTGCATCCGCCGCAAGTGATATCTCCTCCTCCATCAGTGTGGTGGCTGATGTAGAGGACTACAACTCTATGGGCATGTCATCTTCAACACTTTCTCCTTCGTCACTCATCGCATCCCTTTGCTTCATTTTCTTTTTGGCTGGCTGTGTTGTCTCCTCTCCACCCAATGCCTGCATATTGAGGGTAGTGCAATAGAATGCCATTGGCCATGAAGGATTCAACTAATCTATTGGCTGAAACTTCCCCCACTTCTCTGTGGGACCCTAAGTATGGATGGCATCAAGGAAGAGGGTGATGGCATGTTGCATCATATAAAATGCATTGTGCTTTTGTGCTTGAAACTCTCTGATTCTTTCAGATAACAATCTTGCCTAGTTGTAGACTTTACTAATGCTCAACTTGATCATATAGTCAATCATCAAGATAGCTAGATTAGATGCTCTACTCACCCCTATTAGTCTGCACTTCATTGAATCCATGATACATTTCCATTCTGGTGTAACCAAAAAGTTCTTCCTTAGACCCCTATTTCCTGCACTCCATATATTGGCCTTCTCCTCATGCATCAAATTGAGTCAACATACTCTCCTAAGTAATGCTTCTTTATGTTGTTGGGTGGGTTTCCCTGTCAGCTTCCACATGATGGTACTTGTGGCAGGTATGTCAAGCACTTTGCTAAAATATGTTGGCCAAAAAAGAGCGATTAACCTGATAGCCTTGAGAATCAATAATGGATTTGTGAGAAAGCCTACAATAACTAGTTACCATTGCCTTCAAGGCTCAAATTCTTAGAAGTTAAAGAATGGAAGCGGCACGGCTTTGTCTACTCGTTCGTGTCTCAATGCTGCTGCAATGTCCCTTACCTGGTCCTGCTCTAGAATCCGCTTGTTCACTAAGTTTAGGGTTTCTTTTTTTTAAAATAAATGTCCTTTCAATGCAATAACTTTGGATTGGAATATGTATTCATCATATTAACAATAAATCTATTAGCATTAATATCTAGATATCAAAAAATAAGACATAATCATAATGCAATTGTGCAGACATAATCATACTTGCAGATTGAAAACATAAGAAGAGTCACTCAGATCATCAGGAGAGGGGAATCCCTAAGGGCTAGCGGTCTACCACCTTCTATTACCCAGCCCTTATCTTAGGCCAACGGGGTAACAGCCATATGTGGAATCCCCCATCCCTCCAGGACCCAACCCTTGCCTTGGGCCAACGAGGCAGTATGCCCAACCCAAGTTTTAGGGCCAAGGGGGTGGAAGCCTAGATGGGGTTTACAGACAAACCACTTAGGTCGTGACTTCGCTCTCCTAGCGGAATTATATATATAGTTATATAGCTTATTATAGTTATTGTTCCCAAGTATAAGCTCAGGTTACACAGTCCAATAGTTTCCATTAGTCTCACCCAGCCACACTAGGCATGCACCCAGTTGCGGTTTTAGCCTGGGAGTGTTCGTTCCAAGATAGAGGCCAGGAGTTTTGTCTTATTTATCAAGCACATAAAGTCTCATATTCACATTGTTAATTTATTCAAGGAATGGAATACTACATATCAAAGCTATGTGTTTCTCACAAATGGAGTCATTTAGCATGGCAGACAATCAAAGCAGGCCTTATTCTGAGTTATTTACATATTAGATAGGATGATTAAAGATAAACAACTATTTTATACTAAACCAATCATGATGTGCAGACAATAATGCTTACAAAGTTAGAATGATGAAATATACCAAGCCAAATTTTTTGCTTTTTCAATTACAACAAGGATAGCAGCAGTACACAATCGTTAGGGTTAGCATTTAAAACCAAAGGATGCTGAAATAACTCGACGTCAAGCATGTGCTTTCCAAACCGAGACGGAGTGGGAGCTACCATATGACGGAGATGTTAAAGATGCTGAATTAACTCGACGTCAAGAATGTGCTTTCCAAACCAAGATGGAATGGGAGCTACCATATGACGGAGATGCTAACTATGCTGAAAGTAAACTCAACACCAAGTATGTGCTACCCAATTCCAGAGTGGAAATGAGGCGACCATATGGCGGAGATATACAGAAATACAATGCAGCTTCAGAATGTAAAGTAAGATTAAGAGAAATGCTGACAGTACTACTGTTCAGCTTACAAAATATCAGAAGATGCCTGCAATAAACAAGATTAGAAGCTCTCCACTGCTGCAGTAATAGATATGATCATTCCAAGGTTAATTATGACCTTCCAGATACAACTCTTCACCAAAATACAGATTACTCAAGACTGATATAACAAAACAACAACGTAATATGCATAACCAGCAACCCTAGAATCCACTAAAATGCTCACAACTCACTCAATACTTGCCAGAATGACATGAGACCTGATGCAAACGAAAGCTATAATGATGGCAATGAGGACTAGACCAAGAAACAGCTAACAAATCGAAGTATTCTTTTTTCTAAACATTTGCCAGGCAGACCAGAATGGTGCGGCCAATAGAGAGAAGCGATTTTGCTTTTAAAAAATAAACACTCAATATTAAAATCTGAATCTTTGCAAGAAGGGTCGCCCCTATCAAGGAAACTCAATGAATCAATACCCAGAACGACTGTATTTTTATTTTCAGATTTATGAGTGAAACTACAGATTCAGCTTGACTTCAGCAACTTCAAAATGAGACTGAAATGCAAATCTAGAACTCCAAAAATGCAAGATACTCAACTGAAATGCAAGACAAACCTATTACAAACTATCTCTCAACTAGTTGCTATCTTTCAAGCAAGAAGAAGAGCCAAGCTAGGAGGCATTCATTCCTCGAAGCAATCCCAAAGCCATTCCGCAGCATAACAATATCATAAAACATAAGATAATCCAAAAGAAGAGAAGGAACCTCCTTTATAGAATGAAGAGAAGACTCTGGAGGCTTCTAGAAAGTGTGCCCTAATCCCAAGCTGCTTTTAGGTTTAATCTTTGACCAAAACTCTTTCTTCAAAATGGCGTACCTTCCTTGAGAGATATAAATCACTTCTCTTTTTTTAAATAAAATATAAACTCCTTCAAATAGGCGTCCATTTTCCCTTGAGCAATTATAAACTTTAGGAATATAAAAATATTTCCTTCATGAGAAAATACCCCTCAAAGTCCCCTTCTTTAAAACAACTGTTAAGTTATATCACTAGGCCAAGGGTATTTTTAAAATAAAACATTTTGACTTAAAATAACTTATTTCTCCAAAATGAACCCCTTAAGCCAAAAATGAGAATTGCCCAATGAACTGCCAGAAGAGGAAAGTCGACTGAGCTGATGCTGACTGGATCACTGCTAAAAATAGAATTTACTAAAAATAGTAAATTCTTGAAGGTGCTCAGAATGCCGAACCGAAACCACCAACGCGAAGCTCTCAAAAAACCCAGAAGGAATCCGAAATCCAAGTTCAACATTTCCAAGTGCAAGCTCCGCAAAAAGACGAAAGCATCCTCCAAGAAGTTTGGAAACCCTGATTCGAGCTTCTGCTTAGCCTACGAGTTCCCAGAATTAGGCTAAATCCAAATGAAAAGCATAGGGCTAAATTGGGGACATTACAAATGACCAGTCCCCTATCATTACATGATTTATAAGTTCTAAAACTAGGAGTTCTAGACATTAATTACTAAGTGAATTGCTTCACCTGAATTGTGGTGCCTCTCCTAATATAGGATCGATTGTGTCTGGTTGATTGATTGTCCTCCTTTGTCAACATCACTACCATATGCGTTCATACATATATCTTTCTTTTTTTCTTCGTATTCCCCAAACATATCGAATATACTTTTGTGAATGGCCACCAAAGAAATGGCTCCCAGTGTTGATCGTGCCTACCCCCCTGCAGTATCGGCCAAAATGAGACCCAATAAATGCCTAGTATCAATTCCATTGGTCTTGGCTTCCTTAGTCTCTATGTTTATGGAAGAGGTGGATGCCCTCTAATTCATTCCTATCAGATTTCTATTACTCCTACTCCATATATATAAAGTGCATATGTAATCAAATTGATTTTTTGAGTGTATTATATTCTTAACTGTTGTCGTCTGGGTGCAATGTTATTTCTTTTTGTTCCCTAATCTCCTTAGGTTTGTCCCTCCTTTAATACCCACGATTTTCTAGGAGACGTGGTCTTCCCTTGTCAAAGGACATGTCCCTTGGCTAACTATTGTAATTTGGACATAATTGCTATTGTTGTGCTTATTTGCTACGTAGTAGAGAAAAGCTTTAATGCAAAGTCTTCTTCATTGAAATATATATATATTATATTTATTATTCATTCCTATTATATATCCTTTGGGCATCGTGTGAGGCAGAGGAGCTCTCAAATTCGTTCCTTCAAACGAATTTTCTAAAAGGCGAATGAGAATATGCTTATGGGGTTATGTTAGCCGTCAGTCAAGAACATGAGGGGCGATATGACTATAACGCATAAGATGCCATTCACGAGAGTATCCAAAGTTTGTGTCCCAAAGAATTATAAGTATCATTATGCCCCACAAATACTATATACGCCTTATAATTGCAAAGCGATTCCATATACCCATGTTCACAATGAAAGAATAATGCTTGGGCCAATACTCGATATTTGGTACTGTGATTATTATTTAGTGTTTCCTGTTAACTATGCTTATTTTCATATGAGTTTCTTTATTGTTTACATTATTATAATATTAGTTGTTTTGTATATATAAAATTATAATTATGATATGACAATAAAATGGGCATTACTTATTTTTATAATAACATTTGAATTGTCAATATTATAATTATGATAATTATAATAATAATGCTACATTCTAAATTGGTATTGTCAATATATTATTTCTTTATTATCATGATTATGATATCTAGTATTCAATTACTTGGGTAATTAAAAAAATTATATTTTATACCTAATACCTGACTTATTATAATTATAATGTTATCGGTGATAATTATAATTATCATGAGATTTAAATTGTATTTCTTTAGATTTATATTTTGATATTTATTTAATGTTCCTATACTCCGCATTCTAGTGTCATGGTTTTGGGGATCATGATATTTATAATATAATAATTATAATTACAATATTGTTTTTGACAATTGTAATTATAAGGGCATCAAATTATTAATATTTTAAATATGTCTTTGTTACCTAGTTTCCCAATTTCGGGGACATGACAGCTGCCTTCAATACATGATTTTCCTAATTGCTCTGCCACCATGTTCTGCATTCATTGCCAGCGAGTCTATCCCATGTCAATACATCTACTCGAGTCTTGTCCTCTTTCCCTTTAATTGTTTTTGTTGTAGCAATTTGAGGCTTGTAGTTTAACACCTTCTTTCCCTTGTTGCTATTGGCATCCATCTCTGCAAGTTTTATTTTGAAATCTGCTCTGGAGAGTTTGCAAGAGTTTTTTATTTGAAAATATCTTTGCCAAGAATGGTTGGAATAACTGCCTATGGTTAGCTGTACACTATAGGAAGAATTTGAGTGTGATTGAATTGCGAATTGGACACACTATCAAGGTGATGTCTCAAGCTGTACACTAACGTCTATAGTGACGGGGTTGCTCTTAGGGAGTCATATGATGTGATTGTAGAGTAGTGTGGATAGGGGCCATACATTGTAGTTCTATTTTTTCTCAAGTTGTATAATGCCAAGACCACTGCTCCATACAAGAATGCATTGTACGAATTTATGGATTGAACACCGTATGTCATACGCTATGAAAGGTTGGTCATACACTTGTGATGAAGTATGTTGTATAATGCCAAGACCACTGTTCCATACAAGAATGTGTTGTACAAATTTATTGATTGAACACTGTATGCCGTATGCTGTGAAAGGTTGGTCGTACACCCATGATGAAGTATGTCATATGATAGGAGATGGAAGTGATCGTACGTTGAGGAAAAAAATATAGTTTGACCATGCTGTGTTGTCCCTTCCACTTTGTCGTACAATTTCCTTGTTCTTGTGCCTTCCACTCTGCCGTATGATTTCCTTGTTCTTGACCATTCCACTCTGCCATATGATTCCCTTGTTCTTGTGCCTTTCACTATGCTGTACAATTTCCTTGTTCTTGCTCCTTCCACTTCGTTGTACAATGACCTCAACCTTTGCTAAGCACAGTGAAATCTTTGCTCTACCTTGTAATTATTTTTTGCTTGCCCTTACCTTCATACGATCTGCTCCTTAGGTCTTACACTATAATTTGTTTGTTGTTGTATAGGTTGTACTTTATAAAATGCAATTGGAGTGTTGGAAATATTGTCATTGATGTAAAGATCAGCATGACTGAAGATTTCTATGCTATGTTGAAGATCAGATTCTATTACACAAACAGTGATGAACAGAATTAAAGAAAACATTTAATGTTGAAGATCAGATTCTATTACACAAACAGTGATGAGCAGATTTAAAGAAGACAACATTTAGTAATGTATAAGACAGAATCGATTTAGTAATGCATTTAATAGAAGTGCATAAACAGATCACTAGTTCAATAAAGTGATCAACGGTTCACACAGCAGCAATTGGATTAGACAAGGCAGCATGTTGATGAAGTCACAAATTCAATAAACGTGATCATAAGACATTTAACTTTGGTTTTCTGTAAAGAGGAGGACATGGTATTAACATCAATGAGTCTATTTTCTAAAGGTGAAGACTCAAATGAACTGATTTAGAATGCAAATCTGAAGAAAAGAGGTGATCATAAATCCAATTATCGATGAGCCTTAAAAAGAATTAATCTCATCATTAGTCAAAGAAGTAATCGTTGTATGTAATGCGATTTTATAATGCAATTCTAATGAAGCAATTTCATCATAAGGAACGTAAATAATGTGTTAACTAAAAAGTGTGATCCTCCAAATATAAACTAATAATATTCGAAGTCAGATTTTCAAAAAGCGAAATGGTGTGATTCACTCATAGATTGATGATATCATTTTAGTCAAGAGCTGTGATTCATCAAAAGCAAGTAAAAACAAAAACATATGAAGTGATGCGATTTATGTTTTGGAAAGGTGCAATCTTCAGGTTCAAAAGATAAAGACATGTTGTTTTACAAAGGTTGCAATGCTTGACAAATATATATATGATTCAAATTCAGATTTAAAAGATAGAGTGTAGAGCTTGTGTGTAGAAATGCAGAAGTATCTCTTGTGTGAGCCTAAAAGAAGAGCATACATCACATAGAAGGGATAGATTGAAGCATGAAGCAGATCTATCGAAAGATCTCATTCTACATTTGAAATTTTCAGTCAAGAAAGTCAAGGTCGGTGCCTTGCAAGAAGGAGTTAGTGCTCCTTGTGGGTCAGTGCCTACTAAATCAAGTTAGGGAGTTGGTGCTCCTTGTAGGTTGGTGCCTAGATAACTGATTAAGAGGTTGGTGCCTACTACCATTGTAAACCTATTTTATTATAAAGAACATAATTTTGTACTGTGGTTTTCTCTTGTAAGGGTTTCCACATAAAATCTTGGTGCCAACTTGTTCATATTGCTATATTCTCGCATAGTTGTTATTGTGTTAGAGTTTAAAGTTGATAAAAGTTGAGAGGGTAAAAATTGTAATATATTGATTCAGCCTCTCCTCCGCCCCTCTCTCTCCCCCTCCCCCCTCTCAATATATTTGTGTGCTCATCAATTGGTATTAGAGCAGGCCCTTCAAATAAGTCTAACAAACTTGAAGGGAGATCTATATAGCACACATCATGAGTGGAGAAGGATCCTCTTCCAACAAGGCTCCATTGTTTGATGGGACAAATTATGCATTTTGGAGTATGAGAATGGAGGCCTATATAAATGCTATAGGATTTGACGTTTGGCAATCAATGGTGAATGGATATAAAGCTCCTTCGACACCTCCAACGGATTTAGCAAGAAAGAAGGCAAGTGAGAATAATGCTAGAGCCAAGAATGCAATCCTATGTGGATTAAGTGAATCTGAACTTGTGAAGATAATGCATTGCAAATCTGCCAAAGAGATTTGGGACAAGTTGAAGCAAATTTCGTGAGGAAGATAAAGAAAGGACCAGGAAAATATAAGGGTAAACTACCCTTCAAATTCTTTACATGTGGTAAGATTGGACATTATGCAAAAGCATGTCCTTATTCTTACAGCAGTGATAGTGGAGAAGAAGATTACAAGCGAAAGAAAGGAAGCAGAAACAAGAAGTATTACAAAAATAACTAAAGAGAAAACTTCAAGAAGAGCTTATATTCATATAGAGATCAAGACTCATCAAGTGACTATGACATCGAAAGTTGTGAAGCTAAGTTACCGGATGCGTACCTGGAGGCCTCGAACTCGGTTCAGGTTTGAACCCGGTACGGGTTCGCCTGCGGGTACGCCTTGGGTACGCACAGGGTGCGTGCCTAGGGCGCATCCAGCTGTTTGGTGCGCGAACCCGAAGGTACCAGGCATGTACCCGGGCGTACCTCGAAGAACCCACGGCCCAGAACCTATAAAAGCATTTTTTTTTAATTATTATTATTAATATGAGGTGCGCCATGGAGTTTTGTATCGTTTCAAAAGCCTTAAATTGGTACTAGCGGCGGGGGCGCTGCCCCCGGACCCCCGCGAGGGGCGCTGCCCCTCGACCCCGTTGGGGGCGTTGCCCCCAGACCCCCACTTGGGGCATTGCCCCTCGACCCCACTTGGGGCATTGCCCCTAGACCCCCACAAGGGGCACTGCCCCTCGACCCCATTGGAGACATTGCCCTCAAACTCCCATTGAATTTAATTGGTACTCTCCAAGTCCAAGTTTCCATAGTTTTCCTACAAGTCTTCATCTATAATATCGCATTTAAGGCTTTTGAAACCATACAAAACTCCATGCCGCACCTCATTTTTATGGGAAAGAGGAAGATGTAAATTTGTAAAATATATTAATATAGTATTTACTTTCAGTTTTACAAAAACAATTTTCTATTTTCATTTTGTTTAAGAATATCAACATCAACGCATTCCACATGAGGATGCCATTTTGTACCCAATTTGCTTTCAAATCAGTCAAATACAACTATCAATTGACATTTAATATTTATCTTTGGCATTTGGCATTGATCAATGATCAAGTATCATACTATGAAATGATTTAGTTTTACAATTTTGTATATTTCTCTTTTATTTTTTGTATATATAATACATATATATATATATATACACGTACCCATACGTACCCAAACCCCTAATTTTTTTTTTCACGTACCCACGTACCGGGTTCTCGTACCCGAACCGGTCTCCGAACCCGAACCGGTAACTTAGTTGTGAAGACGAAATGTTATTCATGGCTGAGATAGTAAAGGAAATTGAAGATAAAGATGAAGATCACAAGGAAGAGGTAGAACTTGATCCAAAAGACTTGGAAGAAGAATTGGAATTTTCCATAAGTGAAATTGAGAGGCTAAGAAGAAAGAATCAAAGAAGAAAAGCTAGATTTGAAGAGGAAAGGAAGAAGTTTGTTGAAATTGAAAAATTAATTTCAGATCTAAAACTTCAAATTGAGGAAAGTAAAAGGATAGAGGATCTAACCAAAGCCCAATTTGAAGAAAAAGAAAAGGAATGTGAAAGTTTGAAGTGTGAGATTGTCACACTAAGAAAAGAGCTAAAGAAAAAATCATACAAAAGTTATGTTGATGTTGTCAAAAGCTCTACTAAAGGAGAATGTAGCAAGAAAGAGGAGAATCAAGTTCAGACTAAGGCCAACAATGCTTCACTAGAGAAAAGTACTATGGAAGAAAGGACCAATCTGCAAAAACAATTCCAACCAAAAGGGCCATATTATCCATTTTTTGGTTATTGCTACTTTTGCTACCAATTTGGTCACAAAGCTATGAATTGTAGAAGCCATAACAAGCTTCATGATAAGAAAATTAACCCTAGTAGACCTGAAAGGAGAAACTATAATTCATTTTATCCACTTAACCTTGCAATTGAGTGTTCCAAATGCAATAACTTTGGGCATACAGTAAAGCATTGCAGAACCATTTTTCCAACGACAATTCAAAAGGAAGAAACACTACCAAAAACACATGGGGAGAGTATGAAAGTTTGGAAACAAAAAAGAAAAGAAGAAAAAGATAAAGCTATACTTGTTCAAACAGCATTTCAACTGCACCATGAAAAAGATCATTGGTACATTGATAGTGGTTGTTCAAACCACATGACTAGAGACAAGAACAAGTTCATCCATCTACAAAAGATAGATGGAGGTTTAGTAAGGTTTGAAGACAATACTACAGCAAAGATTGTCCGAAGAGGAACCTTGAGTCTAGACAATGGAAGAACAAAGACAAGTAATGTTCTATATGTTGAAGGCCTAAAGCACAACCTACTAAGTGTAAGCCAAATGTGCAACCAAGGTCATACCTTAATCTTCCATCAAGATGGTTGTGAAATTAGAAAGAATGGAAGACATATTGCAGAAGCAAATAAAATTGAAGATAAGTTGTATGTTCTAAGTGAGACAAGAGGTCAAAAATGCCTTCTAAGCCAAGAAGATGAAAGTTGGTTGTGGCACAAAAGAATGGGACATATGACCTTTGACAACTTGGTTAAGATAAGCAAGAAGGAAGCTATGAGAGACATGCCCAAAATTTGCAAATCAAGCAATACTATTTGCAAACATTGCCAACTAGAGAAGCAAACAAGGTTATCTTTTAAGACAAAGGAGTATTCATCATCAAGGCCATTAGAACTTGTTCACACAGACCTATGTGGACCCACTAGAACATAAAGTCTACAAGGTGAGTGTAATGTCCCCTTTTGTTAAAGCCCTTTATTTGCTCTAATTCCTTAATTTTTAAATGACAAATGAGTTAGAGAATACTTTCCACTTGATTGAAGTTCTTCATTCCCAATCGATCTGGTAGTCCATATATATCTTGCAATAATACTTAATTCACTAGATCTCTTATCATTTATTTCTTCTTCCCAGCCTGCTGTTTTTATTCCCTGATTTCAATCTTCTTTCAAGAACATATTTTATTCTTCCTTGATTTGATGCTCTGTTCTTTCTTCTAATTTCTTTATGATTACATCTGCTGTTTTCTCAGAGATATCTATCTCTGATTTCTTATCCTTTTGTATTTCCTGATCTCTTATCGATTTTCAGTTCTATATCAAATTTTATCCATTCCACCTTCTATATTTCATTTCATATATATATTCATATATAAATACTTATATTATATGTAAAATGCATACTGCATACTAATTTCTTATGTGATCCATGTCTGCTGCTGTAGTTTTACTTTTAATTACATTTGCTGACTGTTAATATCCTTTATATCTGCTAAAAACTCTGAATATATTCCTTCACATATCTGTTGCATTATTTTTATTTGCTTCTGCTTGAATCTTCATAAAATATTCCATTCCCCCTCACTTATATGGCCATGGATATCCTTGAATATCCCCGATCAAGTGAGAGCTGCACCTCTTTGTAATAGTGGTGTCTTTTAAAACAATCGTGTCTTCTAGAAATCGCTACTTTTAGAATAATGCGATGCCTTGCTAAATTTGGTTCTATGATTTATATTAGAAATAAATATTTCTATATTAATATTTATTCATTTATCTCAGATATGAAATTATTAGTATTTATTCATTATCTTTGTGAATGTTTTATTATTATAATAATATTAATCAGTTCAGTCTTGTGATGTTATAATAATGATTTTATGATTGTAATGTTATCTATAATTATAATTATAATATTAAATTGTTGTTTCTTACATTTATATTTTAATATTTATGATATTATACATAATAATTATAATTTTATATTCGATAATTATATTATCATTTCATGTTTGTGTTTCCTATTAATTTTTATATTTTATATCTATATTTTAGTATTCATAATTATAATATTGTCTTTCAACAATTATAATGATATCAAATGGTTAGCCTTCTTAGTATAAATTTGGGTACCTTTAATGTCGCAATGTCGGGGACATGATAGTGAGATATACTTTATGCTACTTATTGATGATTTTTCTAGGATGACTTGGGTAACCTTCTTAAAACAAAAATAAGAAGCCTTTGAAAAATTCAAGAAATTCAAGGCACTAGTTGAAAATGAAACGGGTCTTAAGATAAAGTGTTTGAGATCTGATCGAGGGGGAGAATTCACCTCAAATGAATTCATAGAATATTGTGAATAACATGGGATTAGAAGACAATATTCAGAAGCTAGGACATCACAATAAAATGGGGCTGTGGAAAGAAAGAATAGAACAGTCCAAGAAATGGAAAAGACTATGTTAAATGAAGCCAAACTACCAGATTCTTTTCGGAGAGAAGCGGTTCTTACATTAGTCTACATTTTGAATGAAGGACAACTTAGAGGAAATATGGATAAAACTCCATATGAACTATGGAAAGAAAAACCTGGAACAGTCAAGTACTTCAAGGTTTTTGGAAGCAAGTGCTACATAAAGAAGGATGATGAAAATTTGGGAAAATCTGATTCCCGATTTGATGAAGGAATATTTTTGGGTTACTCCTTAAAAAGCAAAGCCCATCATTGTTGCAACAAAAGATTGAAGAAAATTGTTGAAAGCACTAATGTAAGAGTTGATGAGGAAAGATACTACAAAATTAAGGCACCCGAATTTGATTCTCAAGAAAAGGAATGTTGGAAATATTGTCATTGATGTCAAAGGCATATAAGAGATTGTTGCAAATGTTGTCATTAATATGGAAGACATGAACAAGACCGATCTTGATCATAGAAAGAGAGAAAGGTATTAATATGAACTATTACTACATGCATACAAAGAAGCTACAACAAATACATCGTAATAAATTTGAAGACAAAGTTGTTTATTGGAGTTCCCAATATGAAAAGAATTGCAGCTATTGTAGAAGCGACAACCAAGATTTTAAAGGGACTTCAAATGAAGTATTTTGTTGTATGTTGCTGACTTAAATTAAATTTAATATTCAAACATGGGCTGACCCATGTTGAAGCTCATGTTAATGTAAAAGCATATATTAACTGATTTTTAATAGCCCAAGAAAATTACTAATAAATGAAAGAGGGTGAAGCGCTTAGTGAGAAAATGCAGAGATTTTATCATAGGCATCGATCTATGTTAAGAAGGCAGTAATTAATAAAAGAAGGCAGCGATCAAAACAATGTCAATTAATTCCCTCAGGCTGAAACTATAAAAGACAAAATAGAATAAGACACAATATAATAAGACAAAATATAATAAGTCAAAATAGAAGAAGACAAAAAAGGAGAAGGCAGCGATTAGTTTGTTAAAGTGTGGTCAAGCATTAACAAAGAGGCACGTATTTCTCCTTTTTGGAAAGCAAGCATTCATCATGAAGTGTCGTTTCTCTTAGAACAATCACTTCTTTCATATAAAGACATGAGGATATAAAAGGCGATAAGTAAGAGAAATATATGAGTTTTTGAATGTAATATCCAATGAACAAAGCGCAGGTTTTGTGCAGACATTAAGTAGAAATATATGCAGAAAAATATGTGAGTATGAATAAAAGATAATATGTGTATAAAGAATATTCAAAGTGAGGAGAGTAAGAAAAGGAAGCATATTATATATACACAGCAGATTAAAAATTAGGAAGAAGCAGATATAAAGAGTATATATGCAGATTTTTGAAGCATATTTAAACAGATTTACGGAGCATATTTGAGCAGACCTGTGATGGATTCACAAGCAGATTGAAGTAAACAAAAAATATATATGAAGATCATCAAGAAAAAGAAAATACAAGTGAAGCAGACCTTCTATCTGATTTGAAGCAAAAGTTGGATCAGAATTTGGAACAAATCTTGTGCCTAATTTGTAGCAGGTTTTGAATCAGACATTGAGCACTCAAGGCAGTGTTAGATCAGATCTATGAAGAGAATATAAGAGGCAGATTTGTATGTGAAGGAAAGGTGAAGAGATTATCATATGCTGATTTATGTGAACATCATTCAATGAAAGATATATCAATCATGAATAGGAAGCCATGGAGTACTTTAATGAAGAAGATTGTAATGTCCATCATTTGTTGAAGAAGCAACATTGAAGGTGGAACATTTTTCTTGAAGTTATTATCTTTTGCTAAGTTGGTGTTTGGCAAGTGGGGGTTGGTGCCTACGAACTGTGAGGGTTGGTGCCTACAAATTGAGGGAGTTGGTGCTTCTTGCAGGTTGGTACCTACAAAACAAGTTAGAGCTTGGTGCCTCTAGTAGGTTGGTGCCTACTATCATTTTAATTCACATAAATATATAAAGTACATTATTAGTACCGAGGTTTTCTCCCGCAAGGGTTTCCACGTAAATATCGACGTTATTGTGTTTTCTCAAGTGCATAATTATTGATGTTGAGTGAATGGTGTTATAGTGATTGGTAAAGTTTTAAATTGGTAAAAGTTGTGTTATACTGATTCACCCCTGCCCCCCTCTCAATATAATTGTGTGCTATCATGGAGTTCGTACGATTTTATGTCTTCATCTTTCACCATATAATATGAATGCTTCCCTTTGGCCATACAATGATCTTTAGTAGGTTTGTTCGTCGAGCATTGAGCAGAATGAATGATTTTTTCCAAGTGAATACATTCTACTTTGGCCATACCACATGTGTTAATCACACTTTATTACTTCCTTTGCCTGTTAAATAAGTGATTTTTACATCCTTGCTTTATAATGGGTATTTTTATAAAGTTTTGGCCACTTTTTCTTTATAATATCCACTTTATACTTCCTTCCACCTTTCTTTTGTATCAAATAATAATTACTTCGCTGTTCTTTATAATGATTTTTTGGCCCAACTTTATCATTTAATATTTTAGTTTTATAATCTTTCCTGACTTCCATATTTCAATATTTTTCCTTGATAATTTCCACATTAATTTTTTTTTTTTTTCTGATTCCCATACTTTAATAACTTTTCCTTTATTTTTTCTATCTTCTTCTTTTCCACTTTTTATTTTGTCCTCTTTGCTCAATTTTTGTTTGAATTTTTATTTCCGAGGCTTGATCTCGCATACCAATTAATTTTGGTTTTTTGTAATTCACATTCTCATAGCTTTTTCCAAGTTATATTATTTCTAAGGTTGGATGTTGCTTTTGAAATAACAACAACCTTTTTAAATAGTCATTCACAACATGTTCTCACGTATTCGAGATCTTTTTTTTTTTTTTTGTAATAATGGTGGGTTTTTCATATTTATAACTTTTGCTGCCATCAATGTACATGCGTCCTCTTTCCTGATACGATTTTACTTCATCTCTCTCAATTGTCGATGGTGTTGCTGGATTATGTACTATGTGCCATAACCCATTAAAAGTTGGTAACAGAGGTGGCTTCATGTTATGGTCTATTGCCCACTAGATAACTGTTGGCATATGGCTAAAGAGTTTGGCTTGTAGGTGTTGTCATTGATGGCAACCCAAGTCATGCAACTCAAGTCTTGCATCTGAATGTGCAACACTATTTTGGCTCCTACCGGCAGAACAAAGCAAAGAACAGGAGATCCGGTTAAAGGCATAAAAGTTGATCCAGTCATCCCACCCGACAGATATTTTGGGTTATGAATCTTTGAGGAAGGTTTGCAAAGGCTTGTAGTATCTTAGTTTTGATGCGCACTCACTGGTAAGCGATCTAGGAGGTACGATGTACTAATCTGTTAATTATGTATGCTAGAAGGCCGACCTGACAAAGATGGAATTCACGGATGTATAAGATGGAATTAATTATAAGTCTCAATGTTGGATTAAGTGTTATTTGGGTCCTCTCTTTGTCTTAACCGATTTTGGAGGATGCGCATAAAGATTTTGTGGTGGATCTGGCCGACAAGTTAAAATATCTTAATACCGTATGAAGCTGATTGTTGGATGAATTAGTCTTTGATTGCGGATATATATAAGAGATTGTTTTTATCATTTAAGGAAGCATGCATGGTGTTTGAATATTAAGAGGTACGAATTGCGAGTCCTAGCAGAGTAGTAATGCAAATCTGATCATAAGTGATGCGAAGAGTAGTAAAGAGCAGAACAGGGCAGAGCGAAGTGGAAAGTTAGAAAGCAGATCCATAATAAGATTCATGAGCTTCACCGGAACTGTTACCTGGCATGGTTAGATGCTATCATCTCAGTTCACCCTTTGGATGGTTTTAATCTGAATTTTGTAGGCACTAAGCCTTTCTCTTTTGAGCAGTGAACTTTAGGCAGTGTCCCTAAATGCAAGTGCATTCCTTTTATAAACACTATATTTTGAGTACTCAGATTGTGGATTAATCTCCACCGTGGTTCTTTCCCTAATAGGGTTTCCACGCAAAAATCTGTGTCATGATGTTTACTTTCAATGCATACATTTTTTCCTTAATGCAATGATGAAATGCTTTCATGTTTTGAATGGATGAAGTTTGAATGTTGTTGAACACTGATTCACCCCCCCTTTCTCAGTGTTTCCTTGAGTCCAACAATTGGTATCAGAGCTAGTTCCTCTAGAGAAGTTTTGCAACTTGAGGTGGATCTTGGAATGTGATGGACTCTTGTAGTCTTCAACAGCAGCTTATGGTAGCTCTTGATGACCTTGATTAGTCTAAAGCAATAGTTCAAGAATTGAAAGAAAACCTTAGAGATGCTGAGAAATTCATTCAGTCATTCAAGGATCAGATAGTCAAATCTAGGGTGAAGAGAAAAGATCTTTGTGATCAGATACAATAGAAGGAAAATGAAGATATGGATGATGCTCACCTAAATCAAACCCTGAAGGAAATAACTGAAGAATGTGAAAAGCTTGCCAGAGATAATACCAACCTAAAACATGAGATGAAATCTATGATGATGAAGATGACTAAAGAGATAGAGGAAAGGAAGAAAAGTGAGGAAAATCTTGCTCAGACCCTAAAAGAGAAATCTGATGAATGCAACAAAATGAGTGGAGAATTCACTCAGTTGGAAAGTGAATTGCAAAGAGCCAGAAACAATGAAGAAGAACTTGGTAAGCAGATTACTACTCTTAGGAATGATCTTGTTATTGCAAATGAATTCAAGTAAAATTTTAAGATCAGTTTAGTAAAGCTTGATGAGCTAACTCAAGGACAAAAGAGTGGAAATGATAAGAGAGGTCTTGGATATGAAAAGGGAGAAAGTTCGAGATCAACACAAAAGAGTTTTAAGACAAAAAAAAAATGGAAGGTATATGGTAAGAAAACCTAATGCTCAAAAATTTAATGGATATTGTTTTGCCTGTAATAAGTTCGGTCATATGGTTGCCTAGTGTAGAAGTAATTTGAGATCAAAAGTTTCATCATTCTCTAGTCAGTGTTTCAATTGCAAAAAGCATGGTCATAAATCAATTGAATACAGAAATATGTCAAGTCACTCTATTGTTAGAAGAAATGTTGAATGTTATGCATGTGGGAAGTTAGGACATATTGCTAATCAATGCAGATTGAGAAGAAACCAATGGAATGGATAAATAAACATTGTGTGCTACAACTGCAGCAAGTATGGTAATATTGCCAAATTCTGTAGAAACAAGAACATAGACAAAACAAGTTTGGTATACAAAGAGAGGAAAATAGAGAAAAATGATAAAGGAAAAGAAAAGATAACTACCGATGATATTAGAGATCAGATGAAGAAGACATGGGTAAAGAAAAATGATTCTGATGCTGAAAATGGTTCAGTATCGGAATCTGGTTCCATACCGGAACCTGCTTCCAGTAATTATTCCGATAACTGAACTGAGGCCGCTGGCCTAGGGGGAGTTTTATTAGAAAATTTTTCCTCCCCTATCTATAGATGGTACCGAAATGGATAAAATTGTCATGAAGGTGCACTCACAGTGTGCAGAAGTTTTGATGTTTTCAGAAAAGGAAATTCAGCATATTTGTTGGTTCGCAGAAGATTTTTCTATCGTCGTCTGAGAAAACAGAGTCTCTGGGAAATTTAGGGCAAGTGCATTTATTGCGCATGTGCGAGCTATAAAAGTCAAGTTCGAGCCATCATTTGTCACTTTGCATTATCGAAGAGAAGAAGGAGAGCACTCAACAACCGGATTTCGAAGCAACAAAATCGAATTCATCGGCAAATTCATCAAGTACTTCAAATCACTCTCAAATTCTTCATATAATTCAGTGTGTAATTGCGAACTCTAAAATGCAAAAAAGAATGGAGCAAATTAAGGTTCAATAACATTGGATGAATACAATAGTGCAAAGATCAGATCTATGAGGAATCTATTGCTTCTTGATGAATTAAAAAAATAGAGCGAAGCCAAACATGGAAATT
This sequence comes from Sequoiadendron giganteum, assembly GCA_007115665.2. Lineage (NCBI taxonomy): Eukaryota > Viridiplantae > Streptophyta > Pinopsida > Cupressales > Cupressaceae > Sequoiadendron > Sequoiadendron giganteum. Next base: position 667,749,726 of record CM021105.1, on the reverse strand, counting down.
TGGATATGTGGAATGAGTTTTCATATTTTGAGGATGCAGAATTCATAAAATTCTTGTTGGGCAGATTGCATGGTGATGTTTTAACTTTGGACAAACCCTACACAATCTCAAAGGAGGTAATTGAGAAATAAAATGGATTTTGCAAATTCGGTGATGTTCCTAGGAAGAAATCTATCCGGAACAAGGAGGTTGAAACCCTAACCGGGATAATCGGAGATCAAAGAGCTCTATTGATAGCAACAATCAAGAATCCCGTTACGAAGTACATTACACACAACATAACCTATAAAATCTTTTGTAATGTCACTTACCCAGATTGTTGATGGAAAAGAGGTTACAAGTCTCTATTCCCTCCCGAAGATTCCCTTGTAACTGTTAAGCACTTGGTTTTCTCCCATGAATTCGTGCTCCTATTTTCCCATTCTCCCTTCTCCTTCCCATCATGGCCACTCATGGCTGTCTCCATTTCTATGTCGAGAGAGGGCGGCGTCTTTCCCTGGTTGATCACGTCTTTTGGATGAGTTTGTCGTTCACTCCAAGTGACGACTCTCCCTAATTCATTTGGTTTGGTCGATATTGTGTTTGTATTCACAATTCATGTATATATTATATTTCAAGATATGAATTTATAATGTGGGTTTCGATTTATTTTATACTTTTATAACCCAAAATGAAATTTTTGGCATTCTGCTTAAATTGAGCTAAACAACGTAAAAATGCCATCGAAAGTATGTTTTAGGTCAAACCAAATATGAAATCTTTGTGGGTTTCTGTCAAGGAACCTATGGTTAAAATTTTGAAAAAAACGAAAATTAGGGTTTTACACCCCTATTTTTATGGAAACCCTAAAAAATAGGACCTTCCCGGAAATGATTGAAAATAATTCTGATAGGATTAATTGCCTTCACGATCACACTGATCAAGTCAGAATTATCAAAAATTATGTTTTACTCTGGTGGGTCTATTTCTATTTTTCAGGAACAAAGTTAGGAGCTCCGCAGCCATTAATGGCAGATTGGCCAGTACCAGGTGCTGAAAGCTAAACCTCAAAAGCTTCAACGAAGAAACCATGGCGGAAAAGGATGAAAATGATGCCGTTCAACGAAGGAGATTCTCAAAACAGAAAAGGCCAAAATTTGGCTAAGTCTGGAAGGTGCGCGTTTTGTCTACCAAGGCAAAACACAGTCTACAATGGCTAAAAGCGCCCCTCTTGAAGAAAGGCGCCCTTGGACCTCAGAGGGCAAATCAAATCATTTGGCATTGTCAAAACAATCATCCTCTTCACTTTCATACTGGCTCGACAACGAAACAATCAGCAAGATCATCTGATTCAGGGATCATTGACCAACCGTCAACGAAGTATGGAGGATCCATTGACGACAGAAGTGCCAAATCAGAGAGCTTCAAGCCAGCAGGGGCGCCCCTCAGTTGCAGGCACCAGATGAATCCAAGAGTTGTAGCTCTATACATGATATCTTTCCAGATTCCTCCCGGCTACGTGATCAATCTAACAGCAAGTCCACAAGACACACCAGACGATCACGAGATGAGATCAAGCAGAAAAAGCCAAATTTGAAAAACTGGAAAGATAAGCCAGAAAATGGCTAAGGCATGGCTAAAAGCGCCCCTCTCAAGGAAAGGCGCCCTTTCCTAAAGGTATCCAGATTCAGCCGAAATCTTCACTGCCTCCCAGGATGACCTTCTCAGCTATGACCTATCTCGTCAGCGAGACTATCAGCAAGAACTTCCGACAAATCAATCGACTGATGGAGAAGGTCAAAGACTGGCAGTCCACAACCAAGATGAAACCAAGCAAAAGCTAAAAGCGCCCCTGCTGACCAGGGGCGCCCTTTGGTTTGAAGGCCCAAAACTTGCCAGCTTCCACTACAAAGTCAGGCATCGTGAACAAGACTGAACCGGCTACCCAACGCATCGTCAAGCAGAATCATCTGATTCATCAAACATCGGGAATGTCAGATCAAAGCAAAAAGGGTCTGAAAAGGTCAAAACGAAGAACAAGTCAATGAAAATTGACTAAGGCATTGTCAAAAGCGCCCCTTTCAAGAAAAGGCGCCCTTCTTTCTGGAGACCTAAACTCAGTTTTCTGAGTTAATCTCTCCCAGGCATATCTAATCATACTGATCCCGCCTCGACAACAGAACTGTCGACACTGCCTGAGATCAACTGAGTAACCTGAATCGAAGATCAAACGGGAGCACTTCAGCTTGCAAAATAGACAAAAATGATCAAACTCAAGGTTGGACGCCTAAAAGAAGTCAAACAGAAATGTTGACTTGAGTTAGCAAATTTGGAGCCAAAAAGAGAAAAACACTCCACAATCAGTGGAAATCATCTTTTGGAACTCCAAATCAGGCCTGAATGATGAGTTATCTTCCATACTTTGTGGATCTTAACCCTAATTGCCTTATATTCATGCTAGGCGTCCCTTTCCTCATTATTCTTTTTGCAGGTTGAAGGATAAAACATCAAGTAGCTCCCAAGAACAAGTTTTCAAGATCTGGCAGGGGTTTTGAACGGATCTTCAATATTTTTGAAGATCATTGGCAGTAAAAGCATTCTTCTCCCAAGATTGTTTCCAGAGACAGATTATTGCAAAGTGGCAGTTTATAACTTCCAATCCATCTTCTGTCTATTTCCTCTACTTCTGTCTATATTTCTTTTGCATGTCACAGGAAACGACAGATTTTCACAGATCTGACCAACTGGGTATGATCAGCACAGCTTTTTCAACAAAACCCACATGGTAGATTTTTTCAGAAAAAGTAGCCCTGCTGCCCCTATTTTTTAGGGTTTCCGGAAAAAGTCATAATATTGAAAAATGGACAAACTGGGTTTGTTTGGCTTTGAAGCACGAACAAAACCCATGTGTTAGATTTTTTCGAGAAAAATCACTTTCTGGTGCCCTTGCTGCCTCTGCCACCGAAGGGCTCTTGCATGTCAAAGAAAAACTCGTTTTTTCGAATTTCTGACGATCTGGGTCTGTTTAGAAAATCATTCTTAACAAAACCCATGTCTCAGATTTTTTCGTAAAAACTACCCCCGGCGAGGCTATTTTTAGCAGTTCCAGAAAAGTGTCAGAACAGGGTCAAGTGCCCAGTCAATATTCAAGGTTTTCAGAATGCAGTACTCTCAGGTACAATACAAGACCAAAACAGTCTTATACCATGATTACCTGAAAACGACTGATACAGACTTATGGCAGAAAAATCCAGAGGTCAGTTCTGAAGACTTGGAGGGCATGAATCAAATCACATTGCAGAACATCGAAGAATCCGGTTTGTTTCAAGCAGCATCTATTCCAATCACCTTACAAAGCATCGAGCTTGTAATTGCTTGCACTAAGCATTACAACCCGACTACAAGAGAGATCCTGTCAGTAGACGGGAGGGTGATTTGCAGCTTGAAGCCGGTGGACATAGAGACTTGTTTTGTAATTCCACCATGCCCTACCAAGAAGGTCATATCAGTGACAGAATGCGAAAAGGCATTCGAGGCTTCGAAGGACAAGTGTTCGCTTATAATGGCTGAACATTGGCTGAAAACAAAGAGAACCAGCTTGCCCAGATTGGTTGGTAGAGGAGAATTCAAAGACGAGTACGGAGTGCTAATCACCCTACTCAGCAGAGTCACTGGACAAGAGGAGGGAAAATCCTTCCAGCCGTGGATGTTCTACATTATTGGCAAGATAATCAGCAGAAAAGAACGTTACGACTGGGCCTCCCTGATCAGTGACACACTCCACCAACAATTCACCGGATTTCTAGAAGAGCACCGTTTCCACATGTGTTCATACCTGGTCTACCTGATAGCCTTCCAAGGCGATTTCAGAACATTAAACACTGTGGGAACCCTGGGTGTGCAAAAGGTACAAGAATACTTTCCTCGCTTGGAGTTCACTCTAGCGGAAAGACATTTCAAAAGGATAAATGACCTTTTTACTATGCACACCGTGCACGAGCTAGACCATGAGATGCACGTGCGTATTTCACCAGCAGCTAAGGCAGCAATGGTGGACTGGGCGGATTGGTTCATACAATTCCCCACTTTCACCTACATACGCTTGTATGGCTATAATGGTCACCCCGCCATGATGCCACGTTACCCCTCAGATAGGGTAGTGTTCATGGAATTCCTGAGGCAATTGGCCGAGGTTCACTCTTACCTTCGCGTAAAGAAAAAGGCTGCAGTGAACTTTCCTCTTCAGATGGGACTCTACAGATGCAGAACTGCAGCCGATGCAAGGTTGATAAGCCAAGAAATAGTGAGATTTAATCTCAAGTACCTCATCGACAGGAGGCCATCCTATGACCCCAGAGGCATCTTCGCAGCTCACCTTGAGCAAAGATCATCACATGAACCTTTCATGGAAGATTTTTGGGTCAACTGCGAGGATGAGTTCGAAGTGAGAAGAAGGAACCATAGCAGATTCAAGCTCTCGCAGATTGCAGAATTCATGTCAGAAGACATCGAGGGCTTATCTGAGGACGAAGAAGAAGTTATTCTTTCTTCCTTCTTCACGGGTTTAGTGGATTCACAACCACTCGGCAAAGTAGACTGGTACGCGAAAGAGAGTACGTCTATTGAGGAAAGAACGGGTAGAGTAGTTCGACACAGTCAACTCTACCTGGACAGTAAAAGGACAAGGAAGGTAGTACTTCCCCGATCAGAGCCGCCAGCGGTTCAGTCTACACTACCTTCCACGTCTAGGAGGAAACCCGGACAGAAGAAGATGAGCTTTCCTCCAGAAGGAATGCGGATGTCAGGAAGCACATGGGGGAGAAAAGGAATTGCCAGCACAAGCCGGCAAGAGGTACAGGTGGAGACAGCCACCAATTTGCCTGAGACAGTTGAGACCGCTGCAACTACACAAGAACCAGTGATTGAAATAATCGTTGTAGAGATGGAAACCATTGTAGAAGAAGTTGCAACAGAAGCGGTGCCAGTAATAGAAACAGAGCCACCAGCTTCACCACCATCACAGAGGTCACAAAGTCCTATTGATTTGGACTCGCCACCACGAGACATTGCCACGACACAGTCTCGTTCTTCTAGCATTCAGGGGACCTATGTTCCTCCTCCCAGTGATGCTAGCCGAGATTCTATCTGGCTGGAAAGCTCGCTTGGGAGGAAGAGGGAGAGGCCTTCTTATCAGCTTGACTTCTCTGAATTCCATCATGTCCCACAAGACATGCCGGTAAAGAAGTTGAAGAAGCAGGCGCACGTAGAAAAGAATGCAGAGAACGAAGTTATCATAGAGACTGCAGCCCCACCTGAAGACAAAGATATACATAATGAGGGTTGAGGATTTCACGCTTTCAAAGGTGAACCTTGGAAAGACCACTCGACAGGTGGAGGCAGACCTTCTTGGAATTGCCTCGGCGAGTGTCAAAGAAAGGATGACAAAAGATGGACAAGACAAAGCAGCCTTGAAGGCTGAAATCCGTCAACTAAAGTTGTACATTTCTAGTTTGATACATGACACTCCAAACTCCTCGGCTTTGCCTCAAGGACTGTTGGATCTCCCAGCTGAAAGAAACCATCATCAATTGATTACATACGGTAAACACTTGAGACATCAAGTGGATGAGTTTGTCGTCAAAGGGCGGTGTGTGTTGACAGAAGCATATCAGCTAAGAGACAGAGCACATGGACTTCGATCAGAAATCCAGAAGTCAGATGTAAAGGCAGCTCAAGAGAGGCCGAGAGAGGAGGCGACAGTTGCTGATTTGCAACAAGCATATGAATCAGTTACGACCACAGAAAATAAACACCATCTCTTTGAGTGGAAAGAACAGGTGGCATACAAGGTGAGAGCCTATGATGCCAACTCTGTGGAGCCGATTGACTATAGACGCTTCGTCGCCAATATTATCAACTTCGCAAGAACGTTGGTAATATCCTTCCCAGAGTTAGAATATCAGCGGGAAGGAGGAGAATATGTGGAACTTGAAACCGTGCAGACACGATTCCAGGATGTCATCCGACCTTCATTCCTTGAAGATCCCAATGGCTGCAAATTAGCCAAAATTGCAGCCATGTCTGTCCAGTTAGATGAAGCAGCTGCCCAATGCATAACCTATCATCGGCAGCTTACGACGGGTGAAGAAATGCTTAGACTCCACATAGTCATCTTGAAGAGCATTAATTGCCCGGAGGCCGAAGAGGTCAATGACTAGATAGAGACTTTGTTGACCAGTGGTGAAGAGGTGTAAAGCACCAAGGGAGGACGTCCTACCCTCCAAATAGCATTAATGATGACTGAAGTCAACTTGATGCCCCTTTCCAAGTTGACTCCAGATCTCCACAGATCATGCATGTCAGATCCCACTAATCCAGGATGTCTATTTGACTCCCACGATTTGTGGATCTCAGATTTCCTCAAAAGGTGGATGTCTATTTGGAGACACATTTGTAACATAAGTTCACTTTTAGTTAGGTGTCAGTCAACTGAGGTAGACTTCCAGTTTGACTTTTGTTTAGTTTCAGTTAACTGAAGTAGATTTCCAATTAACTGTTTGCTCACCTACTTTTAGACATAGAATAATATCTTGCTGATTGGCAAGAACTGTTTGTTAACTCAAGGAGATTTTAGGGTTGCCTACTCCTTTGAGTTTCTATAAATAAGAGCCTTAGGTTCTTTATTTGTTTAACTTTATTTGCTAGCAAAATTGTTGCGCCACTGTTGCCAAAGTTCGCTTGTTTATATTTGTTCACTCTTGGATGAGAGTTCGTTGGTTGATCGCAATTGTGCATGATTTCGTGCCTTTGCTGTCCTGACCTTTGTAATTCTTTGAAGAACCTTGAAGAAATAAATCAGATGGTGCAAGCTTGATTGATCTAATTATTTGAGTTATTCAAAGTCTTGTTTTTAAATAGTGCATTGTTTCAATCTCCTCCTTGGACAGGTGTCGTCGCCTCCTTGGATATTTTGTCATCGATCATTATCGCTTGATGTTGTTTAATGATCTCTCTTGCAGCCTAGACTTTGGACAGGTGTCGTCACCTCCTCGGGAATCCTGTTAGAAAGGCCATCGTTCCTTGTTGTTTCCAGTGAGCTGCTTCCAAGCCTATACTTTGGATAGGGGTTCCTCCTCCTTGGCAAGTCTCAAATCCAGTTTACCGTAACGAGTGTTTGCTTGTATCGAGCCCTATCTTGGTATATATCCGAAGGTTCAGAGCCTCGGCCATATTCCATTGAGACGGAGGATTCAAGTGATCCAACCATACCATTTCGCTCCTACGCCCTCATGCTCTGTTTATCTTGAGGAGGTAGGATAGTTTAGAAGCTTAGTTAGTCATAGTTAAGATCTGCGGAAACCAGAGAAAAAGCTTAGCTACGGCGCATTGGTTTATGCACCCTTGTGTCCTGCCGCTGAGTAAAAAAGATAGGAAATCTTAGTACACCCCTTTTTTACAGTATAAAATCAGCAAAGAGAGATCTTCCTCTCTATAATCCGAAGAGCATGTACTAACACACTTGCAATAGCTGTCCGCTTCCAATAAGCACTCCAGAGGTGCTAATTGAAACGCCAACAATACTTTTATATATTTATATTTCTATTTACTTTATAATGATATTCAAATATTGTTTATTATTTATAAATCTTGTAGTGGCCTTGCTACGTATCAATTTTAGATTTATATTTAACAAATATCATATGACCTCTTAATATTTATGATTTAAATAAAAGATTTAAAATACATGCTTTGATGTCCTAATTTTTGGGGAACATGACAGTTCCTCTGGCTTAAAAATTGCTTGCCCTCAAGCAACTTGAGGTTTGGGTGATTGAATACCTCGTCGCCCTCCCAAGTAGCATCTTCTTCGGGAAAGTTCTTCCATTTGATCAAGAATTGTGGAATAATCTTATTCCTTAATCTTTTCTCCCTCATATTGAGAACTGCTTCGGGTTCGAGGATCAATTTTCCTTCATCATCCATTGGGGTAATTATGTGCATGGGATCACCTGTTGACCCAAAACCTTCTTTAGTTTGGATACATCAAAAATGTTGTATATGACTGTCTTTTGGTGAGTCAAGTTCATAGGCCACTTCTCCCACCTTTCATGTAATCTTGTAGGGGTTGTAGAATCAGGGCCTTAGCTTCTCTTTTCCATTAGATTTGCGAGATGACTGCTTATATGGTTGTAGCCTGAGAACTACTAGGTCTCCCACTTCAAATGTTCTTTCAACGTGATTCCGATCTACGTACAACTTTTGTTGGTTCTGGGCTTGATGCAAATTGTCTTTCAAGGTGTTCAAGATGTCTATGCTTTCTTGCACAAAGTCCTTAGCTCGGGGTACTTGGCTTTCTTGAGTGATCAAACTTCCAAAAGTAGTGGGTTTGTACCCATACAGTGCTTTGAAGTGACTCATTTGGATGGACATGTGATACATTGTATTGTAACAGTATTCTCCCAAATGTAACCACTTGACCCATGCATTTTTTTGTCCAGTGACATAATTTCTTAAGTAGCCTTCTATCCATTTATTGACAATTTCGGTTTGGCCATCTGTTTGGGGATGATAACTTGTACTTGGTGTAAGAGTGGTTCATGATAAGCAAAAAAGTTCTTGCCAAAATTGGTTCATGAATAGGCTATCCCAATCACTGATAATGTTTTTTTTGGAGACCATGGAGCCTAAAGATTTCTTTGAAAAACAATTCTGCTACCACATTGTTGGTCCCTTTTACATACTCGATATCAAAGTCATAGGCTTGTATGCGACTAACCCATTTTTGTTGTCGATCGTTGTTGGCATTTCAAATCGCACCTCTGGAATGTGTTCTAGAAACAGACAGCTATGTGCAGTAAACTGCTCTTCGAATTAGGAGGGGAAGCTCCCTCTTTTGCTGAGTTGCATAAAGAAAGTAATCTAAACTTAATTACGCCTATCTTTTTGGTTCAGCTGCGAGAACACAAGGTTATAGAACACTAAATGTTGTGGCTGAGGTTTTCCCTTTAATGAAACTAGACAGCTACAGCTTAACCTACGCTTAACACGTTTCTACCCTCTTAAGTAAACACAAAGCAAGAGAGTTTAGAAATGGACAAGTTTGATTTCTGACAAAGATACTTAAACAAACTTTTCTTCAACATACATTTTAAGGCAAGCTGAAAAAGAGATCATAAAAGTATTACGGAAATATGAGACTTTTATTTCAAGAGCAGCAAAGCAAGCTTCAAGATTTTATTTACTCACACTTCTAACACAAAACAATAGACAAAAATTTGAGATACTTGTATCGAGGTAGACAAAGCACGCTCAGGATTTTATTCACTCAAGCTTCTGGAACAAAGATTACAATTTCGGGACAACAAGTTGTAGCAAAATACTTGCAACATGCGATCAACCTGATTACACTCGACACATAACACATACACTAAACAAGGATTTGCAACTAAGGAGGCATGCAAACTTGCTCTTTACACAAAGTGAACTGACAATAAATTGATAACAAACATGAAGGCATTAGCTCAGCGATTCTGTTATCACAAGCATCGTTAAAGAAAAATGAGCAAACACTACTCTTATTTATAACTAAGCAGAGGAGTAGGTAACCCTAAAATTTCCTTGCTTTTACAAATACTACTTGCCAACATGCAAGCTTTATTTCTAAATCTAGAAAAGATTAAAACATCTAAACCCTAGAAAGCATTAAAAACGGAAAGTGCCAACTCATGACAACTTGTTACAATGTTCTCTTTCTATCTTCAAAGAATGGATAAGATTTGAGATAAGAATAGAAAGAAAGCGTGGAAGATGCTTCTAGAAGAAAGCAAATTTAAATCTCGATCACATCCACTAAAAAGCTTGAAACTTCATATGTAGTAGGAGTGTTGATGCTATTAATAGCAAAATGCCTCTTTTCCAATATTTCTTCGCCATCTGCAATAGATTTCAAGAAATCTTCGCTCTCATTGACCACTTTCTCGAACTGTGCGAACATAATGGAAATCATCTTCATTCTCCCAACACTGCCATCATTGCCACACAATATGCTCTGAAACTCTGCTTGGACTACGTCAAGCCCGATGTATGAACCATCCTCAAGGCAATATTGACAAGGAATTGCTGCAACTACTTCTCTAACAAACCTAAGAGTATCAACAACTCTTTGTTTATACGCTGCAAACTCCTCAGATATTCTGACATATGTATTCACCTTGAACAGATGACCTTCTTTCCACTCCAGGATTTGTCTCTTGTGTTCTCTTGCCATCATAGAGCCATAAGCCGTCTCTAAATCTGCAATTATGATTTCGTGCATTGGCTTGAATTCGGCTATCAACTGCTCAAAATCCTAGATACCTTGACGTAAATCATGAGCTTTGTATCTTAGCTGGAAGACCTGTGTTAGAACCTCTTTTCCTCTGTTGATGATCTCTTGAATCCACTCTTCAGTTTGTTTACCACAAATAACTAACTGCCTTAACTGCTGCTGATCAGCTGGTGTTTCTAAGACTTGAGGTAGCAACTGAGTTGTTTGTGAGGTGCCTTGAATAAGATTTGAAATACATAACTGGAGTTGACAATTTTCAGCCGAGAGCTGCCTTGTCTTCTCCATCTTTCTGCACTCTTTCTTGAATGTTTTTCCCATATCCTTTCACATTTGTCTATGTTGATGGTAACACTTCCAGGCCATGGTGGAATGGAGAAGCATTTCTCAATCATGTCTGGCTTTAGGCTGCATATGATTATAATGCTTAATACAAGCGATTATGAACTCTAAGCTCTATACTGAGAAAGACATGGATGCTGTTGCAAGAAGACCTGAATGGCCAAGATGCCTGATGGTGGTATTGCATGCATCTTCTAAAGGACGTAAATTGAACACTGGCTTAATATGATGCAAATCTATCTCGGTCTTTTCAATGAAATCGTGGTACAAATTTGGTTTTGAAATCTACGGAAGTGTACTCCATTCTGCAAAACTTAAAGATAGACAGTAAACACGCCTAGGTTCTGACAATTTTTAGCAAACTTTCTAAATTTAGCTTGCTGATTTTTCTTCCTCAAACGGATGAAATTTTGAAATTTTTTCTGAGATATGAGTTTTGACTAGAATTCCGTTACAAGCCAACCCAAATCGTTTGTTTTTGAAAATATGAAGTGAAGACTAAAAAAGCAGCAAACCCTAATTTTCTCCAAAAAAAGTAGAAAAAGTTGGCATCTGGGTATTGTCCTTGAGCATATTCTGAATGAACCCAGTTGATTAGATTTTGAAAACCCTGACTTCTGACTGAAAAAGCAACAACTTTAGGTTTCTCTGAAAAAGTTGAGGTATGGGTTTTGTCCAAAAGAAGGTTTAGCATAGACCCAGAAGACTGGAAATGGATGAATTTGAAGTTTTCCTTGACATGCAAAAAGAAAAGCAACTGCTGCAACTTAGAGAAAATTCCTCAACAATTTGTCCAAAAGATAGAACAAAAATGGATCAGCTTGTTGAAAGTTGATAGTATTAGCCTTCTTCTTCAAAAATTTGATGTTCTTGATGAAGAAATATGAAAAAGGAGGCCTTCTTTGATTGCTGATCTGAAATTTTATGAGAAACCAGCAAGTTAGGGTTCTTGAATCTTGAAAAATATGAGTTTGAAGTTGTTGCTCCTGTCTCTCCTTGAAGGCACCTGCAAGAAAATATGAAAAATAATGCATAGAGATGCCTTTAAATAGGTTTTTGCTTTGAAAACAGCTTCTTAAACCCTAATTTGACCAAACCCTAAATTTAGCTCATGCCTTGAGCAAGGGCGTTTTTTCCTCTCTTTGAAAATTTTGAAATTCTCAAAATTTTCTCTAAGGCATGAAGAGTTTGGCGCCTTTCTTGAGGTATGGTGCCCAGTCTCCCCAGACTTAGCCAAATTTCCATCATTTTCATCTTCTGTTCACTTTTTAACCTTGTTTCAGCTCTGTCTCCCGACTTCTTGGTTGATCCGACGAATGAACTAAACATTCTATTGTGGAGCCTGATCGAATTTGATAACATTGTTCTGGAGACGTCATCTGCTAAAAACTTCATTTGTCCCTTCGAAATGTTAGGTGCCTATCTTTGATAAGGGCGCCCATTTTCTCCAGTGTTAGCCATTTTCATGATCTTCAATTTTATGCTTGTCTTTTGACCTTCAAATGAATTCGTGATTCTGAGTGTTGTACTAGTCAGATCGATCGGCTATCAACTCACTGGATAGCTGAGATGATTCTGGAAGGGGTTTTTTGGATACCTCATCTCCGGAAATTGACTTCTAGTGGCTCAAAACCCTAGGCGCCCTTTTTGAAGTATGGCGCCCATGGCTTCTAGAATTGGTTTTTTTATTTGAATTTTCACTATTGCTTCCAACTTTGCCATTTCTCACAACTTTTCTTCCTCTGTTCGCCTGACATCTGACGACTGTTCACTCTGACGGACAAGCTGACGGATTCGTTGGAAAGCTGGGTCCAGTCTGACGAAGTTTTGTTGGAGGAGTCTTCTTCAAATTTGATCATCTGAGGCCTCAAAAGTTTGGGCGCCCTTTTCCTTCAGGGGTGCACATGTTCTCCAGACTTAGACATTTTATCTGTTCTTCATTCTTCAGTCTTCAAAACATCTCTCTGTGACCCCTGTTTGTCTTGGATTTGTCGGTGACTGGATGATCTGACGACCATGTCGACTGATTCATTGCGGAGCTGGGATGTTTTTGAGCAACATTGGCCTAGAGGGAGAAATCCTAATTCTAGCTTTTGGCCTCTTGAAAAGTTGGGCGCCTATTTCCTTTTGGGGCGCCTATGGCTGGCAGTGTTAGAAAAATTTATCCATTTTTCAACTTTTTGCCTTGTTAAATGTGCCTTCCTTGGTTTTGATTGTTGGAATGAAAAATTGACTAAGGCATTGAAGTATGGGCGCCTCTCCTTGACTGGGGCGCTTGAAGTCTCCAGACTTAGACAAAATTTGGCATTTTTCATTTCTTCAAACTTCCTTGTCGGTTCCTCGTTCTTCATGCACGTTGGTCATTGACAGTCTCTGTTTGATGCCCGAATGCCTGATTCTGACACCTGACAGCTGACTGACCTCCATTGATGACCTTGGATCTTCGAAAAAGCTTCTGAAAAAGCAGAACAAACCCAGTAGAGTAAAACTGACCTTTTTGTGATTCTTACTGCACCAGCCTGATGAGGAAGTATTTTGAGCCAATCAAAATCAGTCTTAACCCTACTGGCCAAAGTTTCTATTTTTAGAAAATCTTGCAAGTATTTGTTTCTTGAGAAACCCAAAAAAAGTTTATATTTTTAGAAAATTTCCTAAAATTTAGGGATGAAAAACTGAAATCTGGGTATTGTAGGCTTGATCGTTTTGAACAGACCCAGATTGCCTAATTTTGAAATTTCCAAGTTTTTGACTCTCATGCAAGACATGCAAACCCCAATTTTGACCTTTTCTGACAGATTTAACAGTATCTTAACTCATTTCTTCAAAATGCCTAAGTGACGCAAAAATTTTAATTTGGGGTACAACAATCGTTTATGTCCTTTTGTTGCATAAAGAATCTTAGGCTGTTATGATCAGTCTTCACATGGAATTTGGTACAAATTAAATATTGGCAAAATTTTGCCAAGGCATGCATTATAGCTAACATCTCCTTATCATAAATGGGATAGTGCCTTTCTGCTTGAGTCATCTTGTGGCTTTCAAACGTTATAGGGTGCTTATTTTGCATTAGAACTGCGCCAATCCCTCTCCTGATGCATCACATTGCAATTCTAAGGGTAAGGTGAAGTCAAGGATGGCCAAAACTGGGTAGGAGCTCATGGCTTCTTTTAATTTCTCAAAGGCTTGTTGGGCTGCTTCATTCCATGAGAAGGCTCCTTTCTTGGTAAGGTCTGTGAGGGGGGCTGCAATCTTGGAGAATCCTTTTACAAACCGCCTTTAATAGCTGCATAGTCCCACAAAGCCCCTTAGTTGAGTGAGGGTTTTAGGTTTAGGCCACTCCTTGATTGCTACTATTTTCTCTTCATCCACACTCACCCCTTGGGCACTCATTTTATGGCCTAAGTACAATATCTCCTCTAGGCCAAATTCACATTTCGATGCTTTGGCATACAATGAATCTTGTTCCAAGATTTTGAGGGTCTCATCAACATGTTGGAGGTGTTCTTCCCATGTTTTACTGTATATAAGAATGTCATCAAAGAATATTAGGAGGAATCTTCTGAGTTGCTTGCAGAAAGTGTGGTTTATACATGATTGAAATGTTGTTGGGGCGTTGGTGAGTCCAAAGGGCATGACTAGAAACTCAAAATGCCCATAGTGGCACCGAAAAGTTGTCTTAGGCACATCTTCCTTTCTCATTCTGATTCGGTGATACCCTGATCGAAGATCAATTTTGGAAAAGTATTTTGCTCCGTGGAGTTCATCAATTCGGGGGATGGGGTAGCGGTTTTTGATGGTTTTTTGGTTTCAAGCCCGATAATCTATGCACATTTAGAATGTACCATCCTTCTTCTTGACAAGAACCACAGAAGATGCAAAAGGACTAGAGCTAGGTTGAATATGTCCCATATCTAGTAATTCTTTAATGGTTTTTTCTATCTCCTCGTATTTGTGGGGGTGCCGGTAAGGGGTGGTTATGATTGGTTTCGCCCCTTCTTCTAATTCTATAGTATGTTCAAAACCTCTTTTAGGCGGCAAACCCGATGGAATCTCCTCAAATACCCTCCCATATTTTTTTATGATAGGCTGAATTCGGATATGGATGGCTTTTCCCTGTGTGGTGTTCTTATCAAGTATCATACATTGGGCAGCCCATTCTCCTTGACCCCGTCTAAAAATCCTTTCCATTCTTTTACATGAGACTACTTTTGGGGATCCGTCTCGCAAAACTTTTAGGGTCACTTCTCGCCCTTGGTGTTCAAAACTAATGATTTGGTTGGGGAGATCAAACATAAAGCAACCCAACGAATAGATCCATGGGGTCTCCAAAATAATATCAGCATCTAGAGGGACTACATAGAAGTCTTCTATGATGAGGTGATCTCCTAGGAGGACCTTCAATTGAGGTACTAAGGTAGTGCATTGTACCCTAGCACCGGTAGCTGTTGCTGCCTAAAAACCTTCAAACCTCTTGGTTTTTAACTTCCTCTACTTTACTATCCTTTGATCGATGAAGTTATGAGAGGCCCCACTATCTACCAATGTGATAACTCTCTATCCTAAAAGTGCACTCT